>LNAC01000180.1:3428497-3453358 GCA_002007465.1 Ailurus styani
GGGCCTCGATCCCAGGACCCTGAGATCATGACCTGAGCCGAAAGCAGAGGCTTTAACCCACTGAGCCACCCAGGTGCCCAAATCCCTACTTCTTTTACAAATTCTTTGTTACTTTTCTGATGCTGAATTTTCTTTTTATTACTTGTAAAATAAAACAACAATATAAATAACAGAAAAAAGTATTTGGATATCCATTTTAGTTCTTTTTTAATTTGTCTTAGCTTGAGTTCCTACCTTGCTATCTTGATACCTTGTGTCTTTCTCACGCAAAGAAGGGACTATTGCCAATGTGGTTCAGAACCTGTGACTTGTTTTCTCCAAACTTGAAGCTAGACCATTGTGCTTACTGTTAAGATAATGCCTATTCTTTGACACCAGATGGTAAAAATATTGTGATCTCTTTGTTGCTATAAAGGAAAGACAGCTTAGTCATTTTTATTCTCAATGTGTAGGCTTCAAACATAAGAGCTGCTCAACAGATATTTGTTGAATTATGAATAAATATATAAGCAAATGAATAAAGGATGTTTGTCATGATATAGTCAGCAGCTCACATGCTGGGATTATGTACATCAGCATGTTTGTGTATATTATCTAGGTATTTCTTTAATCAGCTGACCCACCTGAGCTAATTGAGATAGTCTTATCATTCAATAAGTCCTTGTCTTCTTATATCCTCAACAAATACACTCTCAGTTTCTGAGATGAAACACAAGATTAGGAAAACTGCCTTCTGTTAAATCATACCAAAAGGGTTTGAATTTATTATTTTTTGTAGAAATTAAGAAACTGAAAGGAGATGTGCTGGCTATAGCTACTCTAATCACCAAGAATAGAGAACAGTTCAGTTGTTTGCAAGTGGCTTGCCGTATTTGCTTGCAGTCATGGTGAGTCTGTCCCTCAATCCCAAACCTTTCCTGAATGGATTAACAGGAAAACCAATAATGATGGTACCTAAGTGGGGAATGGAGTACAAAGGTTACCTCGTATCTGTAGATGGCTATATGAACATGCAGCTTATAAACACCTAACAATACACCAACGGAGCATTGTCTGGACATTTGGCTGAAGATCTAATAAGATGTAATAATGTCCTTTAGATCAGGGGTATTGAAGAAAAGGAAGAAGATGAGGGAAATGAAAGAATATCATCTTTTGTGGGGAATTTTTTAATATATATTTTTAGACAATAAACATGTTTGTTTTTTTAAGAAACTGGAAGTAAATACAAGATATGTACGTCTAAATCACATCTTGGGAATTGGGAGCAATTTTCAGAGAAGTATTAGCCATGTGATCATGTTAGCTTAGATTTGCCTTTTATCTAGAATATTTATTCAGAGGTTACTTTTGATAGATACTATGTATTTTGTACTCATGGAATATGTTATTCAGAATTTTGAGCTGGAAGAAGTCAGTCATAATTATTTTAAATTGTAAAAATACCAAATCTCCAAATCTTGTACTGATAGATGTAGATACATGTATAATGAATTTGAATGGACTGATTTAAACTGGTTTATGTGAAGGATAATATACCCCTTATAAGATGAAAACCTTTAGAGTGATTCTTACCCAAAAGTGAACATCAGAATTATATGTAATTTTGTTGAGACATACACATGCCTGCTATGTGTTCACCATGAACCTAAATTGACTGGGCCAGGTACTTTTTTTTTAAGTTTTAAGTTATTGGTTTTTTTTTAAGTTTTCCAGGTAAATTTGACACACATCTCAAAATGAGTATGGTGGTTACTCAATTTCTATTCCAACGGTGACAAGTGAAAAGCTGCATTAGTTTATGTAAATCACGGAAACTGCTGAAATAAGCACTCCCCAAAATGTCAGTGGCTCAGTTAATAAAGGTTTATTTCTTAATCAAATCACAATTTGTTATGGGTCATTCAGGAACTAATATCCTTTCATGTAGTAGTTTCTAGTGTCTGCAGTTCCTTCACTTAATACTACATGTATAGCCCTTACAGAAGAGAGGCTAGGCCTGCTTTTAATCACCTCATTCCAGAAGATCATTTTGTTAATAGAACACATTACATTGTCCCAACTAAATGGAAGGGAAGGCAAGAAATATCAATTAGCAATGATCCAAGGAGAAAGCCACAAACTTTGATACTGGTGATACCCTGTAACATAATAAGTAGCCAATAAATATTTAAAGATAAATATAATTCTGAAACATTATTTCTAACATTATGTGATCTCGACAGTCTTACATCTAAATATGTCTGACTACAGAAATTTTAATAGATCAATATGATAAATACTATAAAACAAATCTCATACTAGTCTGGTCCTGACTATAAAAATAAATAAATTACCTACCTCCTCAAAAGTTCTAAGACAGATGTTTAATTAGTTCAACTTTTTTAAGATACCCATTTAATTTCATTGAGAAAAATTGGTCAAATCTATTTTTCATTGCACCAATTGAGTGTTCTAATGATACACAGTCTTCGATCTAACAACTATTAATGAATATAATTGCTCCGAGTGTTGCAAAAAAGGCGAAAATCATTTCATAATGGGAAATTGCACTGGTCTATGAAAATTACACTTTGGCTATAGAAATTTAATTCCTATACTCTATTTGACTCATTTTCTTCCATGTGAGTAAGCTCTGATCTCCATCTTTATTTTTTCAAAGATTATTTATTTATTTACTTATTTGAGAGAAAAGGAGAGCAGAGAGAGAGAGGGAGAGCAGAGAGGGAGAGTGAGATGGAGAAGCAAATTCCCTGCTGAGCAGAGAGTCTGATGCAGGGCTAGATCCCAGGACCCTGAGATCATGACCTGAGCCGAAGGCAGAAGCTAAATGACTGAGCTACCCAGGTGCCCCTGATTTCCATCTTTAAACCCAGAATATATTTTCAGTTCAAGGAAGGAATCAATGCCCTTTGGTTATCAACTTGTGCAATATGCAAGTCGAAAGATTAAAGGGAACATAAGCTGGGCCTATAGGATTGGTGAATTATTTATAGCTTCTGTGACATAAATTTCTACCTATTTTGTGTTTTTTTCAAGGATGATGTGAGGATAATGTATAAAGTGCATTACATTACAAAACGCAGCTATCAACAAACAAACCAAAAACTTAATATATGAAGTTGACCCTGTGAAGTTATTTATGAAGATGTGGTAAAGCTAATACAGAAGTTTCTTGATCAGTATTTGTCGAAAGAATGAATTAATTTGATAGGACCTCCCTACAGCTCATATAGGGATACCAGACTTAAGAATCTCTTAAAAAATCTTGACACAGTGAGCAGCTAGGAGATGTTTTTGACCAGGCAAGTGATGCATTTCTTTTTTTGAACTAATTCTTATCTTTAAAAGAAAGAGCTACTTATAAACGCTGAGATTTTTGCTATTCTCAGTCACGTAGAGCATATGATAATTTTTAGAAAGTAGTTGGGGACAATTATTTGCAATGTGGAACTAATCATGATTTGAGCCATTTAGCTAAAAGATCTTTTCAAAAAGTCAAATATTAAAGATATGTGAAACAAAATGAGGTTCCTTATCAATGTTAATCTAGGCTATAGGATCTTAAAATCACAGACAACTAACCAAATTTTAAGTGCATAATGTTATATAGAAGAGTTAAATTGATCACTAAAAGACAGGATTGTTTAAGTAGGTGTGAAAAATTGAAGTTTAAGAATAGGTGCTATTAAAGAATAAAGCTACTACCAGGGGGAACTACAAGTAGGCTACAAAAAGACATTCTGAGTTAAGAAATTCTTAAATACAAAATTCGTGTTTAAGAGTGTCAAGGTAAGGAAAGATACGGACTCTTTAAATTCAAATTTGCATATTCACATTTGGTAAAGTCCAGCCTGGTTTGTAGTTTCAATTATTGTTACTATGTTAAACTAACTCTATTTAAAACATAATTCATTATTTCTGTATGCATACTTCTTCTTTTTTAAAAATTTTTTATAAATGCAGTTGACATACAGTGCATATTAGTTTCAGGTGTATACAGTGATTTGACAAGTTTATACATTATATGTACTATGCTCACCACAAGTGTACTTACTATCTGTCACTGTACAATGATATTACAACATCATTGACTACATTCCTTATGCTGTGCCTTTTATTCCCATGACTTACTCATTCCATAATGGGAAGTCTCTATCCCCCACTCTCCTTCATCCATATGCCCATCCCCCTACTCTCCCCTTCCCCACCCCACCCCCCCATGCCTCTGGGCCCTGGCAACCATCAGCTTGTCCTCTGTATTTACAGGTCTAATGCCGCTTCTTGTGTTTCTTTTTAAATGGCATCACCAAACTCACAAGTACCTGATTTTATAAGAGAATAAAGAGTTACCCTTCACTCCTCTTTTTCCATACNTTTTTTTTTTTTTTTTTTTTTTTTTGAGATTTCATTTCCTTATTTGAGAGAGAAAGAGAGAAAGAGAGTGGGCGGCGGGGCAGAAGGAGAGAAAGACAGTCCTAAGCAGACTCTGTGCTCAGCACCGAGCCTGACGTGGAGCTCGATCTTACAACCCTGAGATCATGACCTGAGCCAAGAAATCAAGAGTTGGACACTTAACCATCCAGGTGCTCCTATTCATGGCATGTCTAAGGAAATACCAAATACTGCTTACTGTACTTTTTAGCTCAGAGATTATTACATCCACTAAATGCTTCAAAAATATCCTAACTAGTTTCACTGTCACTAGTTTTGCCTTAATTCCCACAGTGCTATTATATTGGTGTTTTCAAACTTTATGTCTGATATGTGTTTTTCCTAAATAAAACCTTTTTAATGGTTACCTATAAAGTTCCAAATGTCTACTCCATCAGCTAACAATTAGGACCTATGGGACAAATCCAGTCCACTACTTATTTCTATAAGTGTGACAAGCTAAAATGATTTTCACATTGATATTTTAAGTAATTATATAATTACCTAAGCAGTATCTTTGATTGTGCCTCTTGGTCTATAAAACCTGGAATATTTACTTATTGGCTCCTTATAGAACAAGATTGTAGACTCCTGTGCGAGGAAACGGTAGAAAGCCCATTACATACACTGCTACTCTATCAGACTTCTCTATCACTACACCATTAACCTTTAGCTTTCTAACCAAGCCGATTCTGGAAATTGTTGAATTTTTAGGAAATAAAAGGCTCATTCTCAGCTCTGAGGCTTACGTCAGTACCCTCTAAGTCTGAAACATTTGCCTCTGCTATCTTTATCATTGGATAAGCCTTTTCTTCCTTCAACTTCAATTTACCTTCAAGGAAACTTTATAGAGCTTCCTTGTTCTAAGTAGGAGGCAGCTTGGTTCTCTGGCAAACTGTCACTTTGGAATCTGTACGGTACTTATTCTTCAGTGGAATGTGTAGTAGTCTTCCCTTAGTCTCCACTAAACGGCTACCACATATCTCCCATCTAATATGTTCCTCTTACTATGACTTGCCACATCCCTATAAAGAGGTGGAGCTTATATCTCCACCCCTTGAATCTGGGCAGGATTTCCAACTTGACTAATAGGCTGTGACAGAATTGACACGATAACAGATATGAGACCATCCCTTATGAGGCCTGGCAGCTTGTGACTTCTGCCACTTCGAACCCACTGTCCAGATAAGAAGTGTCATTTTTCTGGGTCCAGCAAGTGTTAATTAGCCTACTACCTAATAAGCCTATTATATGATGAGGACATAGTGAATGAGATGTCATCTACAGAGACAGAGAGGTGAAGGGGCAATGGGACACCAGGCACATGAATAAAGAAGCCACTGTGGAAGCAGATCTGCCAACCTCGATGCTGTATTTTATGCTACATGGATCAGAGGCAAATTGCCCGCCTGAGTTCTGTCTACATTTCTAATCTATAAAAGTGAAATGAAATTGTTGTTTCAAACCAATAACTTTTGGGGGTGGTTTATCATAATGCAATATACAGCCATAAAAAAATAACTGCCTCATTGCTAATTTTTTTCCCCATTTGAATGTAAGGTTTCGATGACTGAATAGAATTCTCCCTTACAGAGTTTGTTTCTCTGTTGTTTGAAGCTTGGCATATGGGAAATACCTGTTTACATGCTTACTGAATGAGTGAGTGCATTTTCACAGTTGAATATAAGGCTGAATATGTAAATGGATCAAGTTCTAGGAAGTGTGTAGCTAGCAGATGCTGTTTCCTATGGAGAGAAGAAAAACTAAGGGAAGGGACAAGAAAGTGGCAAGAATGGTAAGGAGGCAGAAAGTGGACTTATATGGGGAACAGGGAAAATACTGGGGAGGAGGTGGTAAGAAGGTTACCAAGACCAACTCTAGGTTTGATGATTCATTAATGGATTTAACATATAGTCCAACTAATGAATATGATTTATTGTGGTGAGTGAATATAAAGTAAAATTACCAGAGGGAAAGCAGATGGGTGAAGTCCTGGAGAAACCAGGTGCATATTTCTAAAGGTTCTCTCCTGGGGGAATCATACAGGATGGTACCGGCAATGAGCCGTGACAGCATTTGTGAAATGTTGCCAACTAGGGAAGCTCATTAAAGACTCAGCATCCAGGGACTTTGTGGGGGTTTGGTCATGTAGGCAGCTTCTGCCTAGCACATGCAGAAATTCTAGACATTCAGAGTAAATCAGGTGTTCAGTATAAATTATACTATTTATACAAATAGTTCAGACATAGTAAATAAGCCACTCTGATCAGTTCTGGAGATGGTGGAAATCCTCCTTATATCTAAGTTTCTAGATGACAGCTGAGGGACAAACTTATAAACAGATCTTTCAAAGAATAGTAGTCAGGTCTTCTATTATAACTCTTTCATGCATAGAAGGGAAAGGGTACATTGTCTTTTGAGGTTACCCTCAGCCCCTCAGACACTGTCATTATGAAGTCATTTGTAACTCCAGAGGAAAAAACCTACTAAGTGTTGTGTTAACCTCATATTAAGTAGATCCACATTTTCAGTTAAGACAACCCTCTACTGGAAGTCTTTAACAGAACATGTTAAAAAGTTAGTTTTTGGTGGGAAAGATAAATAATTCTTTCCAAATAATTCTTACATTAAAAAAGAATCTTTGCTATTTTTTTAATGCTACAAATATTTATTGATTATCTGCAATGTACAAGGGCATTGCTAGGGTCTTTAATGATGATTGTCAAACAGGGACTTTCTATTAAGGACTTAAAATGACAGAGTGGATTACTAACTAATACAGAAATAACTACAGCATAAACTGGCAAGGGCTAGACGAGAGGCCAACATGGTTTGCTTTTCACACATATCAAAAGAGACAGCTAATGTTGTTGGGAGAACGCGGGGAATATCCCTCTTCTGAAGTGCCTGGATGGGTCAAAGGCTTAATTATGAGTGGGATTTATTAGGGCCAAAACAAGAAGGGTTTTGCCTTTTCATAGAGAGAATAATTCAACCAAAGGCTTTATAGTCCATGACACATTTAAGAATTGCAAGTAAAGCCTGTTACTAGAATGCAGATCTTTGAGGGGGAAATTAGAAATGAAACTAGAGAATCATGTGAATTGAAACTATTAAACAGATTTCACAGGCACACTAGCAGGTCTAAACTTCAAATAAAGGCAATGAGAAGTCAGTGAGGATCTTCA
Organism: Ailurus styani; assembly: GCA_002007465.1. NCBI lineage: Eukaryota > Metazoa > Chordata > Mammalia > Carnivora > Ailuridae > Ailurus > Ailurus styani. The sequence continues at coordinate 3,436,120 of LNAC01000180.1, forward strand.
AAGTAAAAAGACAGGGTTAGAAGAATTTAAAAACCGATCTTCAAATCCTGATGTAAAGAATAGATTACAGAAAGTTTTTCTTATTTTAGTTCTTTTTTAAAAGACTTACTTTTTAGAGCAGTTTCAGGTTTACAGCAAAGTTGAGGGAAAGATACAGAGATTTCCAATACACACTCTGCCCCCACACATCCAGTAATCCTGTGTTATCAACATTCCCCAAAAGAGGCAGGGAATATGTTAAAATTAATGAACTACACTGACATATCATAATCTCATCATAGTTTCTATAATGGTTCACTCTTGGTGTTGTATATTCTATGGGCATGGTCAAATGTATTATGACATGTATCCGTTATTACTACACTATCATATATTACGCTGCCCTAAAAATCCTCTGTGTTCCACCAATTTATCTTTCCTTCATCTAAGCCCCCAGCAATCACTGATCATTTTGCTCTCTCCATAGTTTTGCTCTTTCCGGAATGAAATGTATTAGAATCATACACTATATATAGCCTTTTCGGATTGGTGTCCTTCAGTTAGTAATGTGCACTTAAGATTCTTCTATGTTTTTTCACTGCTGGATAGTTCATTTTGTTTTAGTGTTGAATAATATTCCATTGTCTAGATGTACCACAATTTATTTATCCATTCACCTAATAACTAAAGGGCAACTTAAGTTGCTGCTAAGTTTTAGCAGTTATGAATAAAGTTGTTATAAAAATATGCATGCATGTTTTTGAGTGAACATAAGTTTTTAACTCCTTTCAGTAATACCAAGGAGCACAACTCCTCGATTACATGATAAAACTATCTCCAGTTCATAAAAAACTGCTAACTGTCTTCCAGAATGGTATACCATTTTGTATTCCAGCATTGTAATAGAGTTCCTGTTGCTCCACATCCTTGCCAGCATTTGGTGTTGTCAGTGCTCCAGACTTTGGTCATTCTAATAGGTATACTGTTGTGTATTATTGTTATTTTAATTTGCATTTCTCTAATGACATGAGTGTACAGTATCTTTTCATATGCTTACTTAGCATCTGTATACTTTCTTTGGTGAGATGTGTGTTAAGGTTCTTGGCTCTTATTTATCAAGTTACTTGTTTTCTTACTGGTGAGTTTTAAGAGTTCTTTGCATATTCTGAATAACAGCCCTTTATCAGATAATGTCTCTTGAAAATATTTCTCTCAATCTGTGGCTTGTCTTTTTATTCTCTTGACATTACCTTTTGTAGAGCAGAAGTTTTTAATTTTAGTGAAGTCTAGTTTATATATTATTTCTTTCATGGGTTGTGCCTTTGGTGTTGTATCTAAAAAGTTATCACCTACTCGAGGTCATCTAAATCTTCTTTTATGTTATCTTCAAGGAGTTTGATAGTTTTGCATTTTACATTTAGGTCTGTGATCTATTTTGAGTTAATTTTGGGGAAGGATATCAAGTTTGTGTCTAGATTTAATTTTTGGATATAGATATCCATTTTTTCCAGCACCATCTGTTGAAGAGACTATCTTTGCTCCATTGCATTAATGGCCTTTGCTCCTTTGTCAAAGATCAGTTGATTATACAGATGTGGGCATTTTTCTGGGCTACTTTTCATTTACTTATTTGTCTATTCTTTGTCAAAATCAAACTGTCTTCACTTCTGCAGCCTTATAGTAAGTTTTGAAATTGAGTAGTGTCAGTCCTCCAACTTTGTCCTTCTCCTTCCATGTTGTGTTGGCTATTCTGGTTCTTTTGACTCTCCATATAGACTTTAGGATCAGTGTGTTGAGACTGACAAGATATTTTGGTTGGATTTTGATTGGGACTGCGTTTACTCTGCAGACTGTGGTGAGAAGAACTGATATCTTGACAATATTGAGTTTTCCTATCCATGAACATGGATCATTTCTCCATTTACTTAGTTTTCCTTGATTTCATTTTCCAGAGATTTGTAGTTTTTCTCGATACAGATCTTTACAGATTTCGTTAGATTTATACTGAAGAATTTCATATTTTGGTGCTAATGTAAATGGAATCATGTTTTTAGTTTCAAATACAACTTATTCATTGCTGGTATACAGGAAAGCAATTTGGCTTTTGTATATTAACTTTGTGTTGTTCAACTTTGTCATAATTGCTTATTATTTCCAAGAGGGGTTTTTATTTGGTAATTTTTTTTGGATTTTCCACATAGACAATCATGTCATCTGTAAATACAGACAGGGTATGTCTAATCTGTATACCTTTTTTTTCCTTTTCTTGTCTTCTTGCATTAGCTATTACTTTCAGGATGCTATAAAAGGAATGGTGAGAGAAGACATTCATGCCTCATACCTGATTTTAGTGGCAAACTTCAATTTCTTACTATTAAATACGTTGGTTGTAGAATTTTTCATATACTTTTTATCAAGTAGAGGAAATCCTCTCTATCCCAAGTTTACTGAGAGTTTTTATCATGGATAGGTTTTGAATTTGTCAAATGCATTTTTCTGCACTGATTGATACAGTTGTGTAATTTTTCTTATTAGCATATTGATATGATAAGTTGCATTCAATTTTTTTTTTAAATGCTGAAGCAGCGTAGCATCCCTGGTATAAATCCCACTTGGTTGTGGTGTGTAATTCTTTTTATACAATAATGGATTCACTTAGCTAATACATTTATTGAGAATTTCTCTATGATCATCAGAGATATTGGTCTATAGTTTTCTTGCTACATCTTTGGTTTTAGTATTAGGATAATGCTGGCCACAAAGAAAGCTAGGAAGTATTTCTTGTACTTCTATACTCTCTGAAAGAGAATGTATAAAATTGGTACATTTTCTTCCTTAAGTGTTTAGTGAAATTCAGCAATGAACCCATCTAAGCCTCGTGTTTTCTGTTCAATAAAGTTATTGATTACTGGTTCAATTCAATTAATATATATATATATATATGCCTATTCATTTTGTCTTATTTTTTCTTGTGTGACTTTTAGCAAACTGTTTCAAGCAATTGGTTCATTTCATCCAAGCTATCATATTTGTGTCTTAGTAATTTGTGTTCTCTTTTTTTCTTAGCCTAACCTTCAGTTATTTTTATAAGGTCTTTTGGCTTTTATATTTCTCTGCTATTGTACATTATTTTCTTTATATAGACTTTAAATCAACTCTAAATTCTTACTATGTAATATCTGTGAAAATATATATTTACATTGAATTCATATATAATTTATAAATATGTAGAATATATATACATATATAAATGTGGCTTATTATCTGCACCTATGAAGTACAATGTGTGATAATAAGGAGTTTGACAATATGTTGAGATACATACATCTCTCTCTATATATATATATATGAGATATATATACACACACATGCATATATACACATACATACATACACACATACACAAGTATTAACCAATGTACTCTAAAATATTTTATCAGGCCCCTGGGTGGCTCAGTTGGTTAAACCGCTGCCTTCGGCTCAGGTCATGATCCCAGGGTCCTGGGATCGAGTCCTGTGTCGGGCTCCCTGCTTGGCAGAGAGCCTGCTTCTCCCTCTTGCTCTGACTGCTGCTCTGCCTACTTGTGCTCTCTCTCTCTCTCTCTCTCTCTGTGAAATAAGTAAATAAAATATTTTAAAAAATAAAGAAAATAAAATATTTTATCAATGATAGAGGCTACTACAATAATTTTTAAGCAATGGCAAGGCCAGTTCTATTTCTGGACATAGAACAAACCGACTATTTAAAGAAATCATTCCAAATAAAGTAACACACAAATTTTCAATATAACTTATTTTTTAAAAAAATATTAATGCCTGGCTTAGGTAATGGCAAATAAAGGGACTCTCCAGAGACCAGAAATCACAAGAAAATGAAAGTTCTGATGAGAAGCAGGGAGGTCAAGTCAGCTTTTCCCTGGGCTTATTTATCAATTCCTGGTGCCCTAGGCCAGAACTTGAAGAGTTATACAACTAAGTTATTGGGGGACAAAGAGACCCAACAGGATGAGAGTTCAGATTTAAGGACCCCACACAAAATCAAATAATTCAATTCTCAATAGGTGAAGTCAAAAGAAAATCCAAGTTTATGGAAATGGGGAGGATGCCTGAGTGATTAAGTCTTAGTCTTGAGCCAGAATAAAAAGAATCTGTGGAGAATTTATAAGTCTCTACTCACACAGGTTTGTAAGTTTGAATTTATATTCATTTGTATCACTCTTCCCCATCCCTCTGCCAAAACTACCTTGAGATTTATTAAAACAGCTCAAAGTTGGTAGAATCCACAGGCACTTGATAGAAACAAATGCAAGTCCTCTTTAGATTAAGATATCCTTAATCATAATTTTAAATAATTCTCAAAACTGAGAACGCAAAGAATAGAGGCTCAAATTCAAAAACAACTAAACACCTGAAGAACTGAAGCCATAAACAGAAGCCATTACTGAAACAACAACAAAATAAGCACAACACACACACACACACACACACACACACACACACACTAAGTAAATAAATAAATAGAATATACAAAATATACAAAATAAACAAAATAAGCACAACACACACACACACACACACACACACCCTAATCTGAATACTGGAGCTACAGAATATAATACTAATGGGTTTTATAAATTTAAGGAAATAAAAAGTAAAATGAAAGTATGATAAAGGTATAAGACACTAACAAATCGGACAAATTTGAAAATAAACTAAATAAATTTTAGGGCTAAAAAATAAAGTAAGTTATGTAAAAATAAGATAATGCATTTAAACTTCAGATTTGTCACAGCTGAGGAAATCAGCGACCTGTATATTTGTAGTAAGAAATTACACAGAACTGGGGCACCTTTGTGGCTTAGTCATTAAGTGTCTGCAGTGTTCTGGGATCAGAGCCCCACATCTGGCTCCCTGCTCAGCAGGAAGCCTGCTTCTCCCTTTCCCACTCCCCTTGCTTGTATTCCCTCTCCTTCTGTGTCTCTCTCTGTCAAATAAAAAAATAAAATCTTAAAAAAAAAAGAAATTACATAGAATGAGGGAAAGAGACAAAGATAGGTAGATAGATAAAAATAAAGACACAGTCATCAAAAAATAGAGTATATAGTAAGATGGTCTAGCGTACATGGAATTTGTGTCCCCCCAAAAAAGAGACAACAGAAAAAAATTGGGCATGAGCAATATTTGGAGAAATAATAGCTGACAAATGTCAGGATGAATAAAATAGCCAAATTTTGATTTCAGTAAGTTTAATGCATCTATAGCCAAATTACATATGCACTGACAAAAGTTAATATAACTACAGAAGACCAAAGGCACCAAGATAATTATAAAACATAGCCTCAGATAAAATATTATCTAAAAGGAACAATAGTTATATGAAAGCTAAATGCTCAGCAGAAAGAAAGCCGCATAAGAAAATAGCATGATGATATCCTCAGCTATTGAGGAAATAAAATTGACATGATAATTCTATACCCTGTGAAATTATTTTTCATTTTCTTTAACTTTTTAAAAGAAAGTTAACAGAGTAAAACCATAAATCTCACAGATTTATCTAAGAAAAAAAAACATTCTGGAAGGAAAGTCTAAAAATTGAGAAAGGCCAGATTGTATCCACTCCACAGAAATGAGATGAATCCCCAACCACGATCTGGTTTGGAACTTTTAATGTTATAATGTGACATACTATAATAATGCATTATAATACACTCTAATGATGGTAATTAGGGTTATGGGCCTGGGGTGCCGGCTGTTCTGAGAAAGCAGGGTCTTGCATGGTTTGAACTTTTATAGCACTTGGGCTTTCTTTTTTGCTTGCCCAGAAGTGAAGGAGAAGAAGAATAGGGAAGGGTGAGCCTTAAAAGGTATTGATAGATAAACATAACAAATGGAGGATGGCTCTTTATTTCAGCTGTTAATCAATAAAGATATTAAGAAACAAGAATTACTTATTAAATGACAGGTCTAGTCCTGTGATGTAGTGCTCTTTTAGCCTCTACAAAAGTGTGTAAGAAAGGATATAAATATATATATATTTTTAAGATATTATTTATTTATTTGACAGAGAGTGACAGGGCAAGAAAGAACATAAGCAGAGGTAGTGGGAGAGGGAGGAGCAGGTTTCCCGCTGAGCAGGGGGCCCGATGTGGGGCTTGATCCCAGGATCCTGGAATCATGACCTGAGCCAAAGGCAGATGCTTAAAGACTGAGCCACCCAGGTGACCTGAAAGGATGTATTTTTAAAATATAAATGAGTGAAATAGTTATGAAGAGACAAAAAGAGGAGGAGAGCTCCCAGAAGTTTAAAAAAAAAGCCATTTTTGAAAAATACAGGTTGGAAATTAAACTTCTTTTTACTATCTTATGGTGCATAAGGAAATAACATCTTATCAGATCCACAGGCATCTGTGTAATTTCTGTACAGCACTAAATAGAACATAAAGTTTCAGGAGCATTTCTTAGTATCTAATTTACTACTAGGAAGAGATTTACACAATGCAATGGACTTCCCCATTGTTCCTTTCTTTGCTTTCTCAGTCATTTTTTCAATAAACCCAATCTTAAATTCCTCAAAGATCTTGACAACATCTATTCTTCTGGACACCATACAATGTCTCATGCCTAGTGAAATAAATGGTCAATTGGGAAGTAAGACAACTTGTGCATCATCTTCTGTGAGGCTATATGGCTCTTCTGTGCCCAGCACTGTGAGAGCTGCCATGGGGAAGAGATATAAGGAAGAGGTATAAAATAAAGTAGAAACAAGAGTCATCTGAGTGGCTCAGTTGGTTGAGCATCTGACTCCTGGTTTCAGCTTCAGTCCTGATCTCGTGGCTTGTGAGATCAAGCCCCACGTCCAGCTTCACACTCAGAGGGAGTCTGTTCGGATATTCTCTTCCTCTGCCTCTTCCCCGTCCCCCCTCCCTGGTCTCATTAATTAATTAATTAATTAATTAATTAATGACACAAAAGCACTTCAAAGGTGATATTCAAAATGAAGCTAACCAATATATACTGAGGAAATGTGGCTTGAGTCAGAAATTGAAGAAACTCACCACTGGTTAGTACAAATGGAGAATTCCTTGATTATAATACAAATATGGAGAGTTCAGGATATGTCCAGAGTGTGAGAAACAAAGTAAGATTGGACTGGTGACACTGAGAAGTCCTTTTCAAGATCTGCTTAGGGAAGGAAGGCTGGTGCAGCCAGGAGTAAAATTGAAAAATTATGACAAGAGCAGCCTGATAGAATGCTTTAGTATTTCCAATTCTGCTACTTATAAAATCATCTTCTAATTTGAAACTTTGCTTCTTGGCTTCCCTAATGGAACAAAATACTTTTTAATATAAAATATTCAATTGGCTCTCTTAATATAAATATTAATATCTGAGTTTTAAACAGTTTTCCTAGGTTTTATCTTATTACATTCTTTTAAAAAATCTATAAACCTCATAATTGGCTTTTGAATAAAATCCATATTTCCTATGTGCCATTCAGAATAATAATGATAAGCTCCTTAAGTACACACCAATCTTTCTTTCTAACAAAAACTCTTCATCTCTATCCCAATTATACTGGTTTCCTTTTCTCTTAGTTTTCCATGTGTGGGTTTACTTCAAAATTGACGGTGCTGTTCTTCCCATCTTTCTTATATTTTTATGTAATATTCTACTTCTACTCATTCTCCTCCTCCCCCCTTCTTGTCTCTCTCTATATATATATACATATATAGAGAGAGAGTGTCTCTTTCTAGATATATACATATATAGAAAGAGTGTCTCTCTCTCTATATATATATACACACAAAATCCACCTTCATCTCATCTTGTCTGTGCTCTGACATGATTCCAAGATTAAAAAGATTGGGGCAGGGGCACCTGGGGGGCTCAGTGGGTTAAGCCTCTGCTTTCAGCTCAGGTCATGGTCTCAGGGTCCTGGGATCGAGCACCGCATTGGGCTCTCTGCTCAGCAGGGAGCCTGCTTCCTCCTCTCTCTCCGCCCGCCTCTCTGCCTACTTGTAATCTCTCTCTGTCAAATAAATAAATAAAATCTTAAAAAAAAAAGATTGGGACATTACAGGAGAGAGTTTGAGTGTGAAAAAGAAACACATGGGCGCCTGGGTGGCTCAGTGGGTTAAAGCCTCTGCTTTTGGCTCAGGTCATGATCTCAGGGTCCTGCGATTGAGGCCAGCATCGGGCTCCCTGCTCAGCAGGGAGCCTGCTTCCCCCCTCTCTCTGCCTCCTGTGATCTCTCTCCCTCTGTGAAATAAATAAATAAAATCTTTTAAAAAAAAAAGAAAAAGAAACACATCAAATATTGTTATGTCTGTATGGAGGTTCCTCAAAAAGTTGAAAATAGAGCTACCTCACGACCCAGCAATTGCACTACTGGGTATTTACCCTAAAGATACAAAGTTAGTGATCATCAGGGGCACATGCACCCAAATGTTTATAGCAGCAATGTCCACAATAGCCAAACTATGGAAAGAACCTAGATGTCCATCAACAGGTAAAGAAGATGTGGTATACACACACACACACACACACACACACACACACACACACACACACTATGGAATACTATGCAGCCATCAAAAGAAACAAAATCTTGCTGTTTGCAACAACGTGGATGGAACTAGAGGGTATTATGCTAAGTGAAATAAGTCAATCAGAGAAAGATAATTATCATATGATCTCTCTGATATGAGGAACTTGAGGGGCAGGGCAGGGGGCCATGGGGGGTAGGGAGGGAAAGAATGAAACAAGATGGGATCAGAAAGGAGACAAACCATAAGAGACTCTTAATCTCACGAAACGGACTGAGGATTACTAGGGGTGGGAGGGTAGGGATAGGGTGCTAGGGTTATGGACATTGGGAGGGTTTGTGCTATGGTGAGTGCTGTGAAATGTGTAAGCCTGATGATTCACAGAACTGTACCCCTGGGGCAAATAATAATAAAAAAAATTTAAAAAGTAAACTGAAAAATGTTTTATTTGTAAAAAAAAGTGTCTACAGGGCATATCTACTTTAGACTTTGGTTCTTCAACTCCCTCTCTCTAAAATTATGTTGTCTTTTTTTTCTCTCTCTTTCTGTGGCAAATAAATAAATAAATAAAATCTTTAAACAAAACAACAAAAAAAGAATGACAAGATGGAAAAACTCACCTCAAAAAAGAGAACAAGAGGCAGTACTGACAAGGACCTAATCAGAATGGACATAAGTAAGATGTTGGAACTAGAGTTCAGAATAATGATTATAAAGATACTATCCGGGCTTGAAAAAAGCATAGAAGACACTAGAGAATCCCTTTCTGAAGAAATAAAAGAACTAAAATCTAACCAAGTCGAAATCAAAGGTTATTAATGAGATGCAATAAAAAATGGATGGTCTAACTGCTAGGATAAATGAGGCAGAAGAGAGAATTAGTGATATAGAAGACAAAATGATGGAGAATAAAAAAGCTGATGAAAAGAGAGATAAACAACTACTGGATCATGAGGGGAGAATTCAAGAGATAGGTGATACCATAAGGAAAACAATATTAGAATTGGGATCCCAGAAGAAGAGGAAAGAGAGAGAGGGGGAAGGTAAAGTGGAACAAATTATAGTGGAGAACTTCCCTAATCTGGGGAAGGAAATAGACATCCAAGTACAGGAGGCACAGAGAAGCCCCCTCGAAATCAATAAAAATAGGTCAACACCACCACACTTAATAGTGAAACTTGCAAATCTCAGAGACAGAGAAAATCCTGAATCTCGCACAAGAGGTCTGTAACCGACAAAGGCAGAAACATTGGATTGGCAGAAGACCTATCCACAGAAACCTGGCAGGCTAGAAAGGACTGGCATGATATATTCCAGATGTTAAATGAAAAAAATATGCAGCCAAGAATACTTTATCCAGCTAGGATGTCATTCAAAACAGAAGGAGTGATAAAAAGCTTCCAGGACAAACAGAAACTAAAAGAATTTGTGATCACCAAACCAGCCCTACAAGAAATATTAAAAGGGATCCTTTCAGCAAGTAGAGAGACCAAAAGTAACACAGACCAAAAAGAGAGATACTGTACAGAAACAGTCACTTTACAGGTAATACAATAGCACTAAATTCATATCTTTCAATAATTAATAAATGGGCTAAACACCCCAATCAAAAGACACAGGGTTATAAAAAATAAAAAAATTTAAAAAAGCAAGACCCATTGAAATGCTGTCTGCAAGAGAATCATTTTAGACCCAAAGATACCTCCAGATGAAAAAGTGGTGGGAAGGCAAACTGGGGCAGCCACTCTAGCAAACAGTATGGAGGTTGCTCAAAAAAGTTGAAAATAGAGCTACCCTATGACCCAGCAATTGCACTAACAGGTATTTATCTCAAAGATACAGATGTAGTGAAAAGAAGGGGAACATGCACCCCAATGTTTATAGTAAAAATGCCCACAATAGCCAAATTACAGAAAGGCTTCAGATGTCCACTGACAGATGAATGGATAAAGAAGATATGGGGTGTATGAGTGTATACACACACACACACACACACACACACACACACACACACACACAACCAGAATATTACTCGGCCATCAAAAAAATGAAACCTTGCCAATTTCTATCCAACTTGGTAATGGAACTAGAGGGTATTATGCTAAGCAAAGTAAGTTGATCAGAGAAAGGCAATTATCATATGATCTCACTCATATGTGGGATTTAAGAAACAAAACAGCAGATCATAGGGAAAAAGAGGAAAAAATATAACAAGATAGAACCAGAGAGGGAGATAAACCATAAGAGACTCTTACTCATAGGAAACAAACTGAGGGTTGCTGGAGGGGAGAAGGGGGTGGGGAGGATAGGGTAACTGGGTGATAGACATTAAGGAGGGCACAAGATAAAAAGAGCACTGGGTATTATATAAGATGGATGAATTGCTGACCCTTACCTCTGAAACCAAGAATACATTATATGTCAATTAACTGAATTTAAATTTGAAAAAAGAAAACAAAGAAATTTCATTATTCAGTGTCATGATAAAGAATAATGAAATACAGAATGAAGAGAGGCTCAACAGTGGGAGAAGAGGCTACACTGTAATGGAAGATGAAGGAAGAAAATTTTAATAAATAGATAATGAGACATATTTCAGGTATTTTTGATGTATTAGGAGAAGTTCAACATATGTGCTTTGAGTTCAGCCACATACAGTTAACTGATAACCTTAGTAGGAGTACGTGTGTTCATCATGACTGGGGCTACAGAGGAATGACAGTAGACTGAGTAAGGAAGAGAAGTTAGGAGGAGAAAAAATGGACTAAGTCTAGAAAAAAATTATTTTTACAAGTTTGGCTTCTAGAGGAGAGAAGAAAACATTATTGGCCTCAGCTCTACTCCCCACAAAATAAGGAAGAGCTGAGTAAGTGTTCTGTTTCATCTTTTCCTTGTTTATGCTTGTTGAATTTGAAAGGGTCTTGAACATGTTTAAACATTTCTGACAAGAATCTTTTGTGAAAGAGACAAGATGAAAAACATCTTGGAGACTATCATTGGCCATTTTTAGGTACCTGACAGGCCCAGACACAAAGTATACAGTAATCCCCAAACAAGTTGAAATGAATTCATGCAACACAAACCGGCCACTGCAAGCCTGTCTGGACTGCTTTGCTGGACTGGGAACAAACGACATTCATATTTCTCTTTTTGTCTCCCCACAGTGCTAAAAGCAATGTAGGAAACTCAATCAATGGTGACCAAGCACATCCATCTTCCCCTGATTTCCTGTTGCTTAGCACAGTTCCTGGCATGGAGGATGCTCTGGTTAACTATTTGTTGTTTAAACAGTCAAATAAATGAGTAAGTAGGGAATAAATCCAGTAAGCCAGGACTTCACGAAGCCTCTACAAGCTGTTTTCTTAAATCTACAATATCTTATATGTTGGCCATGGGGTAGGTATTCTACACATTTCTTTACCTGGAAATTTCTGAGTTCCTTGAAGAGGACCCCATAAGTAAAAAATTTACACATTTCCCTTTCTTTGTCCAGTTAGTCTAATTAATCTGCTACAGATCTCATGGCTTGATTGTCTTAATGGGTACTTCTCTTAGGGTTTTTACTCTTTTTGCTCAACTTGGTTTGTTTTTATGCAGATAATCCTGGATAAGGATATCCACACATGACACTGACTTTTATTATCAACTTTAAATGAAAAATGTATTTCAGATGAACTTAGTGTCATTTTTAAATGTATATTTTTCTCCTTTTTGTCTTTACTATTATTGTCTACATTTTAAAGTACAAGAATGCTTCCAATCAGTGTATTTTAAAATGTAACAGCAAACCAGTGAAGCAAAATAACAGTATGCAAAATCTGTTTGAAAATGTAATTTTTGGGGCACCTGGGTGGCTCAGTGGGTTAAAGCCTCTGCTTTTGGCTCAGGTCACGATCTCAGGGTCCTGGGATCAAGGCCCGCATTGGACTCTCTGCTCCGCAGACAGCCTGTTTCCCCCTCTCTCTCTCTGCCTGCCTCTCTGCCTATTTGTGATCTCTCTCTGTCAAATAAATAAGTAACATCTTAGGAAAAAAATGTAATTCTTGGTGCAAAGAGAGAGCTGGGCTTGATCTAGAAACTCTCATTCCAGTCTGTTATGTTCTTGGTTTTTAGAGAACAATATTTGACATCTGTCTTCTTTGCTGTTGGAAAATGAATAAAAAATTTACCCTTCTCCTGACTGGAAGACAATTTCTCCCCTTTGGCAGGGCTTTCTTAGAGCTGTATGATGTTTCAGTTACTTCATTCTAGTATACAACAGAAGAGCATTTTCCCCTCTTATCTCTCCGATGGAGAGGAAACATGAACCATACATGTCACTCTCTCTTTTGGCTCTATACCTTATTGTAATGACAGCAAATAGATCTATCTTTTGACTTAAAAAAGATTGTTGAAGGGAAGAAAGAAATAGAATGACTTTAGCAATTCAATAATAATCGTAGCTTTTGTGACATCTCACTAATAAAAACTCTATTACACAGCTCAGTCATATAGTTTTAAAGTCATGGTCATGACTTCCAGATACTTAAAAAGACAAACAAACCAACCAACCACCAGAAACACGAAAATTGATGTAAATTTGGGTCTCATATAGAGGTCAGTCACTGTTTCAATTAATTCCTATCTCAAAAACCTGAAGTATCATACTATATAGATTTCTAAAGAAATGCTATGAAGTTTTATACATGACTTTTGTTTTAAAAATGAAAACAATACACTGTGCTTATTTAAAATACTGAATAGTTCTAAAGGGCTTATAATATGAAGAGATACTTTCAGTTTCAGATTTCTCCACTATCTGATACCTGTTCCTTTTCATAGTTACTGTTCTATCTATAAGGTCCATGTTACCTGCTGATTTAATCACAGAGGTAATATCTATAAAATTCCTACTAATTTTTTATTTTTTTCACTTAACACCTCTCCCATAGCCGCCAAATATTTATATTTCAAGTACCAATATTATTTGGCTCTTCTGATTTTCTCTCATTTTGGACATCATAGTTTAAATCCTTCAGTTATTCCTTTTCTGTAGAATTCTTTTTGTGCAGATAGAGTGTTTTCCTGATTTTCTTTGACCATATTTACTGGGATAATTAGGAAATTAAATTTACTCAAATTATGTGTTTTCTTCAGGACAGGTATTTTTTCCTGCTCTTTATTTTTTATCCTTATGGTGTCCTAAAATACCTTCTATTTTGTTTTCTGATTGGATGTGCATGACTGTGTGTCCACCTGTGTGCATGTATGACCGTGTGTGTGTTTCAGAATAAATCTATTAAAAGGTAACAGAGGTCTCGAGAGCTTGTTAAATGGGAGATTTCACCTCAGGTATGCTTGCCCAGAAGCCCATTCCAGGTGGAGAAAAGGAATGGCTGGGGTCAACTGTTTCACACACAGACCTTTAAGTCATTCCCTGGGTTCTTCAGAACCTCCTTCTTCGAACCTCCCCAGGTTTCTGTCGAGCTGACTCCTCCCACTGGCTCTATGATCTATCATGTCACCTGCTCAAGGATGCAGCTTCTTCTCCTTTGATTTATCAAACATGCCTCCATTTATTCTGTCCTGATGTGGAAATTTGTTGTACTGCTTAGTAGCTAATGACCCTCATCTTGTTTTCATATCTTTGTGGATACATACCTTTTGATTTTTTCACATTATTTTAGTAGAGCCTTGAAAGGAAAAAGAGATAAAAATGTGTAATGGTGCCAATAACTATAATATAGTGTTCTGTTTGGCTTTGAGGTTAGGCTTCTTTTCTTTTTTTTTTCTTTTTTTTTTTAAGATTTTATTTATTTATTTGATACAGAGAGAGATCACAAATAGGCAGAGAGGCAGGCAGAGAGAGAGGAGGAAGCGGGCTCCCCGCTGAGCAGAGAGCCCGATGCGGGACACGATCCCAGGACCCCGAGATCATGACCTGAGCCGAAGGCAGAGGCTTTAACCCACTGAGCCACCCAGGCACCCTAGGCTTATTTTCATTCTTTAAAATGGATCCCATTTTTAGGAGACAGATGACCGCTTCAAATAATCTAAATGCAGCTGGCTCTTGTAAGAAACTGGGTGCCAAGCTGCATGTATCGCACTGAATTTAAGTCTTAACAAATTACATTGTCTTTTAAAACTGCAGAAACAGAAGCTATCTGTGCTTCTAGTTTATAGATTCTCTACAACACTTACGGACAACAATCAATAGGGCTTTCTTACTGATTGTGCAAGATCTAGCATGAGTACAATGCATGAATTAAACCATGTACTATATGTGCATACATTCGTCAAGGATTTTATACTTCTGATGGCTTATAAAGACATATAAAACATGACATGAAAACATTAAAATACCATGTAATGTGACATCCATAGCTCTTTCCAAAGTAGTGGTATATTTGAATTTTTGAGGCTAATAAAAATGTCATGAAATAGACCCCCCAAAAAGGAGAATAAAATATTATAATCTAGTTTAAGTGCACAGATGTGAATAGTTGAGTTTAAGATAAATTATCTCAGGTTATACAACTCTGGAACCAAATTTAAATACATGTTAATGACTCTTTCACTGTTTTACCTTTCCCACGGCCTTGTGTGCTAAATCTAAAGATACATACCTCCTTTCAAGTATGTACATAAGCCTTTAGAATAATTTAATAAATTCAAGGGAGTCTTAGAGTTCCAAGTATCTAAATGCCTGCTTAGTAAAGTTTAAATGTATTCTGCCTAGCAAACTGGAGTTTTGTTTCTACTTACTAATTATGCTTTAAATTCCACTACTAAAATTTGATTTTATTAATTTAATCCTAGTAGGTATTTTTCCCACCTTACAATAGGTTCCTCCAGGACATGAAGCTTTAAATGTGCTCAAACTGAGTTGGACCATATTCACATCAGATCTGTAACACTTAATTTTGAAAAAAAAGAGAAGAGGAAAGAAGACAGTTAGCTACCATCCACCAGAATGTATTTAAATTATTATTATTATTATTATTATTATTATTATTATTATTTTACCAGTGTTCATCTAAAGGAGAGATTTAGATTTGGGGACACTAAAGGAAAATAGAATGCCATTTCATAAATTTCATTAGGATCAGTCCTTTCTGAGGACATATAAGCAGCTCTATTTTTACAACACATTCATTAGCCAGTTGTAATTGTATTTCAAGCTACCATATGAATGGAAGAGAATGAGTGATTTCCTTCCAAATTACTCGTTTTCACTGAATCCTCCTCTTTATGACTATCTTAAATAGAAACTGGATTCATTTACAGTAATTAGTAAGAGTGGGAGGCATATCTACATGACTAACTAGATTGATCCTTTGCAGGTCAATGAGTGAGCAACTGAACAGATCATTGCACAATTGATTCAATCCCAGAAGCAAATTGACCGTACTTCAAAAAAGCCAGATCTCTCATATCAGGGGAGTTAAGCAGAGCACGGGAGTTCTGGGATGGCTATATAAACGTTCTAACAAATCAATAGCATTCTGATTTCCTTATTCTAGTGACAGAAGCATAAAGGAAAGAAAACTAAACTAAGTCTCAAGAGGGCATTTTGAGTCCCAGTACTTCTATTAATTAGCTGTATAAAAGTTGGAAGACACAAAGAACATAAACAAGAAAGCAAGAGATGAGAGAGAAATAAGGCTTCAATTAGAGAAGCTTCTCTTTAGAAAGGCAGCACTCACTAACTTTGAATTAATGCATCCAAATACTAGCGGTACCTTTTAAGTATTCTGGTATATAGATTATTTCTTGAGTAGTTATGGATCTAAACCAAAGAGTTCTTTCACATTCAAAAAGTTTGGAACACTCTATTGATTCATAAAAGCCACGAGTGATGGCTTTGTGATATGTCGACTTGGTTAGGCTAAAATATATTACTCAGAATTCCCTTCCAGGTATTTTTGGTAGGGTGAGCTACAAAGGAATTCTCTCATGAGATTGTGTGGGCAGTGAAAGGCAGCGGCCATTTTGTAGCTCTCCTACTTACTCAAAGACTAGTACAGGTGCTGCTGCAGAGGTTATTTTGTAAATGTAATTAAAAACCTCTATTAGTTGATTTTGAGTTAAGCGAAAGGAAGAACATCATGGGTGCTCCAGACTTAATTAAGTGGAAGGTCTTTAAAAAGGAACTAATGATCCCTAGAGATGCAAAGACTCCAGACTGCAGAGAGGAAAGAAAGCTGCAGAATCTTTCTGCATTCTGGGACCCTCACGCTCACCTCATTGCTGCTGATCTGGTTCATCTTAACAGTGTGAAGCAGCAGCTGGACCTACAATTTCTCCATCTTCCTATAACTTCCTTCAGTTTCTATGACTCTTGGGCTGGGTGTGTATGTGTGTTCAACTCCATGAGAGAGATTCCCAGCTTCTGCAGGGTACCTTGTTAGGTCAGAGGCAACAGGAACTGGCATGAGTTTTAGTCCATCCTTGTTAGGGTGCTCATGGGGGTTCAGGCTGCATTTAATTTTCCCTTCCTACCTGTCATGGATTCTGGATTACAGTATTAGTCATGTGGGGAAGTTATGACTGCTTGGACAGCCCCCACAACTTCCTACAAATATGAATACATATTTTATTTTAGATTTATAAATATATAAATAAGCTTATATGTTGAATTTGTATAGATAATAAACATATATTATATGTATACATATATAAATACAAATTTCTTTTCTCTCTCTCTCTCTCTCTCTTTTTTTTTTTTTTTTTTT
>LNAC01000180.1:3453392-3512374 GCA_002007465.1 Ailurus styani
TCCCTCTCTCCCCCCCTCTTTTTTTTTTTTTTTTTTTTGTCTCTCCTTCCTGCACATGAAGGCTTATATACCATGGGGGATCCAACTACGAAAAAAGAAAAGGGTTGCTAAGTAATTGTTATGTAAATACATTTGTATGTGTATTCCACTAGTTCTGCTTTGCTGCTTCAACTCTAAAATATAAACCACGTGAGACAGAGAGAGATGATAGGAACTCAGGAACCTGGACACTCAAATCACATCCACAAATGACTGTCATTCACTCTTCTGAAAGGCACAGTAGAGAAATGTGCATAGAGGTATAAGATGAACACCATATTAGCCCTAAATTAGATTGAGCCCTAAATCCTAGTGAACAACCTAATTGAACTAAGACTATATAGCAAGAGTTCTCAAACTTGACTACACATTAAAATAACCTAAGACATTTTTACAAAAACATATCCGTGCTTGGGCTCCGCCTACATAAATTCTGATTTAATTGGCTTGTGTGGAATGGGAGCTGGGATTAGGTATTTTTTGTAATGCTCCTCATGCAGCTATAATATGTTGGCCCAGTGGAGAGCTATTGTGCAGGTCAAGTGGAGGATTCATTTTGTCTCATTTAAAGGTAGGCTGATGTGACAATTTTTACCTTTTCTTAATTAGCCCAGGACCTAATCTATTCTCTTCTGCAATTTACCACCATATAGTAAGAACAAGCCAGGCCATGTAAGTGAAAGTAAATAATTTAGTATGAGGAAACATCATTTTATTAAGGTATCAAAGGAAAGTTGCTCACCTTGGACATTTTCAGGTTAGGATATTTCCCAAACTAGAACTGCCCTCCCAGCCCGATTACTTTGCAAGTTTTGTAAGAGAGAAACTCATTTGAGGTGTAAAAATCTTATTCAGGCTAAAACTTGAATCATTTTAATTCTTACACTATTTTTTTGTACTCACTTACACTGCATCTCAACAGAGTATCTTTTCCTGTGACTATTCCAGACCTTGGCAGAGGAATGAGAATAGGGGTGGGGAATGTCAGAGACTGCTTGTCCTAGACATAAATGTTGCGCAGCTAATTTCATTCAGTATCCGGAAACAGAGAAGGAATAATACTGATATTTACAGACCGCCTCACTGAAGAACAAAGTAATGATTCTAATTACAGTGATAAGTGGGTCTTGGTTAGAGTTTAACTGAGCCAGCGCAAGAAACTGAAGTTATTTTGTCCTTTCTTCCTTCGTCTATCTTCTCATTTTCACAGGAGCTTAGTACAGCTGATAAGATAGAATGATGAAGAAGTCAGTTTATCCCATTTTCAGTTATCGGTATACTAATAGTCTAAAGAAAGGTGTTTTTGTATAAATGATCAAAATTGAATTGGTACATTAAACAACTTTTTGAAAAGATGCAACCAGAATTTCTATAGGCAAGGGCAGCCCCAGGCAGCACTGTGAAACGGGTGGGGCTTGTTTTATATATTCCCTTTAGTCCCCCTCCCACACCTTCTCCAGTTTACATTAGCCACTCAGTGGTTATCTCCTACTTTTCTAGGCCTACATATTAAAACATCATTCCTGGAGAAAGGAAAGATAATATGAACCAGACATTTATTAATTATTTTAAGCCAGGCACTGAGTCAAGCTATATATAGCACCCAGGGGAACCAAACTGATGGAATTTAAAGGATTTAGCTACTTGGGCTACACACATAAAGACAAACTCAGCTGTCCACAATGTTATTATTACTGATACTGGGTTTCTGCTTATTTCAAGGCACCTTGACCACAGGAACCAGGCAGCTGAAGATGAGACTATTTCACAACTCCAATGACTAATAGAGTGAACAACAGATATCCTATCAGTTAGGGTTTCACTGGTGTTAGGTCTGAGTGAGAAAATCTTCAAGTGATTTATATTTCTTACAAACATCCAACAACATGGACTTGACAGGTTTATATGGCCTCTAAATGAATGTTCCATAGGCCACTTATTCTATCCCAAATTGATCTCTATGTTTTTATATTTGCTAAACATGTTTTTCTAAGTTTTCTTATTCACTCCCCAGTCTTCCAAGATATAAAGTTTGTAATGATCGTTAACTGTTCCTGCTTCTTCACCCTTACAACCAAAAATTAATTAATCAAACATCTTCCCCATAAATCATTGAAAGATTGTTGTTAGTTTACATCCTACCACTAGACTTACTCTAAGCCTTGTCCTGTTTATTGTGAAATTTTGGAAAATCTCTTGACTAATCAATCCCTCTTCTAGTTCTTTCCTGAAAGTCGTCCTAGTTGTGTACTTGAATTATAAAGGCAAATGTTTAACTCACAGCTGTACCATGATTTGGTGCATTTTATTTGGAAAAGTAACATAAATTCATTGAACATTATTCTTATTACTATTACTTTTGCAGAAGTACAGACAATAATATCTTTTTCATACATTGCACTGCATATGAAACTATCCAGGAATATCTACAAAATGGTAGGTATTCCAGAAGTTGGGAGTGGAATCTGAATATTTACCTTACACTTCCAGGACACAAATTTGATCAACCAGTTGTCCAATTAGAAACTCAAATTTTTACCAAATGCATTAAAATATTTAAGCCTTGTTACCAAAGTTCCTTACCACATCATCAGTTTCCTCACCATTCAACTAACACACAGATTTAATGGCATTTTCAAAACTTTGAGATGCATAAAGTGTCACTCAGTCAAAACCCATTAATCATAGGCCCCTGTCTCAAAGTATGGAAGATCAGGAAACTGTCTTTATGATCACGCAAGAGCACATGTCCTCAGAAGTACAGAAGTGCGAACATGTCAGGATTCCAGTTCCAAAGAAAGTCAGGTAATAGTCATTTGTATTTGGCACACCTAGCCAGGAAGTTATGTGTTCAGGAATGTTCAGTGCATGAACAGTTGATTTTCAACGAGGTCATATCGTATCACATTCTTCCCGATAAAAGTTTAGTTCCTGTTTCATCTTTTAGAAACTTCTGTAAGGCCAGGCTAACTAATCTTTTAATTTCTACCATAGTCCTCTAATCTACCAGGAAGGACACATGCTGCCTAATTTTGATCTCTTTCTGATCTTAATGGTGTACGGACTCTCTCAACTCTCTTTCACTGTGCTCCAGTACTGAAAGAGGATTCTACCTATCAGTCAATAGATTTATCTACCTATATACCTATCTATCAATGATTAACAGCTTGAAAAATAAAACAACTTATTTTTGCTACTTTCCCCCCCGAATGTCTATGGATTCAGGCCAAATGATTTTCTCAGAACATACATGTGACCCAGACAGAAATAAGCCATTTCTTTTTTTTAAATAGACTATCACCACACCTTCTCATGGAATTGACAGTCGTAGGAGAGGAGAAGAGGAGTTCTAATGGATATGAAAAAACCTTTTCTTCTTGCTCAGTATTTCATGGTAACAAAATCAACATTCTCATGAACTAAAAGCCCTTGGATCAGATAATGAGGATTTTTTCATTAGGAAAAAAAAAGTACATATCTTAAACTATAATTACCTCAAATCAAAATCAATCCTTATTTTAATTTAGTACCTCTTATATGGCATGTTCTTTTTTGGCCTTATGTCTGTTGATGGGAAGATTTCTGATCCTATAGAACTTCCTACTCGGTGTCTACTGACACTATAAGCTCTTATGCTAGGGCAAATATGGTAGGCAGGAGGATACCCATGGGTGAAGTTATAGATGAAGTAAAAGAGGAAAATGAACAAATTTATCTATCTATCTATCTATCTATCTATCTATCTATCTATCTATCTATCATCTATCTAATCTTGAGGCTCAACATACAAATGATCATACTGGAGCCAAACAAAAACATTGTGAAATATATCTCCTAAAATGTTGGGTTTAGTAAATTGTACAAGATACTAAGTGGATCAGTAAATGAGGATTAGAGGTAGGATTCTCTTATTCTTTTGTTATTTTCTGGCTGTTTCTAAAAGGGGATATGCAGAAATTAAATGAAGCTATCTTTTCCTGGTAGGTAGAAAAATGACAATTGTTTTTATACATGGGATAATATTTTATTATAATAACCACTGTAGGGAATACATTCATTTAATTTTATCTATATGGTTTTGTTTTAGCTTATGGTGCTTTGTTATCTAAAATATTTCTGAGAGATCTAATTATTAGGCAGTAATAATAATCCACATCGGGAGAAGGGAAAGGACGAGACCATCCCTGTGGAAACCCAAGTTAAACTTTTTTTTTTTTTTTTTAAAGATTTTATTTATTTATTTGACACAGAGAGAGATTACAAGTAGGCAGAGAGGCAGGCAGAAAGACAGGGAGAGGAGGAAGCAGGCTCCCCGCTGAGCAGAGAGCCCAATGCGGTCCTCGATCCCAGGACGCTGAGATCATGACCTGAGCCGAAAGCAGAGGCTTTAACCCACTGAGCCACCCAGGCGCCCCCAAGTTAAACTTTTTTAGCAAAGTTTCTTCCATTTTAATGTACCTTCAGGAATCACATCCTCTAATTTGCATATTTGCATATTAATTTACTCTGTCTTTGCTTTCCCAGAGGAGCACAACTTATTTTCATTGTCTCTTCTCTATTATCTCAATGTTTGTGTTAAGCTCAGTTGGTTATTATCCAACCATTTTAAGAATGCATTATTTTCCAGAATCACAATGCTCTTATTGTTGGCTAGAAGTGATTAATTACTGATTGCATAATTACTTTACTATAGAGCTCACAGAAGAGATGAAATAAAATGCTCGAGTTTGTTTTTTTTTAGTTTTTATTTTAAGGGAATTACTATTGGATTTTTCTTCACTATCATTTCAATGGATTAATTCTTAACTCAAAATTATGGATTTATAATACCAAAGTCATTTAATACAAAGCAACTATGTACATCTCTAACTTAAGAATTTTTAGATGGAATGCTTACTAAGTAGCGCCTGGGACTACAAAATAAAATATGTAATAAACCTGCCAGTCTTGTAAATTGATTATTTTTAATTATAATTAGAACAAATAAAATCAATCTTGGAGTTTTAAAAGCACATTTCCTTTTATAGGATCATGGATCTTAACAGCTTAAAGTAGTCTACTTTATGTCTTTCTGGATAAAACAAGCATACTGTTTTCTGAGCAGGCTGCTCACAAGGAATCTTGCATTCTAGTTCCTTCTACACTTTCAAATGGAACAAAGGAAAATACAACAAAATAAACTTTCCTCCTTTCTTAAATAATGATATACCTATTGAGTAAATATCTATTATATGCTATTCAGGGTGTTAAAGATGAGAATACTTCATGAGATTTCATATCTTGAATGTTATTCAGTTCTTGTGACGAGGTCTCAAGAGAGTTCTATAGGAAAAATAAAGGTATAATATAACTATATACTTGCACACACACACACACACAAACATAGATAATTAAATAATTAAATTGACCTGAGTAGAGGGCAAAGATATACTGCTCTCTAAGCACAGACTAAATAATTAAGAATCTTTGGTGTTCCAGGAAAGTGTAAAATGCAGATAGAATCTTTGGAGTTTAGGCTTTGCCACAATCTTGCTATGATGTGGTATGACTCATTTAATCAGTCTCAATGTTAGTGTTTATATAGGTTTATATAGAAATCATCTAATTTAGATAATCTCAATTATCTATCTTTTGCGGCTGTGCAGAATTCTCATTTAAAAGATAAACACCAGGAAAAAGTAGCTGGTAAAGAGGAACTAATTTATCATTGCGTATTACTGAGATGAAAATTTTTGCTAATATGCAATGTCTGACATTTTATACCTCTTACTGTCTTTGCCATTCATCAGCCATTCACCAAATTAAGCATGACTCCACATCCTATCACAACAAACCTTAAAAAGACCTCTACCCCAAGCACCTGGAAGATTGAAAGTTCAACTAAAGAAACATTTATATACTAAGGGGTATAGCCTTACTGAATTCATCATCTCTAGAAGTAATAAGAGCTGAAATTACATAAAAAGTTTCAAATTAGAAATGATGTGAAAAATTAACAAATCACTTTTACCAAGCATCTTCAGACACACTGATAAAAGTTATTTTCTTAATGAATTCTCCACAGCAAAAAAAAAAAAAAAAAAAAAAAGAATGTGAACTATAGGGGTTGTTCCTTAATTTTGAGACTGAGATCAATGAACTCAAGCACAGCATCATATTTCCTGACACTCTTAGAAACCAGTTCCCAAATTGAGACTCTCCTAATTCTGATCCTTTGAGACAACTCTTTTTTCCCCCACGAATTTCCATTTCTTCTCTCTTTGGGCATAATTAAATCGGCACCACCTTATAGTAAAATCATCAGAAATAGAACTTTAAAAACACCATAGGTTTCCAACCAGGAAACACAGATTTGATACTGACTTTCCCTAAAGTAGGGTATTTCTATAAAAACTAATGTCTTCTATCCAACAGCATAGGGAATATAGTCAAAGGTATTGTGATAGCACTGTATGGTGACAGATGGTAGCTACATTTGTGATGAGTATAACATATAGAGTTGTCAAATCACTATGTTGTACATCTCAAACTAATGTACCATTGTGTATCAACTATCCTTCAATTTAAAAAATGTTTTAAAAGCTAATGGTTTCTAAAATATACTTTAAAACTTTAGCCTTTTTTTTTTTAAAGATTTTATTTACTTATTTGACATAGAGAGAGAGAGAGAGAGATTACAAGTAGGCAGAGAGGCAGGCAGAGAGACAGGGAGAGGAGGAAGCAGGCTCCCCGCTGAGCAGAGAGCCCAATGCGGTCCTCGATCCCAGGATGCTGATATCATGACCTGAGCCGAAAGCAGAGGCTTTAACCCACTGAGCCACCCAGGCGCCCAAAACTTTAGCCTTTTATACAAATTTTAATGAGCTTGAAGTATGCACCATAGCCAAAGCCTCAGGATCTTCAGAATAATTTCAACAGTCCTGTAATTTCTAGACTCGCTCTACTGAAATTAAGAGCCTACATTTTTCCCTCACTTCTGATAATTCCTATGGATGCTATGTAGTGATTGATAATCACCAATTATAATAAACATGGCAAAGTTTACAGTTCCTTGTCTTAGAGTGATTCATGACTAATATTTGCTTTTGACACACAGAGGCAAACACTGGTGGTTCTGCTGATGACAAGTGGTAAGCAAAGATGACACTTGTATAGGGTCAGTCAGATTGTTAACAGGACTAAGGGCGATCCCAAACAAGAGAGGACTTCCTTAATTCAATGCCTCACCCTATGATACTTTGCAATTACTAAAACATGAAATCCAGCCCAGGTTTGGCAATTACTAAGTATGCAATTTTGATCATGTCATTTAATCTCTAATTCTCAAATTTTTCATCTGCTGTGAAGATGACATGTGCATGAAATTATTTAATGGTATCTGGGCAAGAGTAATTGCTCAAAACATTTTGCTTTTATTTCCATTGTTCAAAGCTACCATTCATATTAATCTAGTTTCACCTAAATTCATATTTCCAGGGTTCATATAGGTTAGGAAGAAGTGTATAACATAGAAAAAAAACTGCCTTATACTCAAGAAAGTGCTTATGATTTTTCCAGATTTTCTAAATTTTTTTTTAAAGATTTTATTCATTTCACAGAGAGAGACACAGCGAGAGAGGGAACACAAGTAGGGGGAGTGAGAGAGGGAGAAGCAGGCTCCCCACTGAGCAAGGAACTCGATGTGGACCTCGATCCCATGGATCATGGATCATGACCTGAGCTGAAGGCAGACACTTAACAACTGAACCACCCAAGCACCCCCAGATTTTTAAAAATTCTTATAAATGAGGTAAACCCTACCTCCTAGATTATAACAACAGTCATCTCAAGTGAAGGTGAAATAAATGTCTTCTTGTATTTCCTCTTGTTTTGGAAGAAATTAAAATTTATATATATCCAAAATCATCCACTAGAGTAGAGTTAAAAAGTCTTCTCTCAACCATCACAACTCTTTTTTATCACCTTTGTTGAAAATTAAAAATTTATCAACCTTCCCAAGTCTAATTTAAGTGCTATATTTCCTGTAAAGACTTTGAAGTTGCTGAAGTCAAAGGTTTTTTCCTACCTTAGAACTTTTACAAAATTTATAGATGTTAAAATTAATTTTAGTGTCTCAGTCAATGTGTATTCATATATTCCTCCCCAAATCTGATCTCTGGTGTTAGAAAAAGGGACATATTAATTGATATTAAATGCACAACAAAAACCTTTTAATTTGATTTTTTATATCAACCCAGGACATAGACTACTGCATTATACTGCACCATGGTGTCCAGAAAAATGGCATGTGATTTAGTATTGAATTGCTACTGAAATCCATTGAATCACTATTGAAAACTTAAGTGCCATAAAAAACAAACAAAAAACAACAAAACAAAAAAATAAGCTCTAGATTCTGAAAAAATAGTTATACAGAAGGAAAAGAGGAAAACAAGTAATTTTATGTTAAAACTATCATTAAACTGATTAACACTGGCTGCCAAGCCTACTCTGTTGCCAAAGTCTCAGTCTTTGGGTTGACTCAGTCGTGGAGAGAACAATAATCAGTCCAATATCTCTGACATGGTTCAGGGAAGTAGCAGTATGTATGCTTTTTACCTGCTATTACAGAAACCGCATAGTAATATCACAGCAGGTTCATAGAGGGCTCACATTTCTTTAATATCGGGAGTCTACAGAGCCAAGCGATAACAACAATGTATTATTTGATACTATAGTAGGAAAATAGTTGCATTTAAGGACTAAATTTTCTTTCTCTTTAAGGAACATGCTGGTGTACAATTTGTAAAAATCTGTATTTAGAACATTCAAACCAATTAAAAAGTAAATTTTCTTTCCTTTTTTTATTGCAAGTTAATTATCAATTTTAAATAAATAAATACTGTTTCACACAAATTGCCAAGTCATCAATGCTGAAAATAAGCTTCTTAAAATGATACTAAAGTCTGTATTATCTACTTGAGGGCTAAGGTACCTAATAGCAGGAATATAAAGTGACATCACGTGTCATTCAAACATTAAGCATGCAATTAATTCTCACTGCATTCCACTATAATGCATCAAAGTGGCCGAGTTTAGTCACAAATAATTTGGTTTATGATGTTTAATGACTCACTTTACTTCTCTGGATAATTTATAGTAAAACTGGGATTTGGACTACATGAACTCTGAGGTGGCTTTGAATTGATAATACTACAAGGATTACTGTTTTGATCAAACAACAGCTACTTTAGCAGACACAACTAACTCCCTCAAAATTTTAAAACTATTACTACATAGAAGAAACTGCATGCATGCAATTTATGTAAGAATACATGATTTATAATCACAAGCATAACAATTTGCCAAATTATTCTTTGTCCCTAAATTTCTACATGCAGTATTTTCAGATAAGTAGGACTGAATAGGAGAATTACTGCAAAGCCCACTCAAATGGTAGGACACAAAGTTACACAAGGGTTGGGGGCCATCTCAGGTTTGCTTTTCCTTATATTACACACACAGTATAATGCCTTTTTCCTGTTAGGTATTCACTTAACATGTTTTGAACAAAGAATTGCTGAAGTGATGTAAATATGTTTCTAACAACTTGCCTATGCCAGTCTTCAGAAATGAACTTTTCTAGCCATCGAAAGTGGGAAACACTGAACTAGTATGATCAATATCATAAGATAGAATTCCATCACACTAAGAAATAAATAAAACTCACACTGCTTGTTCATGGCACCAATCAAACAGACAAACAGAAGGGGAGATCCTTTCTGAAAATTCTGTGTACTATCTTGTAAATACTCCCTATTTTGAAAACAGAATATGTAAAAGAAAACTTGTGGAGGGGATATGGCATAAAAGTTCCATGTTTGTTTGTTTGTTTGTTTGTTTGTTTTGAGAGAGAGCTCACAAGAAAGAGCAAGCAAGGGTGTGGGGAAGGAGGCAGAGGCAGAGGGAGAGAGAGAACAGTAAGCAGGCTCCACCCCAGCCCATTTTGGAGCCAGACCTGGGACTTGGTCTCATGACCCTGAGATCATGACCTGAGCTGAAATCAAGAGCCCAAGAGTCAGAGGCTTAACCGATTGAGCCAGCCAAGTGCCTCAATGTTTATTATTTTGTAAAGATAAATTACCTTATATATTTTATAGAAAAACCTGTAAATTAAAAGAACTGCATTATGAGTGAGGTAGTTGTGATTAATCAAAGGTCAGGCTAACTGATGGTTTAAAAATCGTTTTTCTTGTGAGCAAATCTATATAAATGTTAAGTCTACTTTCTTGTTTTAGAAAGGAAATTATTAAAGTAAAAATATGTAATCTCCCATTCTCACTACATATATGAATTTAAAGAACTGGTTTTCTTATATTAAAAAATTCTGGTAACAGTACCTGTCTGACTTGTCAAGGTAACTGTATCCATCAAATAAAATAATCTACGCAACTGGGCTCCACACAACGAAAAGGAGGAAACATGAAAAACCCATCATTCTAATTGATGGTGGGCTGAGAAAAGATAAGAGAAGGCTATGATACTGAATGTGATGCAGGCATTACTCAAGTCAGTTCTAAGAGGTTTTCTTGAATAAAACCCCAATATATAGATTATTTTCTTATGTTTTATCCCTCTTCCTAAAATTAAATGCTGATTAAGGGTTCCTTCTAATTAGTACTGATTTGCAGTTAGTGTCATTGCATTTTAAAATTATCTGAATTTTAAAGAAGCAATAGGCTAAGAAGTATAATATTACTTTCTAAATTCTCTGTATCATTGTTACTAAACAAATATTTAATGAAGTCTTAACATGCCATGAGATTACACTTAAAACAACCATAGCCCATATAGCCTTCATAGTTTGGAGTGTGTTTATGAAAGTAAGGTTCTCTGAAATTCTTAAGTGACAATACATGGTATTATGTATTAAACAAATACATTAGGGATACTAAAACAATCTGAAAGGCAATGATGATAATATTAGAAAGCTCAATGTGCTTAAAAGAAGTAGGATTGGATGGGTACTTGAGAGACAGGTAAAATTTAAATGGAAATGGGAGAGATTTAGTCTTAGTAATGTATAGAACAGCTTGAAACTCATCTGAGTGGGTTCCTCCATGCTGTTCTCTATCACTAAATGTGTAGGCCTCCTATGTAGTAACAGTTTATAGGTCTCCTTTGTTTCTTACCATTTAAGATCCCCACTGATTCTCTCTACTACCCTCATTTCCTCACAATCCTATATACCAATTCCCTATGTGAGATAAAACTAAGAAAAAATACTAGTTCAACTTTATTATATATTTTATAAAGATAGGAAAAATATTGGTCTGGTAGTGCTTGCTTAAGGGATGGAAATTATCTATTTAATGTAACAAGATTCCAAACATATCTTCAAATATAAGCAAACTTGTATTAATCAAATTTAGAAATAATTATGTACTTTCAGGCTAGTCTCTCTGACCAGAATGATCTTTACTGTTACTCTTACCATAATCATATTCATTGTTTAAGGCCCATCTCAAATAAACTCATCTATGAAGCTGTTTATAGCTTCTCATTAATCCTTCTTATATTTTCACTTCAAAAGTACATGGTATATAGTTAGTTCTATATAACACTTACTGTACATTTTCCCCAACCCAGGCAACTGGAGCCCTGAAATGATGAGTCTAGGTCAAGGTACTATGTTAAAGGCAGCCCCTTCACTTTGGGAGGGAAGAAGTGGAGTAGAGGGATGACACTCAAAAAAATATTCATGTAACAGCTGGTGGGCCACCTATAACTAAACTCCTTTGGTTATTAGGAAATACTAAATAATTTTATAAATATTAGTAGAACATATGTTTGCAGGTCATTGAAGATTATAAATCTCCTCCTCTTTTTTACTGTCATCATGGATAAACAATAAGGGAAATAATTCTTAGACCAAACCCTAGCAAATAAGTGAGTGGACACATTAAAAGGTATGTTACCTGTTGCTGTTACGAGGAATATATCATTAGACATTGAAAATAGCACACGATTTGAAGGGCTCATTCCAAGGAAGATGCAACAATATTCTGATGGTGGAAGCAGCAAGTTTTGTATGTGGGTCAAAGAAAAGTGTCCCCTGAGACTGAAAAGCCAGTGTGACTACCCAATGGCAGGAAGTCGTGCTTGCAGGATGTTCATGCTGTTCATGAAAAGTGGTGGAGTCCTTACTATGTTTCTAACCAAACCCTCTCCTTGAGCATTGCCCATTTCATACACACACAAAAACATAACTTAAAAATTTTTTTGTTAATTCACAAAAATTCTGTTACCCAGTTGACTTTTGAACTACATGAGGGGTTAGGGATGCCAACTCACTGGTCAGTTGACAATCCAAACAAAACTTTTGATGCCCCAAAAGTTTAACTACCGATAGCCTATTGTTGATCAGAAGCCTTACTGATAACTTAGTCAATTAACACATATTTTGTATGTTATATGTATTATTATTATGTATTATGTTATATGTATTAGCTACTGTAGTCTTACAAAAAAAACTAACCTAGAGAAAAGAAAACGTTTTAAGAAAATCATGAAGAAGAGAAAATACATTATCATATTTATCAAAAAAATCTGCATGTAAGTGGACCTACACAGTTTAAACCCATGTTGCTAAAGAATTAACTGTATACTTGGATAAAGAATTTTAAAAGGTGAATATTATTTCTGGAATGCTAATACCTGATATGAATACTTTGCATGCAAACTGCCCCTCAAAATATTAGAGACACACATGATGGTACATTATATATACAAATGAATTTTTAAAGCAAGCATGTTATTACAGAACGTAACACTACTCAGAATATGCCCTGTTGCAGGAGAGAGAGAACCTTGGTAAGAAACGAAAGAATAAAAACTAGGNGGGGGGGGGGGGGGGGGGGGAGGGAAAGGAAAGAAAGAACAGAAAAAGAAAAAAAAAAAAGAACAAGTCCCAAACAGAAGGTGAAGGTAATTTCTTGGCAAAAAGGTATTAGATGAAGAAAACTTTGCTGTCAGAAAATCCTAAGTATATGTAAAAGTATATGAAAGTATATGAAATTGTCTAGAGGAAGGTCGCCCTTATTCACTCCGAATATAGACAATTTTCATAAATATATTTTCTGTTTTGATTTTAAACTTCTTAAAAGCCTGGGCTGCTTTGTTACACTGCATTTTTCTTTCCCAGTGCCTATTATAATGCCTTCCATAAAGCAGGCATTTAGGAAATGATTATTTACAGAAATGAAACTATACTATTTTCTTCACACATTCAATGGAAACAGTCATGGTTTCCCTACTGACTTCCTATGGTGACATGGTATGAGCCTGCAGAAGCACTCAGATAATTGTTTACAGATATAACCATTTTCTTTAACATTGCTATGAGGAAATAATAATATTGTTCCTAGAAATACAGTCCTAATATGTAAACAACTGAAACTACACTTGCTTTACAGCAAATACAAATGTATTTAATAAGATTCCATTTCAGAATGCATGCTGCTTCTCTGCAAACCTTCAGTATCTTCCAAGAACCGATAACTCTTACAATGTTGAAGCCAGGAGAAGGTATAACAGATGCATAATTGAATAACACTGTAAAGATCTTAATCATGCAATGCATTTAATTCCAAGGGCAATAGATTGGTATTAAGTGGAAAAAAAATCCTAAATCTTGCTTTATTGTTGAAGAACATCAAGATATACAAGGCTTTTTAATGCTCTAAGTTTTTCTTGTATCACTACTGAGTGCACTGTGATATGATTCTGCTAATGGTTAATAATCGCAAGTAAAATGCATTTTGAATACTACTGTATATCTGAATTTGCTAGGAGGTCAAAAAATGCTGAATGAAAGGGCATGATTTCTGTAACTTTCCTTCACTTAATGAATGAATTTAATATCACGTTCTTTACATGCTAAACACATTTTAATTAAATTGCTTCAATAATTAATACAAATTTTTCATTTTATAGATGTTTGGAAAGCTTAAATTATCTCCCCCACATCAAGTAGCTGTCACAAGAAGAAAACTCCATCTTTATGATTATATGAACATTGTTTTCTTAAACTGTGTCATCTCCTAAATGATATTAATACTCAGAGTTCTTTATTATTTCCATTACACAAGGAATGTATTTCTTACATTTTTAGCTAGGGTTTTGAGAGTATAAATATTACAGAGAGCTTAATAACATACAAGATATATACTAAAACTACAGAGTAGGATATGCCAACTACCAGGTACAAATATTGAACGTTAGCCATGTTTGCTGCAATAAAAATTTTTTTTAATCACTGTACCTGCCCACCAAATTACTCCGCACAGTCACACACACACACACACACACACACACACACGCACACACACATTTATACACATATAGGAGATGCAGAAAAAGATCTGGGCTTGGCATCATGCAGTATGTACCTTTTCATTAGGAGAGGACAGATACTGAAAAAGGATAGATGAATGAATGAATGAATGAATGAATGAACGAACGAATGAATGAACAAACAAATGCAACCTGGATTTCAGAGTATTGGAACTGACCTAAGCCAGTCTGATCAAACACAATGGTGAAGATTTTTTGGTAGACTTGTGGAAACAGTGAATATTTCAAGATACCTATTTAGCTCAGACTTTCATTTTTCCCAACTGCAGCCTTACTTTCTTTTTCCAGTTGATCACTGGAGAGTTAAGTATATACCTTTGCGTTGAAATGTCAAGATGCTCTTTCTGCAATAATTTTAAAAGCAGGATGCTTATGTAAGAGTAGAGGAGGTTGCATTGTACTGCTAACTTTCAAATGTATGAATGCTAGAACATCAGGTCTCTACCATTTAATCTCCCCATTAACTTTAAGTGTAAACTTAATGTTTAGTTTGTGGGTGAGAGCGAGTGAGGGGGGAAAGGGGGAGGGAGAGAAGGAGACTGACAGCAAGATATGGATGGACAGAGAATAAGCATAAAGAACTAGAGCAGAAAAAGCTTCATTGAGACTTAATTAAAAATTAAAGGGTGATATTTATTCTTTTTGAAGAAATACAATAGAAAATGCAACTAGAAATCAACATTCTCCTTTTTTTGCCAACCCTATGTCTGACTTAGTTCTATGTCTGGTAAGGCTTCAAGGGCATGTTCAGGAATATATTTCAATGTTCATTCTCATTGTCTTCCATGAGCTCTAGCGTGTTTACTTTTCAGTCAGAGATATGGCACAGTTCACGTGTGACTTGCTAGGCAAGCAAAATACTGATATGACCAATTAGTTGGCTCCCTCTGGAAACACCAAGATGATACTCAGAATCCAGTGTTAAGTCAATCTCTCTTACCCATTCTATTTTTTAACTAATTGAGCCAAAAGGGATGGATTATACATATATATTTGTTATTTTGCATATAAATTGGAAATTATTCTTTTCCCTTAGATGGGGTCACAAATAATGTTTCCTCTACTTGTGTCTGAACAACAATCTCCATCTTTAAATGAAGCCTGTTCAAATCATTGGAAAATTGTAACATTTGCTGACAGCCAGCTTAGAAGTGATCAATCAAAATTCCCCAAGAGAAAATTATATTTTTAAAGGAAGCTTTATACGTTTGATGACTTCAAAGGTCAAGTTATTTCTTTTCTT
Source organism: Ailurus styani (assembly GCA_002007465.1). Taxonomy (NCBI): domain Eukaryota; kingdom Metazoa; phylum Chordata; class Mammalia; order Carnivora; family Ailuridae; genus Ailurus; species Ailurus styani. The sequence goes on from LNAC01000180.1 coordinate 3,469,069, forward strand.
CAACTTAAGGACATATTCTGGAGACAATCAATTTTAATTCAACATAAGACCTTAGTCCCCTGTTTCACCTCCTACATTAACTAACATAATTAAACCTGCATTGCTATGCAAAAGGCTGATTACCTTTTTCTGGTGGACAAAGTACTTCATCTGGATTTTCCTTTCATTATCAATTTTCATTACTTGGAAAGATATTCTTCTTGTATTAAACATAAAATAAAAACAATTATCCAATATGCTTTTGCATTTGATAATGGGTCTCAAGGCTTTCCCAGTTCCATGTGTTAGGCATTGAATGGGCTGAGCTGTGGTGAGCAGTAGCCTCCCGGATGGTGTCTAGTCAGTCTTCGGTTTTGAAGACTCAGTGAAAGTCATACAAAAGACGGACTGTCTGAGATAGAGCTCAACACCCTTAAAAAGTTTGTCTTCTGACTTTCTCTTACTCTCTCTACTTTTAACACCATGAGCATTATCCTGAATTAGACTGACTTCATACTTCATTTCTTCATATTCACAAAGACTTGTTCTTACTTTTATCTTAGACCTCCAGTAACTGATTCAGATAGATTGCCATCTTTCCATTTTACCAATGCTCAAAATCCAGTGCAATTTTGGTTCTCAAATAATTACAGTCATAGGCCTCAATGTACTTACTGCATGCACCATTATACACCTAGAACTTCCTTAATACTAATAGGAAAATACTGATGCTTGCTTTTAGAAAACAACTATATCTAGCAAAAACTAAACTAAAATGTAGGGAGGGAAATATGAAACAAGACAAAACCAGAGAGGGAGACAAACCATAAGAGACTGTTAATCTCAGGAAACAAACTGAGGGTTGCTGGAGGGGAGGGGGGTAGGAGGGATGGGATGGCTGGGGGATGGACACTGGGGAGAGTATTGTTGTGGTGAGTGCTGTGAATTGTGTAAGACTGATGAATCACAGACCTGTACCCCTGAAACAAATAATACATTGTATGTTAATTAAAAAAGAGAAAGAAGGAAAAACAAGATGGTACTGGCACAGGAAAAGAGAAATGACTAATGAAAGAATATAAAGAGCCCAGAAATATATCCACACATATATGGGAATTTAGAATATGATAGTCATAGCATTAAAAATCAGTAGGTATAGCATAGATTTTTTTAAAAACAGTGTTTTTTGTTTGTTTAGATTTTATGTATTTATTTGACAGAGAGAGAGAGAGAGAGTGAGCACAAGCAGGGGAGAATGGGAGAGGGAGAAGCAGGCACCCAGCTGAGCAGGGAGCCCAATGCGGGACTCGATCCCAGGACACTGGGATCATGACCTGAGCTGAGGGCAGATGCTTAACTGACTTAGCCACCCAGGCGCTCCTAGGATAGATTATTAATAGATGATCTTGGATAAACTATTTTTCTATGGAGATAAAAAAAATAAAACTGGATCACTAATACCATAAAAAAAAGTAAAATCAGGCTGTCCATTCCTAATGCAACATTAGATAATGTTTGTGAAAATTCTGTGAAAAACATAAACACGTAAAAAAATGTAGAAATGTATACAATTATTTATGAAAATGTAAGAAATGTAAACACATAAACATAAAATATATGAGTTTTCCTAAATAAATATATATAAAAAATAATTCATAGTACACATGGTTTTCCATACGAAATAAAATACAGTATAAATAAATAAGATAATAATTTTATATTATTATATAAAATAATGAAATAAAATATAAAATCCTTTATACCAGAAATTTTGTGTTTTGACACACATACAAATTTGGGAAGATACATATTTTAAATATCACATTCTCAGTGAAGCCTTGCTATCTACCTCATTAAAATTGTGATCATTGCCTTTCTCTCCTTAAACCTTGTCTACCATTCCTTCTTTTTTTTTTTTTTTAAGATTTGACTTACTTATTTTAGAAAGAGAGAGAATCAGTGTGGGGAGGGAGAGGGAGAAGCAGACTCCCCACTGAGCAGGGAACCAGATGCTGGGCTTGATCCCAGGGTCCTGGGATCATGATCTGAGCCAAAGACAGACAAAGACAGACGCTTAACCAACTGAGCCACCCAAGCTCCCCTGGATCTACCATTCCCATTTTATTTTTACCGTAGTACTCACCACCATTAATACTCCACATATTGTTCTTGTTAATTTCTATTTGTGTATCTTCTATGACAGGGACAAATCCTCTATAAGAACAGAAATCTTAATCTGTTTTGTTCATAGTCGTATCTGTATCACATAGAAGAGTATACAGTAAATGCTTAACAAATATACATCCTTTTATACTGATAACGATGGTGCTTTCAATAAAGAACCATATACAGAGTGCTTAGTGTGTGCCCAGTATTCATAATCTTATTTAATTTTCACAAAGATATCTTAAGGTGATATTATCTAGCTTTTTATTTGAGAATATTGTTATTTAGTGTTTTTAAATTATTTGACTAAGGTCACATTGTGGGAGAATATCAATCAGTTCAAACCCATATATGTTCAATGTGAAAATTCATGTTTTTAACTACTGAACACTTGCAGCTTCAAGATGTAGAGACCACGTAATTTTGTTGCTTGCCAAAGTTGCTTATGCCACTAAACCTGCTAATACATATTTATGTTCAGGATTTCTGCTAGAATTAGGTAGGTTATTGAGTCACTAAAAGTGAGAAGATAGTTGATTCTAACAAAGGATGAGACAAACAAGAAAATATAAGTACAATTTCAACCAATTTATTTGTCAGAATGCATTAATAGTCACAGTGGAAAATGTGAGTGAGGAGTTCATTCCTCTAAATCAAGATGGTGTCAGTCCAGATATTCTTTTTCTCCATGCAAATGTATAAGAATATAGATCTTTAGGAAAGTATAATCAACCTTACAGAAGAAAAGTACAAAAAAAAAAAACCACAGCAAAAAAACCCAAACAAAAACACAAAAAAAACCCAAAACAACCCAAAGTGATATGAATTTGTAACTTTCATTTCATAAAATTATATTTTCTGCTTCATCTTTAATAATACATTCAACTTTTATTTATATGTTGTGATAATTAAGCTTATTTGTTTTACTCCTTCAGTTATGACACTTACTGCTTAAAATGTGCCAGATATTATTCTTGGGATTGGCGATGTAGCAGAGAACAAAGTTGAAAAAAAAAATTCCCCTCCCTATAAAGCTTATATTTTGGTTGTTTTTTCTTAGTTCATATTGAGTTATTTTGTGAGACCAACTGGTAGGATTCTGAACTGTTCTATTTTTGTTCTTCTTCACTGAATCCAGAGTCATAAGAATTTTCATTCATACTTCTACATTTTATAGTACCTAAGTTTAAACAAAGAAAAACATGTGAAATTCTTTTCCACCCACTTTATTGTGATGAATTCATGAACTGCAGGATTCTTTTTCTTTTTTATAAGTTAATTAGAGCATAATTAATTCATGTTTCATCTTCAAAAGCACTTGTTTTATTTGAGATCAACCTTGTAAACTTCATATTTTACCTTCTATTATTTTTAGGAAGCTGAAATAGGTTTGTCTAAATTACACACCTGAATAAAGATTTAAACCAAAACAAAAAAGAACCTCACAATCACAAAGACATTACAAAGGATCTCTATACAGCTATTATTTTTAATAGTTTATACTATTTTCTTGTTGTTTAGTTGATATAGTCTTTTGAAACATTTCTCAGTAACTTAACTAGATTTTAGAGTCATTTAATTATCAAATGACACTAAATTTCCAATTATTTATGATTAGGAACCATGCACATTTATAAATAAAACATCATGATTAATTCTTTTTTCATTATTATTATTTCTGTCCACAGAGAAGTGGAGCATTAAATACAATTGGTAGGTTATTTTGGGTACTGTCCCATATTTGAATCAAAATGTGGAGCCATTATTGAGCAAATCAGCAATACTAGTTAAGTGAACTAACTTGCACTAGTGAAGTCTTCATCTTAAAAATAAAATGATATTATGAAGAAATGTATATAATTATTTTGAGATTTAAAGTAAAAGAATCTAGTACAGAAGCCAAAAGTTATAGTGGTTAATATCATCATCATCACCACTAAGGATCAGTGCTTTTTATCTCACAAACTAATATAGGATATGCAGGAAACATGACTGGATTCAGAAGTTATACCAAGTTGATTTAGCTCTACGTGTTATCTTCGATGTGGTATTTAACCTGCTAATTAGATATAAAGAAGTTTTAGCTGTTCTGAGGTGTCTGATGGCTCAGTCAGTTAAGCATCCAGGTCTTGATTTCAGCTCACGTCACGATCTCAGGGTCATGGAATCAAGCCCCACATTGGGCTCCATGCTCAGTGTGGAGTTTGCTTGTCCCTCTCTGCTCTGTCCCCTGTTCATACACACACACTCTCTAAAATAAATGAGTAAATCTTCAAAAAAAGATATTTTAGTTGTTCTGCTTTCTTTTAAGTATAGATCCTTTACTGTGCTTCTTACAATCAAAGACTAAAGAAAAGGGAACAATCCAGTGTCTCAAAATCCAGCTGTGCTATTGGAGATGATGCATTATAAAAGTGTAATGTAAGCCTTACTTCCCCTCTTAAAGTAAGTTTCTAAAATCATACTCTTAGCTAGAATAAGAGGTAATCTGCAAAGCAGAATAAATGTCTGTTAAATATTGTTTATTCACTGATGTGATTAAGTGAGGTAACCACGCTACATGAAGGTTTTCCTGAGCAGAGAGCATTTCCTTAAAGAATGTGCTTAACAGTGGTCTGAGTGACAGATGACCATGATGAGATTGAAAAAGACAATGACTGCAAGAACTTTTAGCTTTCATATATTGGTCCCTTGAAGACAGAACAAGAGAGCCTCAGCTTCTCTCGTTAACAACTAGAGGCCTACAGAGGAACCAGAATGAGCAAAAGCCTTAGGGTAGGAGGTCTAAAGCTGTGTGTCTGTGGGTGAATATTTTGGTAGACTGTAGGTATGCTTGTTAAAAAGGGGGAAATGAGACTAAGAACATATAGCATCTAGTTGCTAAAGTGATTGAATAATTGCAATTATCTATGAATGGTACCTTTCATTATTATTTGCCTGCGGGATACTGCCTAGAGAAAAGGAGTTAAGGGACTGTGAGCACTAAGGGTTATGAGGTTGAGCTAAGCTGAAAAGATTTTAGAGAATTGTCAGAGTGGTTGAAGGAAGTCGGTGAATGTGTTTAACCTTATACATGAGAAATGCAAATGTAGGGCGCCTGGGTGGCTCAGTGGGTTAAAGCCTCTGCCTTGGCTCAGGTCATGATCTCAGGGTCCTGGGATAGAGGCCCGCATCAGGCTCCCTGCTCAGCGGGGAGCCTGCTTCCTGCTCTCTCTCTCTGCCTGCCTCTTTGCCTACTTGTGATCTCTCTCTCTGTGTCAAATAAATAAATAAATAAATCTTAAAAAAAGAAAAGAAATGCAAATGTTAATTTAGGAACTCTCTTAGGGATATTCAGTTAATTAATTCACATGCTCATTTATTTACTCAACAGATCCAACAGAGTTCTGTCCTCTAGGCATGGGACAGACATAAGGAGAGCATTAATCTTCACCTTATCCTCATGGCCGATAAAAATCTCAGCTGTTAACAATTCTGGCTGATCAAGCAGGGTTTAGCCTCCTGACATCCTCATTTTGTGGCTTGGAGGGGGGCCCCAGGTCAGTATGTCTAAATTGTTCCAAATGTGGAGACAGAAGAATATTGGTATCAACTCCTCACATCACTCATCTCCATGTAACTGAATGCACTTGGATGCAAAGTCCTCAAAGGCTCTTGTCTTAAAATCCTTGGCCTTCCCTTCCCTGTGCACACATAGGCCCAAGCCTGGCATAGGTCCATCGGTTGATTTTGTTTTAGTTTCATAGATGGCACTGAATTTAATCAGGTCAGTATTAATGTTGTTTCCATTCCTACATAGGATCCTACTTTTAATTACTTCCAAACATCAAACTGTGCAGCACTGGGTAATGTTTTTGACAATGATAGTCATTTAATAAATTCATTCATTGCTCATTTATTTATTCTACATAGCCAGTGGATTTCTGTTCTGAGAACTATGCCTCAATAGTCACATCTGTAAAACAGAGATGACCCTAATGTCTACCTCTCATTGCTGTGAGAGTAAAGAGTTCTTAACACAATGCCTACTATAGAATACATTTTCTAAAATACCAGCTAATAAAAATAAAGATGAAAACAGGTTTTCTGTTTCTTCTGATTAAGCAAAAAATAATAATCTTAGTTCTAGAAGTGAAGTTTCTGCCTTGATTCTCAAATGATTGACTATTCTGTTACTTTGCCTGGTTTCTCTGAAACTATAACATTGTCTGCATAAGAACTCTCAAAGTGTAGAGTATTTTTCCTAATTGAAACTTCAGAAAGAGAGAAGTTTCAGTTTTTGTCTCCTGAGGGGCAATTTGGAGATGCAGGGGTTTAAGTATAGGCAATGGTTCGTATTTAATATGCCAAATTGTAACAGTATGTAGTGCCCTGCTTTGTCTACCAGTAAATGTTTCTTGAGCTCTCGCTATTGTACTTCTTCCAACATGATTATCTTTCATTGAGCACTTGTCATATATTACAGAATACAGAGAATTAACTGTAGCAGACTATGGCTTATCTATCATCCCTTATATTTTATAGATGAAGAGAAGGAACCTGAGATTAAAGTGATGTGTTCAAGGTAACAAAGTCAGTGTGATAACTAAGATTCCAACATAGCTTTGGTCAAATCTGAAAGCCAAATTCTTTCTGTGTCTCTGAATACAAAACTATTTCAATATTTTACAGTGCACTTATTTTCCAACTGCTTAAATTGATTTATCAGTTGGACATTGGGGTTTAATGTGCTTCATGCAAAGAACACCAGTTACCTTGGTACATAACAGCACACTTAGATATCTACTTTAAAATTTTTATAGCAACTTTGTATAGAGTACTATTCTTTGATTTAATGTATAGGTGGTTATGGGTGTCTATCCCTCACTACCACAGAAGGAATAAGTACAACAAGGAATATCTTGACCCTAATATAAGTACTAATTCCCATATCCTTCAATTATTATGTAGTATAAGTAACTAAGGACAAGCGTCTATGGTTAAACAATCCACTGGATTCTTTTTAGAAGGATTTTAGAAGAATGGGATTTTATAAAGAAATTAAATCTTAAAAAGAAAATACCTTTGTGGAAGACTCCTAATGGAGAAAAAGTTTCACAAAAGAGGAATCAAGTGTGACTCCAACAACTTAACAATTTTAGGCACTTCTAAAATCAATCATCTTATATAATTATGGTCTCTAAAACATATCACTTCTATCCCAGAGTTATATTAATTAGACTACAAATATGATATGGGAGTTAAGAAATAGGGAATATTCCTTCCCCATCAGAAAGACCCTAAATGAGAAGGCTTCTCTCATGGAGAGCTACAGGGAGCACTAAAACAAGCTGCCAGGTAGAAATACTATACAATAACTACGAGTGGAAGCTTGATCTTTATTTCACCAACTGCTCTCATCATTGAACACTCCAGACCAAAGTGTTCAAGGCTCTCTGTGGTCTACTTCCTAATTTCCTGGTGAAAGAAAATAAAAGTGAATGTCTTCGTGTAAACTTGATTTACTAGAATCACATATTCTATGATTCACACGCATTCACATGTAATAAACTATATAGCATGTGTAGGGAAGTGTAAATGACCTAAACAATGGTAACCTAATGACATTACATACCAGATGATTCCATATCACTCATTTTAATATAATACAAAGAAATCCATCCTAAGGGGTAAATCTGTAAAACAAGTCTGCACTGAAATACTTCTGTAATTCTAAGAATAGTTTGGCAGGATAATGAACAGCAGATTTAAATCAAAGAGCAATTAGGTAATCACTTGCTGAGATAATGGTAGGCAAAGGTAACGTAATACATAGGAATGGTTTTTCCTGGTTATTAACTAGTGGCATTAACAAAAGAATGTGGATAAGAAGAGGCTGGTGAAGACAATCTCTGGAGGCATATATGATTACTCCTCAATCCTAGATAAAGACACGACCACCCACTGTGATGTGCACCTGTTTATCCATTCGAAATTTATTCAATCATTTTCAAAAACATTTATTTAGATTTCCCATAAAACCCCTTTTCAGAATTTCTCAGACTTCACCAATCTCCACTTTTCACAGTTCTCCTTCCTCTCTCTAAAAGTGGATAGATTATACACATCTACAATTATGAAACATGAGAGTATATTTTGATATGTATATACTGAGAAATCATGAATATGACATTCATTAAGCATAACATGAAAAATTATATCTGAAAAAATAATACCTTGTTTTCTTCTGCTACACTCTTTCTTATTACAAGAGAAATTCTAGTTATTAGTTACTTTTGGTTTGGTTGGTTTTTGTTTTTGCTTTAAAACACTGCATTGATTTTGAAATAGAAAGATGTAGATGCAGAGAATACTCAAAGCTCATCTAACAATTTAAGATCGTCAGGGCTGCTGGCTAAAAACTGATTCACCTGGCTCTGCTCTACCCACTGCATGATCTTTTCAGTGTTCTTTCTCACTATAACCTTACATATTCAAGACCTTGAATTATCAACTTGATTCTACCCTCCTGGGCTCCCAGCATTACCGCCAGTTTTCTACCACATTCCAAATCAATTCAGGCAACTGGGATTTTTCTTTACCACCTATACCAAGCCCTGATTATTAATTCTTTTTTTAGTAACTTATCAGAATTGGCCAAATTACACAATGAAGATAGATATCTACATATTATGCTTTTTTATTATATACATATACATGTATACACACACACTACTTTTTTAAGAGTGAAAGAGAAATACAATAAACTATATTAATTGTTTCTAAGTAACTAGCTGCTACACAGCATGGCAGTAAGTAGTTTGAGGTCTAGATAGAAGCAATAGGTTTGGAATTTTCCAGTAATAAAGGAATGTACAGGAACAAGAAGATTCACAGGAATGCAAGATTAATTACCTACTATATTCATTCTCAGCCATTTTATGTTTTCCCTTGCCTGTCATGGCCACCCCAAGTCCTTTAAATATAAGAATGTTCATGGAAGCGGTAATTGGCATTTTGCAATGACCAAAAGTGGGTTTTTTCACTACTTTTTGTTGTTTTTATGTGACTTTACTGGTGGGAATGCATCAGGTTCTGCCCTAAGCATCACTGCTTCTCTTAGCTTAAGTGGCTTTACATTAATTTCAGAAAAATTGGTGAACAAGTAGGATATATGCATTATTGTTATTGTTTTTGTTGTTGTTATTTTTGGGTCCATTCTAACATTCCATTTGCCTTTTTTTTTTCCACTAAGTACAACATGGCCCTGTTCCAGGAACACATGAAGGCAGTACCAAAGGTCAATGAAGAGAAACTGGGAGATTCTGTGCATGATTTGAGAAATGGGGCTTTGGGTATAAAGCCAACTCCACGGGAGATACAAAGGACAAAACCATGGAAATATTAAAAGTTATGGTTCAGATAATGCTACAAAAGTGACAAGTGTGGGAACATGTACACAGGATGTGAACCAATAACAACACAAGAAACCACAGTCAGAGCTGAAGGCATGTTGGGCCAAAGAGCCCCTTTCATAGCCTGGGTCTGATGTGGCTTTAATAAGCAGCATATGCAGGGGCCCTTGGGTGGCTCAGTTGGTTGAGCATCCAACTCTTGGGTTTGGCTTGAGTCATGATCTCAAGGTTGTGGGTCATGATCTCAGTGTTGCGAGATCCAGCCCTGCATCATGCTCTGTGCTCAGCAGGGAATCTGCTCAAGATTCTCTCTCCTTCTGCCCCTTCCCCCCATTATGTGCACACACTCTCCCTCTCGCTGTCTCTCTTTGCCTCTCAAATAAATAAATCTTTAAAAACATAAGCAGTACATGCATTTTTTTGCATCCAAGTATCTTAAAAGCACAGCTCAATTTTGTACTTGTCAAGTCAATAATTCATGTTTTAACAATCACCTTGAGTTAGACTTACTTCCTGGAAAAATTAGGAATTACTGCATTAGGTCAGTGTGCTACTAGAAATAGTTTCAGATACGCATCAAATATTCTACTACTTGATTTTACACTTTTGCTGCATATGTGTAATCCCATTTTGCTACCATTATCTCCTCAAGGTCAGACACCCATTCCCAACTTAGAAATTTTCAGTAAATAGTAGAAGGATTTTAGTTCACTATCTGACCAATTTAACATCCATAAACAGGTTACAGAGATGACCATTTTAGAGGGAAACTAACCATGTATTTTTTGTGGGATTGAACATTTTCATTTAATTGATCATCAGTAACATATACTTGATTACCAACATAAACTGGAAAACATTTTTTTAAAACCGGGATTTAGAAAGTTATTTTTTATGTATCTTTTCAATACTCATTCTCAACTTAAGAAATTTACTGTCATTGCCCTATCTTCAGGGAAAATATCAGGGCAGCCAGTCAATGATTGCTTGCTTTCTGAGCCATGAGTAATTCCATAGCAATTGCCTGTATGTTTGGAATAGTGGAGGATGGACAGCAGATTCATTGCTGGGAAATATAATCTCTGTAATGGCCTTTGTCACATTTTGCAGCATATAAAACATTCCTGGGAGACAAATATGACTCACTTAGTTTGCAGCTAGCTCTTTAGGCTCCATCCGTCTTCACAGATGTGTCAGTAAAGACACTATCAGCATGGTGGAGTGTGTTCTTCAGGGAAGTTTCATTTACTCTTTAATGCAACAACCATTTATAAAATACTGCTAGAGAAAACAGCCATTTAAAAGAAACTCATCAGTGGCAATACCATCTCATTCTGAAAGCTGATACAAATGAACCAAGCCAAAGCTGATTTAACTTTCTCAGAGATGTCCTCTACTGATTATCCCCTTCTAGCACAGGAGAAAAACCAGAAAAGCTCAGGGCTGGAAGCTAAAATTATCTTCTTTGCTCCTGATGCAGTTATGTGCTCCCACTAGAGTGCTTTCCTCCACAGAGTTACCATGCTTTGACCTTCAGCAAGCAACTCTTGACACCCATTTTTCTATGTGTTACACCATGATTATCTTACTGGAAAATGGCATGGTAAGAACATAATTGGTGAGAGAAATATGAATGTCTTTTTGCATGTTTATGTGTTTAATGCAAGGTTAGACACAGAGGAAAAAAGTCTCCTCTATGAGAGAAAGAAAAAAGAAAGAAAGAAAGGAAGGAAGGAAGGAAGGAAAAGAAAAGGATGGAGGGAGGGAGAGAAGGAGGGGGAAGGGGAAGGAGAAAGAAAAGAAAAGACAAGACAAGAGAAAAGAAATAGTAGTGCCTGGGTGGCTCAGTCAGTAAAACATCGGATTCTAGATTTTAGCTCAGGTCATGATCTCAGGGTTGTGGGATTGAGCCTCACATCCGGCTTTGTGCTCAGTGCCAAGTCTGCTTGCCCCTCTCCTTCCCCCTGCTTGAGCGCTCTCACTTTCTCTCTCCCTCTCTCCCCCCCTCCTCTCTCTCTCTCACACACAAATAAATAAATAAAATCTTTACGAAGGAAGGAAGGAAGGAAGGAAGGAAGGAAGGAAGGGAGGAAAGGAAGGAGGGAGGGAGGAAAGAACGAATGAATGAGAGAGAGAGAGAGAGAATGGATACCTATTTCTATTAAACAACCAGAGGTGGTTCTTTTTTTTTTTTTTAAGATTTATTTATTTGACAGAGAGAAAGAGAGATCACAAGTAGGCAGAGAGGCAGGCAGAGGGAGAGGAGGGAAGCAGGCTCCCCTCCAAGCAGGGAGCCCGATGCAGGCCTCAATCCCAGGACCCTGAGATCATGATCCGAGGCCAAGGCAGAGGCTTTAAACCACTGAGCCGCCCAGGCACCCACAGAGGCGGTTCTTTAATAAAAAATGGTAGAATTGGATAGATTTTTCTCTGTCCTCTCCAATTAATTTCATAATAGCTCAGATAGGAAAAGTCACAGAAGAATGAGTATTCTTTTTTTCTGTATGAGGGACTTCCTTCCATATAAAAACAGCTTACTAGGAAAATGTACTTTAGCAATACTCTTAGCTTTCACCATGCTTATTTTGCCCATTATGGGTCTCAAGTTTTTGGACTAATCCCACTGACATGTTCTTCCTCAGGCTGTTTTTTATCTTCTTCTCCTGAACCTTTGTTGTGTAATGCCATTGATCTAATATTGTAATAATAAACGATGAAATAACAATAGAATTATTCTAGGCCAAGTGCCAGTAGCTGGTAGTGGCTTAGAACACTATGACCTTTTGGAGTTTTGGCAACTCCATCAAAACCTGCACACTGTCACCCAAAAAAGTGATTAGATGGAGTTTTTAGGAAATGGTGTAGATATAACACATTATTTTGGTATTTGGTTGCTTTTATTCTCTTGGCACCATACAGCCATCACTTGTCAGTCCACTGTTCCTGTTCATTTCAGATATAATTTCTTTGTCTCTGCTTCTGTTGCTCTCCATGAGTTTCAGATCATCACAGTCCCTTCCTTACATGTGATACAGTTCCTGGTTGTACACACACACACACACACACACACACACACACACACACACACACACACACATAGCCTGCTTCATTTGCTAGATATCAACCAGCTAAGGAAGGGAAATTCAAAACCATGGAAATTACACACTGGATCTTAGAGAAACTTTTCTGTAGCTAACAGATTAGATAGCAAACAGTGTGTCAGCTAAGTCAGTAGAGATTTAGTCATTTCTTTGAGACAACTGCAACTATGAGAGAGATGAGAGATGGGGAGAGAGGCTTTGGCTGAAACAGTTGTACAGTATTCTTATTCCAAGAATAGAATTTTTTTCTGATGAGAATGAAAATATCTATTTATCAGACTACAGGAACCATTAACATTGACCTTCTTACTTATCTTTTATTGGATTATATCCTACTTTAATTTTTTAATTTTTAAAAAAATTTGTTGAATTTAATGCATGTCTTTTCCATTAGAAAGGTAGCATGGAGCATGAAAAATTATTTTCAAGTATGGCAATATAAGAAAGTGTTACTATGAGAACATGAACACTAGTGTTAGACTTGGCTAATGACTATTACCTGAAGAAAAGGGTTATATTCTTCTGTGATTGCACACGTTAGGGATATGCCAGGTATTTTTTCCAAAGCAATAATTCCATTAAAAAAAGATAAGACATGTATTTTTCAACATACTGTGTTGAAGTACTGAATGCATGGTTATGAACTAAGAAAAAACAACCCAAAACCTGGCCCTTCCTCATACCACATACAAAACTTAGCTTGGTATAGATCATAGACTTGTGTGTAGCAGGTAAAGTAATAAAACTTCAAAAGAAAGCATAAAAGAGAATCTTAATAAACTTGGAATAGACAATAATTTTTTAATCAAAACATGTACAAGAGTGATAGTCACGAAGTTGAAATTAAGAATTTTTGTTGATTTAAAGGCACCATTGCAAGTGAAAAGTTAACCCACAGAGTGAGAGATGTTTATTCACAAGTATGTGCAAAAGGACTCATTTACGGATAATATTTAAAGAACTCCTACAAAGCCTTTAAAAGAAGTCCCACATACACGCCCCAATTTTTTTTAAAAAATGGGTAAAAGCTTGAAAATGGGTGAGAAGCATTATTCATCGTGAAATAAATACTAATGAAAACCACAATGGTGCCATTCAGAATGGCAGGAGAGACTAATGACATCAAGTATAAGTTATGGTTTATAGCAGCTAAAACATTCATACATTGATGGTGAGTGTATCAATTTGTATAATCAGGAAGACTGTAGACATCTATTAATACTAAAAATATAAGAATAACTATAGCTCAGCAGTTCTAGTATTAAGCATAGATGAAAGAGAAATGAATTTAAAATAATAAAGCTAGAGTAGGCAAAAGATATGTTTAACTAATGCCCATGAAAATTTTTTCACAATAGCCCCAAATTAGAAAGATTCCAAGGGTCCATCAGCAGTATAGTAGGGTAAATACACAAATTTAGTGGGACCCTACAGAGTTATCAAAACAAAGTCCTGCTATATGCAGTAACATGGTAGGCACAAACCCAGAAACAAAGCGTATGTTTTTATCACTCCACTTACACGAAAGTCAACAGTAACAAAAACAAAAATAGTTCACTCTGGGTGCAGGTTACAGACTGGGAGATGGTCAAAGAAACTTTCTGGAGTACTGAAATTTTGGAGCCACTCAAGTTGAACAGTGGCTAAGTAGGTATATGCACTCGTGAACGTCCACTGAGTTACACAGTTGCATTTTGTATACTTTCCTCTGTGTATGCTCACCATAAATAAAAAGGTGAAACTATGAAATAGGGGCGATGAAGTGATCCATATTTTCTGCAGGGAGCCTTGGTGTTTGTTCTTGGCGCAGTTTGTGATAGGTCACGTTCATGTTTGGAATTAATCTGAGTGTCTTATGTAGGTCTCACATGCCAGACTTCTTTCTGGGATGCCTTCTCTCCTTCAGTGATCATGAATAAATCAGAACTCTTAACAATTAGAATGTTTATATCTCAAAAGTTAAAATCTGAGTTTGGGACTCTATTGAATCCTTGGGGTTCCCCGCAGATAAACATATCTATTTCCTTTGAGCCAGTATGCCACGGCCCTAAAAGAGTGTCACTGAAATGCACATGGAACTCAAGACATGTCATATGCCACCTATTAAGTACAACACTGTGTGTGCAAAGTGTGTTAAAAGCTTACTGTTCTTTTGTTTGTTTTTTAAAAATTTTCTATCTGGATTCCCTTCTGAAAGCCCAGTCCTTAAACTATATTGCTCCACATATGCCCTAACACAAACAAACACCAAACACATACACTTACTTTCTTGGCTTCCAGAGCTCTGATATATTAATAAAAATAGAATTGATCTTGGGACTGAGTTGGAAAAGTACATTTAAATAAAACCAAATTTAAATTTCATTTTAAATAACGGTTGGGTTTTCAGGAACTCTAGAAGCAAAATAATCAGGTTCACTTCTTTCTGGATTTAATAAATCCTTTCTGGATTTAATTTATCTTTCAAAAGAGAGCCCAGTTTGTACTCATATTGACTTTGTTGACACGGAAAATGTTTCCTTTTTATGATGTGTGTAGTCTGTACCTAGCCATTGATATATCAGCTTCCAAGGGAAGAAAAAAGACAGCATTGCTAATTTTGTCATCCTTCCATCATTTCAATTCTTTACATGGCATATGTCTGCTGGGACAAGAGGCCTTTAGAAAAAGAGAGAAAGTAAAATGGAAGGGGGGCCTATATACAGAATGACAGTTCCTCAGTAAACCCCTATTAAGGGGAAGAGAAAGAAGAGAAAATCAATAAAGAATAAGAAATCAGAAGGATATTAGATACAGGGAGGGAAAACAGTGGTATTAGTGCTTGGATACTACACATTCTAACTTTAGAAAATGTGTTAATCTTCACAATTACTCCCTGAAGTAGAAGAACAAGAAGAAAGGAGGGGAGGAGTGAAGGAGAAAGAACAAAGGAAAGAGAAGGGCGGCAGGTGCAGGGAAATGAAAGTGGAGCAGAGAGGGGAGAGCTCCAAAAGAAATGTGATAGAAAGGAAGCCAGCGTCCAAGGTATGGGGCTTGTGTGGTTTACACAGGCCCCCTGCTCAGAACGGCCTCGGATTTAGTTTAATGCCCTGCTGCCTCCTTACTGACAATCTTAATCATTTTTTAAGAAGAAGCCCTGCATTTTCATTTCACACTGGGCCCTGCAAATTAGGTGGCCCGTCCTGGGAACAATTTTGGTCAAAGATATAGAAGGAGAGAGAGTGTATTCTAAACTTACAGGTCTCAGTTTCTGTAGTCCCGTTCTCAAGAAAAGAATTACAGAGTCTGGAAAGGGAGGAGAAGAAAAGGGAAGAACTACAGTTTGGGTTTAAAAAAAGATATTCTAGATTCATGTTTAGAAGCCCCAACACTCACAGTCCATTTTTAAAAGATATTTTTATTTATTTATTTATTTGTTTGTTTGTTTGTTTATTTATTTATTTATTTTTACAGAGAGAGAGAGAGAGAGAGAGCAAAGCAGGAGGAATAGTAGGGGGAGAGGGAGAAGCAGGCTCATCACTAAGCAGAGAGCCAGATTTGGGGCTCAATTCCAGGACCCTGGGATCATGACCTGAGGCAAAGGCAGACACTTAACTGACTGAGCCACCCAGGCGCCCCTCACAGACCATTTCTGAGTTGGTACATAGTTTTTCAGATATTTCTGTCAGTTGTTTTGAGTAGAAAGTGAGAGTGGTTTAGATGATGATGGTACTGTTATTATTGGGATAGGAAGACCTCAGCTGGAATTTTATTCTGCTCACTTCTAGGGTCCAACGAACAGAGAGAAGCCTTCCAAATTTCAGTGTGATACCCACTATTATCTGTTAATGTTAGAG
This sequence comes from Ailurus styani, assembly GCA_002007465.1. Lineage (NCBI taxonomy): Eukaryota > Metazoa > Chordata > Mammalia > Carnivora > Ailuridae > Ailurus > Ailurus styani. The sequence goes on from LNAC01000180.1 coordinate 3,485,545, forward strand.
TGTTTCATTAGAAGGCCCAACCTGAAGAGGTGGGAGTGACTGTTTTCTTCACTTAACAAGGATGATATGACAGCTCACAAGACATACAGTTACAGTATCTCAAAAAGAAATATGAAATGGGCAGATTTGAAACAAAATTAATAATTGTGCTGGCAAGATGTATTTATCTAAATTCAGATATTTTGAGAGTTAATAAATCCCAGTTCATGTAGAAACCCCTTATTCCCTCTCTTTTGTTTGCAAGGCCCCCTTTCTCCCTATCCTTCTTTTCAAAGACATCAGAAACTACACAGAGGGGCGCCTGGGTGGCTCAGTGGGTTAAAGCCTCTGCCTTCGGCTCAGGTCATGATCTCAGGGTCCTGGGATCGAGGCCCATGTCGGGCTCTCTGCTCAGCGGGGAGCCTGCTTCCTCCTCTCTCTCTGCCTGCCTCTCTGCCTACTTGTAATCTCTCTCTGTCAAATAAATAAATAAAATCTTTAAAAAATCAAAGAAACTACACAGAGAACAAAAGCAGATGACACTTAGCATATGCCTCAGGCTATGGGGATACAAAAATGCTTCAGACACAAGACAGAATCAATTGAACCTGGCTTCAGTTGGGAGTATTTTCCTTTCTTGGGAGGAAGGGGGTAAGAGAAGGGAATCTAAAACGGTTCTGACTCTCAAATCCAATATGCGTGTGAGGGTGTTCCCCATACCACCAAGCAATTCTCTGCAACACCGCCTGGGAACCTTACAATTTAACTCAAATCTAACACTCCGTACCTGGAGACAGTGTCAGATCCCATAGGTTAAGGGCTCAGTTCCTCCAGACTGCCCCCCACTTCAAATGCCAATCCCAAGTAGGCCTCCAGGACAACTTCTGTCCAGTTTGGCAACAAATCAGAGGTCCTCACAATTTATTTCTCAAGTTTGATTAATTTGCCATCTTGGCTCATAGAACTCAGGGAAACATGTCTGCTAGTTCACTGAAGGACATGATTAAGGATACTGATGAACCGTCAAATAAAGAGATACATAAGGTGAAGCCTGGGAGGTCCCGTGTAGGAGCTTCTGTCCCCATGGAGTTGGGTTGGGTCATACTCCTGGTGTGGATATATTTACCAATCTGGAAGCTCTCTGAATCCTGTTCTTTGGGTTTTTATGGAGGTTTCCTTACATAGCCATTATGCATCCAGCCTTTTTACCTTCTCGGGAGAATGAGGAGCTGGGTCCAAAGTTCCAAACTTCTAATAATCATGGTTTGTGCCTTCCAGTGACCAGACCCCATCCAGGAGCCCGCCGAATCACCTCACTAAAACAAAATATATTCCTATCCCCCAGGAAATTATAAGGATTTCAGGAGCTCTCTGCTAGGAACCAGGGTGGGGCAGGGCAGAGACCAATATATATTTTCTTATGTCACAGAACCTAAAATGGCTAAATTTTTCATTTAGGGAATTGAAAGAAGTGAGCATTAACAATGATGAAAGACAGAATTTATGAGTAGTCAATAGGACATGTACCTGAGACATCCTACTGTTCCCTGGTTTGGTTATGGGGTGAAAAGGAGCCAGAGGGATAAATTAAGAGCATGAAAAAGTTTGCCTTGAAAAAGTAGTTGGAAAACTTGGTAAAGAAGCATTTAAAATGGGTGAGAGGGTTAAGTAAATAACAGGTCTTGATTACATAGCAGATAAGTGAGTTTCTTGGGATGAGGCCCAGAATGAGCTCAATGAAAGTTTTACAAAACTAATACTGAGAAAGAAATGAAAATGGCAGAATCGGAGCAGCAAGAGAAGAAAAAAAATAATATCTATCTACCTAGTTTAAGAAGACAGAGGAAACACTCCATAAGAAAAGAGATTGAAAGCTTAAGAACTGAAGATGAAAGCCTAAGCTAGCAATGTACTAAAAATAGTAAAAAAAAAAAAATGGAGATGCATTCATATTTGCCTGGTTTAAAAATCAGTCAATGTAACTTAATTATGAATCAGACAGAGTAAGTGGGCCTGAAAATTCAGGTAAATTGATGGATAATGATACATAAATATACAAATAGATAGCAGAAGAGACAATTTGAAAGAAAGAACTTAAATGACATTCACAAATAGTTATTTGATCCAAAAAAGTCATTAAAATGTCTAAAGCTAAAAATAGGTACAAAATAAAAGGGGAAACATGCCTTTAAACCTTTGAGAGTCCTACCATGCAGCTGCAGATGATATGGGATGATCCAATAGGGAAGACCACTGATGAGTGTGGAGGACTTACAAATAAAATTTTCAAGACCCCGTTCAGATGACAGACCCTATTCTGCCCCAAGCTCATGTTCATTTGAGCATCTTGTACAGTGAAAATAAGGACCAAATGGAAGATGAAATTTTAAAGGTTTTAAAGGTACTTTATGGTGACTAACACAACATAATAAAAAATTATTAAAAAAAAAAAAAAGGTTCACGGAAGACCTTTGTAGCAAGGAACCATAGTTAGGATCTGCAGACCAGAGCTGCTAATAATGCAGGTTTCTAAATTTATGAATTCACAAGAAGAAAGAAGCATTTAAAATACATTTGTGGGTAATACTACCAAGAAAAGAGTTATTAAGCCTAAGTGGATTTTCTGTGAATGGAACACTGTGACAAGTGCTCCTTGCCCCTACTTTATCCTATTCTGACAACAATACGAAGTCTCTGCCTTGGCCCTGGCCAGGAATAGCAACATGGGCTTGTTGATTTTGTATTGATAGTGAGCTGACTTAGTGTTTTTTGCTCCCACCTGCAAGATCTGGTATTAAAATCAAATAAATTGGACATTTTGCATTTTTCAGTCTTCAACATGTGGATCTGCCATCCAAACAGACCATTATGAACCATATCCTTCACGGGAATACTCTCTTTTCATGATAGTCATTACATATGATGGTGAGATGTCCAAGCCACAGCAGCAAATAATTAATGGTTAAGGCACATTTATTGCTTTTACTCTATAGGTTACCTATTTTCAATGTAAGCAGTGTGGAATGCTGAACTAGTTCATCTCACTATACTGGAAGGAGGCCCAAGATGCTCAAGTGTTGAAATAATCTGAATTAAGTCTAAATGAAGCTCCTTTGTCTGAGAAAATGAACTAAAAATTGAGAACAGAGGATCTTTGATGTTACCTTTCAGAACTTAAATGCAAATTAAAGGGAACTGAATTTGGGTTTGTTTTTTTTTCTCACTGGGTACTTATTAATGAATGAAAAGCTACAGTAAACTGTGAGACACTTCTCCATGAGTCTCTTGCATTTTGGCCCATCTTCTTGGTATATTTTGAGTTCAAGACCCAGACTGCTCTTTGTCTGGGCCACCATTGTGTTTGTGATGAGCAACCTTGAAGAATGAAGTAATGTTTCTCTGCAGAGAAGAACAGATTTACTAACAGGAGGCTATAAGGCAATGGGATCCCTAGGCTCAGTGTTCTCCTGTAATACAACCTACTCCACATTTGGGTATCTAGCCCAGTGGTACTCAACTAGAGTGATTTTGTTTCTCAGAAACATTTGGGAATGTCTGGAGACATTTACTGTGCAGGTGTTTGCAACACACACACACACACACACACACACACAGTATGTGGTATGTACACATACATACCTGTAATATTACAGAGAGAGAGAGAGAGAGCAAAAAGCATATTGTATAAATGGACTCTAGTAATAACTATTGTTCTTAAAATGTGTAAAATTGGTGACCTGAACTTGCTAACTTGAAACAGCACACTCTGTGCCCAGCCACCAGTAACCCAGCCATTAGGCACTTTCTCGAGGCAGCAATACAAATATAGCTTTACAGTATAAGACAAAATAAACAAAAAACTCTCTGCACTCAAAATAAGATAATCTATTATTCCTTGGATAGTTACTTCTTTTAGTTAGCAATAGTCTTATTTTTTTTAGATTTTATTAAGAAATAAGTGGGAAAAACTAATCCTTAAAGCTCTTGTGATAGGTAATTTTATATGTCAACTAGAATGGGGCATTCTAATTGTACCCAGATATTTGGTCAAACATTATTCTAGGTGTTTCTGTGAGGGTATTATTGGATTAAATTAACTTTTCAATCTGTAGACTGAATAAAAGAGATTGCTGTCCATAATATGGGTGGGCTTCATCTAGTCCGATGAAGGCTTGAACAGAACAAAGGTTGATCCATGAGTAAGAGAATTCTCCAACCTGATGATAACTGTTGAACTGGAACATTGGCTCTTCCTGGTTCTAAAGCAGCTTCTGGCCTTCCTTCAGACTCAAACTAGGGTGTGTGTGTGGGGGGTATGTATGTAATTTATAAATAGGATATATGTACCATATATATGTATCTATGTCACATATAATATATATATATTAGACCCATTTGGTTCTGTTTCTCTGGAGAGCCCTAACAGAGTTCTTTACGCATTAAAAAAAAAGTTGATTTTTTTTAAAGGAATGATCTTTTTCCTTATGCTCTATGCTCTCCTTTCCTTTACACTTGCCTTGATATCAGTACATATCTCACAATATTTTGACTACTTATGCATAAAATATGAGACAAAACTGTGTCTTATTTACTAAAACATTTCCAAGGTTGCTGATATCTGGTGTACATGTGCATTAATGGTTTTGGCATTATGCCAGTATAAATGAATGTGTAATTAAAAACAAATTAATGCCAGGATTATAATTCTTAATTCATTCTTAAAAAAGTTCAAATACTGCCTATAGCAACAACGCTGATCGTCAATGGGTAAAAAATCATTCCATTCAATTCTAAGCTGCAAAATATGAAGTGAATCATACTATCAACCAGCATTTTGAGAAACACAGTCCCGCTGCCCACTATTCCAACAAACATAGTGGTCTATGGTGCATTTTTTTCCCTTGTTTACTATTTTCTGAATAATGTATATTGTTAAAACTTAAAAAATAAATTCAGCCACTTCCAGGATTACCTTGATTCTAGACCAGATTATCTTTCCAATGCCTGCACTTTTGTCAACCTTTCCAAAATTTTACATCCAGAAGAGGAATCAAATCTTTTCACTTTTTCATTCAAAACCCTGGAAGAGATTTCCATCACATTTTCAGGTAAGGAAAGATGGCCTACACACCCTGTTCCAATTTTTCCTCAGACTGGATCTACATTAAGATAACCTGGACAGCTTACCTATGCCCCAGACCTATCCAAGACCACATACATCGGATTCTCTGGGGGAAAGACCAGGGTAATCATTTTGTTTTTCAGCTCCTCAGGGTTGAAAACCACTCTCTTCCTTGTCCTGGCTCTTTCTGAATTACTTCCTTAACATTTCCTTCCTTGCTTATGTAACTCCAGCCCCAATGGCTTTTTGTGGTTCCCTGAATAAGCCAAGCTTGCTTTCAACCTCCAGAACCTTCACCTGGTGTTTGCTTGTGATCCTCACATCCTCATTTTCTCATTTCTCTCATGTATCTGCTCAAGAAAAATTCCTCTTGCTCCCTACCATGCACATTGGTCTACTTCATTTTTCTGTATAGCACTTATCACTCTGACATGCACGTATGACATATGCTTCCATCTCTCTCACAGGAACACAGGGTTGGTAAGGGCAGGATCATTTTCTGTCTTTTCCTTGATCTACCTTTCATGTTTAAAACTTTTAATGTCTTAAAATATAAGCACTTCATAAATAATGCCAAATGGAAGAACGTATGAACTGGAAGCCCTATACAAAATATTGGTGATAATATCAGAAAATGTATGATGACCTGAGGTATGTCCTTTTCTCATATTATAATCTAGTTGGCAGCTAATATAGGGACCTCTGAAGTAGAGGGGGAAAAAATGGAACTAGGGTATTAAGCCAGGAACCAATTTTGTAGGGCTATAGACTGCTTGCTAGTATGGTCCAGTAGCTATACCAGCTTCTGATAAAGATAGTCTGTAATAAAAAATATTTGATATATAATCCAGTATTTTAGCATTTCATTTCCTCTTCCATCAAGCTGAGAATTAGACTTACTTTCTTATCTCATATTAGTCTTTCATGGAGAGTTGGGGTGGACATTTTAGGAATACTTCTCTCTTCAAGGATGTGAATTATATACAGGAAATGTACAGAGTTTACGAGTGGCATGAACTAGAGACAGGGTCTGATTTTTGTTAGTAATTCCTTAGTCAAAAATTCATGGATATCATGAATGACATATAGTAGGTCTGGTTTATTAGGAATATCACTAATACGAGGAAAGAAAGAATCTATAATTTTCACCTAGTTGTATGCTTCCTACAGATAACTGTGGATCCCATCCCTGACACAGTTCCTTTGCCAATCTGTTCTGCTCCTTGTTTCTTCCTCAAATGCCTGCATTCATTCATTGCTGTTGCATGTGATTAGTGTGAAATGATGCTGTGCAAACTTGCACATGGATTAGCATTTCTATGTCAATTTGTTCTAAATACTAGCAAATTAGAAGGAATGGCACTGTCTGCTTAGCTCCAGCTATAATTTTTAAGACAGCACCAGCTTCTCTCAAATAGCTTTATTTTTACATGGTTAACAATAAATACTTATTTGCTTTCTGTTTCTCTTCAACTGAATCACAAAAAATTTTGCTTGCATTTCTGTAACCAAAATTAGCTGTGGTGATGCTTCATAAAGGAGCCACTGCATACCTTTTTTTTAAAAATTGCAGTGTAGGGGCACCTGCGTGGCTCAGGTGGTTAAGTGTCTGTTTGGCTCAGGTCATGATCTCAGGGTCTTGGAATAGAGCCCCATGTGGACTCCATGCTCAGCTGGGTGTCTGCTTCACCCTCTCCCTCTGCCCCTCCCCCTGCCCATCCTCTCTCTATCGCCTTAAAGAAAATCTTTTAAAATTTTTTTAAAAATTCCAGTGTAGTACAATATAGTGATTCAAAAATTCCATATATTACTCAGTACTCATCAAGATAAGTGTACTCTTTTTTTGGTTGTTTTTTGTTTTTTTGGTTTTTTTTTTTTGTTTTTTTTGTCACCCTGGACCTTAAACTTACAACCCCGAGATCAAGAGTCTCATGCTTTACCAACCTGAGTCAGCCAGGTGTCTCAAGATAAGGGTACTTTTAATCCCCTTCACCTATTTCACCCATCCTCCCATTCACCTCCCTTCTGGTAACCATCTGTCTGTTCTCTGTAGTTAAGAGTCTGGAGGCACCTGAGTGGCTCAGTCAGTTAAGCATCTAACTCTTGATGTTTGGCTCAGGTCATGATCTCAGGGTTGTGAGATCGAGCCCCATGATGGGCTCCATGCTCAGTGGGGAGTCTGCTTGAGATTCTCATTGTCCTTCTCCCTCTGCTCCTCCCCCCTACCCCCAACATGCCCATACATGCCCTTGCTCTCTGCTCTCTCTCTCTCTGAAAAGAAAAAAAAAGGAATCTGTTTTGTGGCTTGTCTCTCTCTCTCTTCCCCCATCTTTTTTCATTTGTTTTGCTTCTTAAATTCTCCATATGAGTGAAATCATATGGTATTTGTCTTTCTCTGACTGGCTTTATTTTGCTTAGCATGTATTCTCTAGATCCATCCATGTTCTTGCCAATGGCAAGATTTCATTATTTTGTATGTCTGAGTAATATTCCATTTTATATGTATATAAAGTGGTATGTGTATATATATATATATGTATCTCACATATATATAAAGCATGTGTGTGTGTGTGTGTGTGTGTGTGTGTGTGTGTATCTCATATCTTTCTTTCCACTCATTTATCAATGGCCACTTGGACACTTGGAGATACTGCCTGCTCTTAAGGTGTGTATATTGTTTTCTAGCCTTATATTGTGGATTTTAGCTGCAACATCTTCTGCACATTCAGCAATATTAAGCAATATTAAGCTACTGGCTACAGGACATGCTTTTCAGACATGCCACCGACATGTCTGACATAGTCAGACATAGACTCGACAGTGACTGGCTACTGAACACCAGTTTCAAAACTAGCTTCTCTGATTCAGTTTTTTATCAGTTTGAGCTAAATATAAATTAATGTAAGCCTTGTGTATAAAATGTTCCATAAATTGAAGGGGGCTTCAAAATCCTCTACTATAATGGAAATGGACCTCTTATAAAATAATTTTGCCCCCTACTTCCAGAAAGCCCCTTGAATGCCACATTAATCACTGCTATTTGCCATATTATGTCAGTGAAATCTATATAGAGGTGGTATTTAGCCCATAATCTCTGACTGCTAAGTGACGCAGATCTCACTTGAAAATTTCCAGACAACACCCCTCCTCTAAAAACAATGTTTTCTTTTACCCTGGAGTTGATGGAAAATTTCCCCATCTGAACTGACATGTTTTTCTTAAGCTTCAACATGAAGCCATACTTATGTCTGGTGAATCACGTTTCTGTTTTTCCATGTCTACACTCTTTCTCAGAGAAAAAGTACCCTCATATTCTTATGCACCATATTCCTTCACTCCCTGAATACCAGTTGTTATATAGAGAGAGCTACCTTCCATTTTCATTCTTTTCCTATCTTCATGACTTGTGCATATTTCATTGAAAAGTAATAAACCAAATATAAGTAGCCAGTCCCATGAGGCATATTTGAATAGTGAGGATGATCTAGAAACAACTAATACAGCACAGTTCCACCACATGTCAACTTTGTTACCTTTTCCTACTATCAACATATTTGTGGTTGAATTTACAAACTGTTAATGTTTTCTAAAATAGATTAATAAGGCCAAAATTAGCTGTTATAATACTTGAGATGGACAAAATAAATTATATATAAAAATCACAATATTAGTCAAAAGCACTTTTCAAGTGTACAAACTGTCAACTCTCTCAATTGCTGTTTCCACTACACTCGGAAACTTACATCACCAGGCGTTTTACGTACTTTATCTTCTAGCTAGGACCAGGGCGTACTTCTCACACTAGATGGGTATGGTAACTCCTGAAAGATTAGACTTCTCTCCAGATTGAAGCAAGACCTAGCATTGTTCTGAACACAAAGGAAATGATCACGCCCAATCATATACTTCCTCTCAATTACAGAGAATTTCTTATACCCTGCTCTATCTCCTCAGAGCAAGAAAAATCAAGAAGTTTGCATATCTCTGGTTTACAACCAAGATGCACTGTGAAACCCAGAATTCAGCAAGCAATTATGTCTTCAGAAAAGCACACATGAAGGTCACACAGTTCTGTGGAGTCAGTATTACCAGAACACTTTAAGATTGGAAGAAAATAACTCTAAAGTCGATATTCACTCCAGGTACCTTGAGTAGTGATTTTGAAGAGGGTTAATGTGATGGAACAGGGTTGGGAGAAACCAACCCCATTGGTTGAATTCGAGCTGCTGATTTTTTTTTAATTAATTGAATTGATCTTCCCTTTGTTCTTCTACAGTACCTTTGTTTCATCCTCCATAATCAAGGGGATTTATCATGCAGAAGAAACGTTTGTAAAGGCTGTTTTTTGCTTTTAATGTAAAAAGACATCACAAGGATTTCAACGGGGCAAACAGAGGAATGTGAGAGGAATAACAGACGCTTGGAGAAAGCAGTGTGCAGACTACAAAGTAATTTAGTGGCCAGAAAAGGAGGAGGCTCCTACTCATACACTATAATTTGGCAGACTCCAAGGTTTCTCTCTCCTATTAGCTTAAAAATAGTCCCTGAAATTCAAACAGTCCACCTATTAGCCTAAAACAGTCCCAGAAATTAAAAAACATTTTTTTACTCTATTAAAGCATCTAGTAAAATATAATATCTGGCAGATTTCTCACACTGATGTAGATTATTAATATGTTATATAAATTACATGATGTTGGCATATTTAAAAAGTGTAGCTGGCTTCATAAATGGAAAGACCATCATTAGAATCTATGGATTTGAATTTTAAGATAGTGTATTTTGTACACAATAAGGAAGACATATTTAAGTTCTGGAATTGTCTAACAATGGGGGGTGAACTGTTGCTTAGGTAAGCAGTAGGGTTTTTGTCATTGCAAGTGTTCAGTTAGCAATTCATATTATAGAACAGCACTGCCTAAAGGAAACAAAATGTGAACCAGAAATGTGAGCCATGTATGTAATTGTAAGTTTCCTAGCTGTCTCATTAAAAGGGAATTTAGAAAGTAGAAATTAATTAAGTAAGGTATTTTATTTAACCTAATATATCCAAAATATTATCATTATACCAAACAATCAATATAAAATAGAGATTTTTAAAATATTTTACATTAAGTACTTGAAATTCCATGGGAATTTTAGTTACCCTTGAAATATGAATCAGTCATATTTCAATAGTTACATATGCCCTGTGGCTACTGAACTGGGCACTGCAGTTATAGAATTTTCCCCAAACAGAATAAAAGATTCATCCTATAAGGTTACTTGCACTCTTAATATTTATTTATTCAATGGTTTAATAGTCAAATTATATGAGATGGACTTCCAAGTGGGTGGAAGAACTTCACTAAGGGCTTTCTCAGCTGGATACAGGGAGGAGAAGCTGCATGGAGGGCACAGATCATTTCTAGGAAAGAAGGACAACACAAATTGGTTTTTTTCTTTTTCACAACCTTGAACCAAAAAAAAAAAAAATGCTGAACTAAAGGAAATTGGTGAGACAAAGAAATGAACTTACTTCAATCCATATTTATTGGCAATTGGTTTTTTGCATAACATGATGGAGAAATCAAAGTCCATACTCTCACAGAGCATATTATGAAATGTGGGAAAGCCAGACATATACTCACAAAGAAAACTAACTAATATTGAGCAGCGTGAAAGAGTGCCAAAGAAGTTCTCTAGGGAAAGAGTCCTATAAAAATTCATGGAACAAAAATCATTACTGGCATTTAGAGGAAGCTTCTTGATGAAACTGGCAGGCCTGAGCTGAGCCTCTGAGGATGGGCACTGCTCACACAAACACAGAGAAGAATATTAGCAGAAACGATGAAGTGAGAATGTACTAGGAACACTTGTTTGGATAAGCAAAAAGCAAAGCAGTATGGATTTGGAAGGATACTATTGCTTTTCATTATTGTTCGTGTGTTATAAGTGTAGCTCTCTCATTTGGGTGGTGGGACTTTCCAGATTTAACAGCTATGAAAAAGGCATTTTAAAAAATGTGCTTTGAATCTTGCACCTTAATTTCACTATCTGTTTCTTCCTAATTTCATCCTCACTGATAAAAATGGGCATTTGTTGCAGACAATGGGCTAACTGCAAGTTTGGTGCAGGAGGCTTAACTGAAATTGGGTCCCTGGGCCAAACATTAGCACTAGATGTGTCTTGGATAAAGGAGTAGAGATCAGGCTAGAAAGGGAGACCAACTTGACAGGCTATATTTCTAATCAAGAGGATAAAACTAGATGGTTCAAATTAGACACGCTGAGATGAAGATTTCAAGTGCTCTTAGAGAAAGAGGGGAGACAATAGGTAGCATAGGGTCAAACGGACTATGGGCACTTTAGCTGGCAATCAGATACGATTCTAATAGGGGATATGGGGAACTGTTGGGTATTGGGAAGAGGTTAAAAAAATGAGAACGAGAGATGCTTCTGTTTGCTCAGGTCAAAAACTTCGGTCTTATCCTTAATTCCTCTTCTTTCTTCCTAGTTCACACACAATTTACCATCAAATCCTGTTGGCTCTCCTTTCAAATATATCCAAATCCTGACCTGTTTCACCACCAAATGCTGCTACCACTCTGGCCCAGCATACCTTCATCTCGTACCTTGACGACTAGATCCCAAGTCTTCCAACCAGGTCCCCTTCCGACCTTCTCCCTTTGCAGTCTCTTCCTAGCAGAGTGGGATCCTCTTAAAACATGAATCAAATTATATAACTCTTCTTGTTTTCCCATCTCACTCAAAATAAAAATGCGTATCTGTCCTCTAAAATCCTCTGTGTGTCTTCCCTTTACCCCCTGCAACTGCCTCTCTGACTTTATACCCTTTATTCTCTTACAGGCTCACTCTGCACACTGAGATCTTGTTGTTTCCCAAAAACTCCAGCTATAGCTCACCTACAGGACTGGGAACTTTCTGTTTCCTTTATTTGACGTGCCGATCCCCAAGCTATCTGCTTAACAAGCTCACCTGCTTCATTCTCACCTTCCAGTGAACCCTCTCTAGTCATTACATTAGAAAATTTTACCTGATACCTCCAATTCTCATTTACTGTCTAATTATTTTCTTCTTAGCATGTATCCCTATTTAACATACCACATATAATTACTTACTTATCATGTTCATTATCTTCCTGTTGATACTGAAACAGAAGCTCCAAGAAGGAAGAAATTTTTTTGCTTTTCTGCATTCTGCTATATTCCCAGTGCATAAAACAGTATTTGGAACATAGTAGGCATTGAATAAATATATTTGAAAGAATGGATGGATGCTGCAGAGAGAGACAGAATATGAACGTGTCTTGTTTGACAATAGTAGATTGTAGACCAAAAGTAATGAATAAGGGGTAAAACTGATTATTTCTCTAACAACTCAAAAGGTAGTTTTCTGGGCACCTGGGTGGCTCAGTGGGTTAAAGCCTCTGCTTTCGGCTCAGGTCATGATCTCAGAGTCCTGGGATCCTGGGAGCCTGGGATCGAGGCCCGCATCGGGCTCTCTGCTCAGCAGGGAGCCTGCTTCCCCTTCTCTTTCTGCCTGCCTCTCTGCCTCCTTGTGATCTCTCTCCCTCTGTGAAATAAATAAACAAAATCTTTATTTAAAAAAAAGGTAGTTTTCTCTGGAGGTGGGTTGGCAGAGAAGGCTTCTGGTCATATACAGCATGGCTAGAGGTAACAGAGGGGCAGAGGAAGAAAGTAGGCATCTCTAAGAAGAGGAATCTGGGAGCAAAAGGGAAATATAAGTAAATACAGAGCAGATATTATTTTCACAAGACACAAACACAAATGTACAATAAGCATAACTTTAAAAATTAGCCTATAGTTCAGATTAATTTACATCTCAATCACTTTTGTCTACCTGAGGACAGATAAATTAATTCTGGGCACACTGAGAAGTGGAAATGCATTCCACGACACTATTTTAGTTTACCTAAGCTTCAGAGTTAGAATCAACTCAAGTGAGAGGGAGTGAGAGCAAAAATAATCTGCATACAAGTGAGTTTTAAACCAGAAATGGCCGTAATCAGTGAACCTTATCCAGGTTACAAGGAATTTACACGGTATAATCTATTTGTCTATCTATATATCATCTGTCTATAACCGAACCAGATTTATATAGGCTCTCAATATCAAACTTTGGAAATACTTTTTGCACAGGAAGAAGCAGATCTGTACAAGAGACCCTCCAGCAGCTGTCCCATTTACCAGGAAAAAAGGGAAGTAGGATATAGTTAAGAGCTTGTATGTATCATAATGCCCATGTGCTATATAAATAGACTGAGGATGCCCCCTGTACACTGGCCCTATGTTGTTTACTTTTTCACAGCAGTTTAGGACAATTAGGTCAAAAGCCCAGAGGTGCCAGACTTGAATTTTTATGCCTCCAAATGCTTTATTTTATTTTTTATTTTTTTAAGATTTTATTTATTTATTTGACAGGGAAAGACAGCGAGAGAGGGAACAGAAGCGGGGGAGCAGCAGCCAGAGGGAGTGAGAGAAGCAGGCTTCCCGCCGAGCAGGAAGCCCAATGTGGGGCTCCATCCCAGGACCCTGGGATCATGACCTGAGCGGAAGGCAGATTCCTAATGACTGAGCCACCCAGGGGCCCCTCCAAATGCTTTAAAAATAGCCCAAATAAGTAATTTCAGCCATTTAGTGCTTGCCTGCCTTGCATAAAACACAAAACTGTACCCAACCTCTGCTAGCCATAAATACGACAAACTTTTCCCAGGCCACTACTGGCCTCTTCTGAGCTCTCTGACCTATCATGCTGCTGAGTGACATCCCTAGATACTTGAGCCCTTCTCGAATTCCCTTTCCCTCAGGAGCCCTCTTCCCCTACTTGGTTGTCTTTGGAAGGTCTTGTGATGTCACACAAGGTCTTGTATTGTTTCTCTTGCATACAAACAATAGTTCCCCTGTCCAAGGTCGCCCGAATCAAGCTTGCTGTGTATTACTGCCACCACATAGGGTCATATGATTTTCCTTGATTAGTCCCCAAATCCTCCAACTCACTAAACGAAGGAGCCTCAGACTGTTAGCTAGAAGGCACGACATGACCTTCAAGACAGGGAAGTTCTTTCTGCTCTTGTTTTATTCTGACCTGTTTCCTCATCCATTCCTGAAATGTACATAACGGTAAAGCATCTTGTTTTCTTTCTATTCCTCCCATTTTCCCATCTTTCCAAGTAATTTCTTCTATTTGTGGGTCTCTAAGCATATAGAGAGTGGTATTTTATTATTTCAATTCATTTTCTTTCCCTTTTCCCTTAAGTGAACAAAAAATGAACTCTCAATGCAATTATATAAAGCAGCAAAGTCTGGCCAAATTTTCTTCCAACCTCTTTCCTCTGTTTTAAAGGCATACACAGGATTTATACATAGAATAAACATCAGCCCTCAAGAAGTAAATTTATTAAAGCAAAACAACCAGAAAAACTGAAGTTGTACTTTGCCTTCCGGCACACGTTGTGTTCTCAATGTAACTTATCAAGTTTACATTTCTACCCCCAGTCTTTCTCTCCTAGGCCAAGCCTGTTTTGTAGTTTCTCTGAAAGCCCTTGATCACTTACCTGGCCTCACTTCTCTGTTTTTGTCATCAGGGTTACCAGTCCTGAGATATGATGACCCCTATCATCTATCTTTGTATCTCAAGCGTCTCTTTAATTAAATCCCTGTTTATGTAATTCTATAATCTATTCTCCTTTCCTTTCTGTTTATCATACTGATCTCGCTGATTATACCCCCCCCTTTTTTTCTTATTCTTTGACCATACCTATAGCATCACTCAACCCTCATAGGTGAGACAGTCCAAGTAGCCACTGTGAACAGGCTGTATGGGTATTTTTCCCTAAAAAAAAGGCATTCTGGATAACAAAAATATTTTTATCACTATCAACTTCATTTAGAAAAAAATGGAGTATATTCCATAATAATGAGCTATTAAGCCATAAAAAGAGATGGAGAAATGTTAAATGCATATTTCTAAATGAAAGGAGCCAGTCTGAAATCACACTGTATGATTCTGACTGTATCACATTTTGGAAAAGACAAAACCACAAAGACGGTAAAAAGATCCGTGGTTGCTAGTGATTCAGGAGTGGGGGTAAAGGATAAAAAAGTGAAAATGGGATTTTAGGGAAGAGAAACTATCCTACATGAAAATTTAATGGAGGATGATATGCATTTGTCAAACCCACAGAGCTGTATACCACAAAGCGTGAATGCTTTTTTTTTTTTTTTAGAGGGCAGAGGGGCAGAGGGAGAGGGAGAGAATCCCAAGAGGACTCCCGCGGAGGGCGGAGCCCAACATGGGGCTCCATCTTAGGGTCCTGCAATCATGACCTGAGCCAGAATCGAGAGACGATTAAGCAACTGAACCACCCAGGTGCCCATCAAAGAGTGAATCTTTATGTTATGGTCTGTAGTTAATAAGAATGTATTAGTTTACTAATTTTAACAAACCCCACCAATGCAAGATGTAAATAATAGAAGAAAGTTGGGGGGTAGTTTGGGGAGATGTATAGAATTCTGTGTACTATCCATTTAATTATTCTACAAATCCAAAACTGTACTAAAAAATGAAGTCTAGTAATTATTAAAAAAGAAAAGAAAAGAAAAGAAATACCCAGGTTTATGTACTCAGGGATTAGAGACGAAGGAACTTTTCCAATAGCAATAGGTTTAAAGACTAACAATTGCCATAGTTAGCATGTTTACTGCTAATGCAAATGTAGTAACTGTAAATTGACTCTTATCATAAATGGCCTTACACATTGTAAAACAAATCCCATGGCTTTTATGTATGCCAAAAATGGGTTCTTACCATGTAAATGGCCTCCTGTACATCGCAGTATAAATTCCATAAGGTTCTGTTGGTGTTATAAATCAAGTAGTGCATTATTAGGAAATATTGGAGTTGCAATGGGTTTGTTGGTTTTCATTTAAAAACTTCCTAAAGGAGAGATGCAAAATTAGAGAAATTAATTTAGCCACTGTCAAGGACAGTCTTTCATCCTGTTAATTGCAGTAGGGACTGATGCTGTTGATAGGGTGTGAGATAAATGTTCTCTTCCTACAAAGTATAAATCAAAAGTCCCATGAATGATGCCCGAAATGCTGTTTGGATATGTGAGTGAGCAGGTATCTTGAAAAGAAGGGTCAGTGCCTGTTTGAAGGAAAAATCTGTCCTATTGCAAGTTTATTTTTCTTCTCTCTGTTCTTGATCCCATTCAGCAAAGCCTGGTGTTTTTTTCAAATCACCCCTCACCCAGGCAGAACAACAATAAATAAACAACAAACTAACAAATTTATTAACAGGCAAACACACTTCAACCAAGTTTCTCTATTTGTCTATTTCATAAGATTAAATTAGGTGTGAAACCCTGCCCCTATACTAAATACAAAAAACGTATCGAATACCAGAAATGTGGCATTTCTGATTTTGCCACATATTTGGAGGTTTACAGTACACTGCTGGTTTCTATGGCAAGACAATCTATAAAGAGATAGCATTACAGCTCGTCATGTTGCATCCTCACGAAGGAACATACGTCTCACACTTTATGCTCAGATGAAAGTTATTCTTTCAAAAAAGAGAAAATGTAAATTGATCGAACTCCCAGCGTGTTACAAAATTTATAAATTAAACAGCAAGAATGTAAATTATTTTAAAAAAAAGTGCCATGTACCTTTCAATGTCCTTCTGACCAGCCTTCACACCTTATCAAATAATTCTTGGAAAGTTCTAACAGAATAGATACTCTGGAGAATAGCAACTTATTTTCTGCCACCTAACCCACAAACATATCTGCTCCATCACCCCCCTCTTCTTTATCCTCTCCATTAAAATGAAATTGTAGGGGTGCCTGGGTGTGTCAGTGGGTTAAAGCCTCTGCCTTGGGCTCAGGTCATGATCCCAGGGTCCTGGGATCGAGGCCCGCATTAGGCTCTCTGCTCAGCAGGGAGCTTGCTTCCTCCTCTCTCTCTGCCTGCCTCTCTGCCTACTTGCGATTTCTGTCTCTCTCTGTCAAATAAAAAAATAAAATCTTTGGAAAAAAAATGAAATTGTAGGCTCTGCACCCAAAAATTAACATATTTTAAAAATTAATGTTATTTCCATCTCAGAATTCTTAAGTAGCTTCCAGTTATATTAGGATTAAGTACAAAATCCTTATGCTGGCCTACGAGGCTTGGAATGGTATGGGTCTTACCTTATTTTTCAACTTCTATGGTAATATTCCATACCTGTCTTACAATCTTGGTCTCAACCACACCAGACTATGAAATTTACATGCTGTCCTTATCTCAAGTGCTGTGTAGGTGATCATAGCCTTTGACTAGAATACTTTTCCCATTTATCCTTTATTTTGCTTGACTTCTCTATACTCTTTCTTCAGATATTATATTAAACACTGGTTTTAATTTTTTTCATTGTTATCACCTCATATATCATGCTTGCATACCATTGTATTCTCCAACTAGAATATAAGCTCCATTAAGAGCAAGATCATTGAATATTTCATTCATTACTTTACCTCTAAAACTTACAATATTTCCTGGCATAAAGGTGCCTAGATAAATATTTGCTCAATAAATGAATGAATAAAAATACTTCTTAAGGAAAATTTTGCTTGATATCGCTGGATTAAGTTAAATCCTCTATTAAAAGTACATATAGTGGCACCTGGGTGGCTCAGTTGGTTGAGCAACTGCCTTCGGCTCAGGTCATGATCCCAGAGTCCTGGGATCGAGTCCCGCATCGGGCTCCCAGCTCCATGGGGAGTCTGCTTCTCTCTCTGACCATCTCCCCTCTCATACTCTCTCTCTCTCTCTCTCTCAAATAAAATAAATAAATAAAATATTATTTTAAAAGTACATATAGTATGCTATTACTAATCTTGATGCTCCCCATCTCCTCATGCTGAATTTGTGTATTTCTGCTGATTAAAAAATATCCCATAGTTCCTTCTTATAATTAAGCATGAAACAGAGTTTCAAAAACATAATTAATGAAAATACCCAACTATCTCTCTGTGTATACAAATCTTCCCTCAATGATTTATATCCATTAACTTTTTTCACTGGTTGAGAAAAGTAGAATTATTTTGAAATCTACAGTACATTTTAATAACTTTTCAAAATGTACTAAGGGGCTTTACCATGTCTTTGTCAAGTCTCTTTCTCATCATAAATGATATTCCTTTTTGTAGATGGCAACCCTATTCCAACCCATGTTTATCTATTCGTTAGTACATGTTACATTTATTATGTACATTGGGTAATTATACATACTAAAACAATGCAATAAATATGATTTTATTTTTTTTATATTTATAGTTTTAAACTCCTTACCTTGCCAAAGAGGTATTTAACTATACTGTAACTATAACAGGGGGTAGAAGACCAAGAAAGGTCTTAAGACTCCTAGATCAGTGTGACTAAACTTCAAACAGCTTTCTTCCTGATTATAGGTCTCCTTTTTTTTTTTAGAGAATTAACTGTTAAAAATTTATAACTGCAAATTCTTTCTCTGCACCTGTAAGGTGAAATCTATTCCCAGTCTCTTGCTAGTTTTAAGACCAATAGCTTGTCTTTTTTAAGGACCTAATTATCTATCCCTTTGTAGTGTAACCATAAGAAAAGGTAGAATTCCTACCTCCCAGTTCTGTGGGAAGGTAGGAGCCTAACTTTGATTGTCAGTTAGCAAACACACAGGGCCTAATCACATTGACCGGTCCCCACCTGCCCCAGGATCTTCCAGTGCACTTCGACTAGCTTACCTCATTGCTTAAAACCTCTTTGGCCTTTTGTTTCAGCAGAGTTAGGTCACTCTCTCTTACCTTTTGCAACAGTTTTGGATAAAGTCTTTCTTATATATCCGGCCCAGAGATAGTTTTCTTTGACAGCTGCTATCTTAAGTCTGCACTATATAATCTACATTCAGGAAAATCATTCACATTCTGGCGGTCACTGTCCTTATCATTAAAAAAAAAAACTATTGAGTTCCCACCTGTGTTAAATAAAGTGCTAGGAGTGAGAGAAAAAGTTAGTAAGAAAGAAAAAGTTGTGTTTATTGCAGTAACTGCATTTAGTAAAGGAGACTGTTACTAATGCAAGAACAAAATTGATTTAGAATGTACTCAGAAATCTGAAGTCAATAAATAAGATATTATCATAAAGAATAGTTTTGGAAGATTCTATTTTTGTTTTTTTGGTTTTTTTAAAGATTTTATTTATTTATTTGACAGAGAGAGAGATATCACAAGCAGGCAGAGGCAGGTAGAGANAGTTTTCTTTGACAGCTGCTATCTTAAGTCTGCACTATATAATCTACATTCAGGAAAATCATCCACATTCTGGCAGTCACTGTCCTTATCATTAAAAAAAAAAACTATTGAGTTCCCACCTTGTGTTAAATAAAGTGCTAGGAGTGAGAGAAAAAGTTAGTAAGAAAGAAAAAGTTGTGTTTATTGCAGTAACTGCATTTAGTAGAGGAGACTGTTACTAATGCAAGAACAAAATTGATTTAGAATGTACTCAGAAATCTGAAGTCAATAAATAAGATATTATCATAAGGAATAGTTTTGGAAGATTCTATTTTTGTTTTTTGGTTTTTTTTTAAGATTTTATTTATTTATTTGACAGAAAGAGAGATATCACAAGCAGGCAGAGGCAGGTAGAGAGAGAGGAGGAAGCAGGCTCCCTGCTGAGCAGGAAGCCCGACGCAGCCTCGATCCCAGGACCCTGAGATCATGACCTGAGCCGAAGGCAGAGGCTTAACCCACTGAGCCACCCAGGTGCCCTGGAAGATTCTATTTTTGATAGGTATAATGAGGAATTTTAATCTAAGGCACTGATATTTTAGGTAAGTTTGAAGAAAGTGATGGGGTCAGTCTAGTGAGAGGATTCTAGGCTAAGAAACACAAGGTCCGTGTGGAAGATGGCCTAAATTCTTTAACCCATTTCCCATTAAGAGATAGGATTTTTTCCTCTATGCCTGAATCTGGACAGATTCTGTAACTACTTTGACCAATAAAATCTGGCAGAAATGATGCTAGCCAGTATATTGGCCAGGCCTATGAGACTGCCATTTCCTGCCTCTTGAGACATTTTCTCCCGGAGTCCTGTGCTGGCTTGTAAAATATCAGATTGTATAACAGGAAAGACTAGGTGAAGAAGCTCTAAGATAACATGAAGAGAAAGAAGAACCCAGCGCCTTTCTGCCAACCATGTCTAGGCACCAGGTGTGTGAGTAAAGCCACTGTGAACCCTCTATCTAGGATCACCTACCAGCTACGAGAGCAACTACTAAGTAGCCTCAATTAATGCCACATGGAGCAAAAGAACCATCCTATTGAGTTCTGCTCAAATTCACAGCAAAACATTCCTCAGATATAATACAGTTTGTTATAGTTTGTTACATAGCAATAAATAGTTGTTGAAATTAACTTATCATCAAAATTGTTCAAAAGCAAGAATTAGATATAGAGAATGAGAGGAAGGTGAGCTGAGAAGATACTGGAAGATGCAGGCAGAGGGAAATGATGCTATTTTAAGTCACAGAAAGTCTGGAATTTATTTAAGAACAAAAGGACACTATTAATGAGACTCTAAAAGAGGAGTGACATAAAATGTTTTTATACTTTGAAAAAAATTCCTTCGGACTAGAGGGATGGACAGATTTCAGAAAGATAAGAGTGAAAGTAAGAAAACTAGCAGTACTTGCAATTATGCAGGAAGAAGATGATAGTCCAGCACATGAGGCTGTCAGTAGAGACAGAATAGACACATTTGAAATATATTTTGGAACCAGAACTAACAAGCATTTTGTAAAAAGGGTCCCTTCATGGTTGCCATTTGAGTAGCAAAGTGGTGATTTGTTATTAGCCACCTCCCATGTTAAAGGGTAAGGGAAGAATTCTACAGTGTCACTTGACATGGATCCAGGGACAGACTTGAATGGTGAAACTTACAAAGCCAGTGTCTGTGCAGGAAACCAAAGCATAATTCCCCAATCAACACATGAAAACAAGCCCTGGAGCCAGGGCTCAACTCACAGGGTGGATATGCATTCCACTGAAGGCATCTCACAACTCCTGTTACTATTCCTTCTTATAAGAGGTTAGTCTTTTTCAAAAAGGAAAACAAATGATCTGGATGCCACACAGTCCATATTGCCTGCCAGTTTTTCAGAGGTGTTTGGGAATACCAACTGCCCAGCATACATTCACCTTGAGAGCTACTGAAAATCACAATCCTGTTTAGGGACGGAAAACACATGTTCATCCCGACTTGGAGAAAAAAGGAATCTTCATTACCATGTACCTCATTGTCTAGGATATGCACAGTGAGAGCCTAGGGTCATTTTCTATATTTCTGTTCCACTCATCAAAGTAACACTATCTGATAAAATTGATTATAGCATTTTGGTGCTGAAAAGAGAGAAATCAAGGATAAATTCTAAGTGTCAGACGTGACACCTGAGAATGCTAGTAGTGTCTTTTACTAATGTAGAAAATTGAGGGATGGGCAGTTTTGAGATTTTTCTTTTAAAGTCATAATTTGTTCTGCACAAGATGCATTTGGGATTACCTCTGAAGAATCTAATCAGAAATGTTGATCGTAGGTGTCTGAATATATGAATCAAGAGCCCCAAAGAGAGATAAGCCATGGAGATATATGTCTTGGAGTCATCAGTATGTAGATGGAATTTAAAGTCATGGGGGCAAATACACCACCAGAATAAAACAAAGACACGATAAAAGGTCCAGGGTCTCCATCTCAGCACACTCCAAATTTCAGAAATTAAAAAGATAAATTAGTCAGTGATCCTAAAGTGGAGTGTCCAGTAAGAAAAGAGGGGAACCAAAAAGTGTCCTGGAGGTCAATATTCATAGAAAGGAGGGAGTGAATGAACCAAATGCTGCCATAGGTCAAATAAGAGGAAGACTGAGAAATGATCATTAGAACTGGTACATGGCCATCCTTATTATCTTTGACAAGAACAATGCCAGTGGAATGAATGACAGGGATGAGAGACTACGGGGAAGAATGTAAGAGATGAAAGGAGCAGCATGGGAGAGCACAAGTGTAATGAACTACACTTGAACTTGAAAAGTTCAATGAACTTTTGAACTACTTTGCTGTAAAGGGTAGAGGAGAAATGCCATGCAGGCTGACATATTTATTGTTAACGTTTTCTTATAGAAATGGAAATGCCTTTACATTTTCACTAAGAGAGTTGCCAGATGCAGGGGGTGCTCAGAGATGCTATCAGCTCTAAAGATGGAATAAACTTGGATTATATTCCCCAGTTAAGCATCACTCTCCAATATTCTCAAGGGCACTCAATCTCAGTAAGTAAAAAATCACAGTCTGTCTATTTATCTATTCATCCATCCATCCATCCATCCATCCATCCATCCATCCACGTTTGCTGTCGTTTTTTTTTAATTTTCTCATTTTCCTCATCTCTGTATCTCTGAAATGTTATAAATACTATGTATCTATCATGCCAGAAAAAATAACAGAGATAAGTTCTATAGGATTTCCTTTTTTTAAAAGACATTTTATTAAAGGATAACATGAAAACACAACACAGTGAATTATCACGAAGTGAACATACCACGTAAACTTTTCCCAGATCAAGAAATAGAACACAAAAGCATCCAAAAGTGTCTGCGGTGCCCCTCCCAATCACTATCCTCTTTCTCTTTAGAGAGTATACTGAATTCTAATATAATAAATACCTTTTGGATATTTTTTGACTTTTCAAAACATGAAAAAATATCCAAAACATACAAAAGTAGAAAGAAGGACTTAGTGAAGCCTCATACACCTACCTCCTGGCCTCAATAACCATTAACTCATGGACAAGATTGTTTCATCTGTCCACTGATTCTCAAAATGTGGTGCCTGCCTGTGCCAGCAGTATCAGCATCACCCAAGAACTTTTTAGAAACCCAAACCGTGGGGCGCCTGGGTGGCTCAGTCAGTTAAGCGGCCAACTCTGGATTTCTGCTCAAGTCATGATCTCAGGGTGGTGGGACCCAGTCCCACATCAGGCTCTGCGCTGAGCAGGAAGTCAGAGCCTGCTTAAGATTCTCTCCCTCTCCTTCTGCCCCTTCCCTTGCTTGTGTCCACACACACTCTCTCTCTAAAATAAATAAATAAGTATACATTAAAAAAAAAAATAAATGCAAATCTTCAGGCTCCATCCTAAACATATTCAATCATGAACTCTAGAAATGGGATCTAGCAATCATCCTGCAGGTAATTTTAACACATAAAAAATGATAGAAAACCATTCATCTAGATTCAGACAGATCCCCTTCCTCTGCTAGATTAGTTTGATGCACATTTTATATATCTTTACACATTTTCTGATTTCTGCCATAAATATTTAAACATGACCCCTAATACAAATAACAATACATTCTGAATATCAATAAATATCCAGTCTATGTTCAGATTACTTCACATATTTTAAGTTTATTTGCTTGAACCAGAACCCAGATAAGGTCTCTGCACTGCACCTGGCTGAATAGATTTATTACAGGTATTTAATTTATGGTTTCTCCCTTAACTCACAGTCTCTCTTTTCTCTCTCACTCACTCTTTCTCACCTATGCAATGGAATTATTGAATGAAATTAATCATTTGTGTGTATAATTTTTTTTAAGATTTTATTTATTTATTTGACAGAGAGAGAGATCACAAGTAGGTGGAGAGGCAGGCAGAGAGAGGAGGAAGCAGGCTCCCTGCTCAGCAGGGAGCCTGATATGGGGCTCAATCCCAGGACCCTGAGATCATGACCTGAGCTGAAGGCAGAGGCTTTAACCCACCGAGCCACCCAGGCGCCCCTGTGTGTAGAATTTCTGAGTCTGTTTTCTGCTGACTGACCTCAGTGAGTATTGTGTGTACGTATGTGTGAGCATGCACACACGCGTATAAGAGGTTCATCTATTTCTTGAGTTTTCCTGACAAGTGGTAGTCAGATCTAATGACTTTATCATGATCAGATCTAGTGACTTTATCATGACTAGATTACATTTTGCTGAGAACATTAAGAATTTTTTTTCCTATGTGTCATATTGTCATTGCAGTTTTAAGGAAAAGGAGTGACCAAAGAAAGAGGGGTTTTAGAAGTTAGAACAAAAAGACTATGGGATGTAGACTGGAATGGACAAGGAGACAGGCTCGCTGGGAAGCCGTGAAATTGGCAAGAGTTGCAGTGATTATCTCATGTTTTGAGCTGTTGGTAGGAAAAATGGAAAACGGGAAATAATTGAGGGATAAGATAAAAAAAAAAAACAGCCTTAGTGACTAGAGATCAAAGACAAATCCAGGTTTCAGTCCTGGTAGCTTGAGACTGTGAAGTAAAGTTTTGCATTTGATTTATACAAAATACATTTATGATGGCTGTTAAGTGAACCCCAGAAAGCTGCAAATTTNCTAGGAAAGCTGCAAATTCGTCAGGTATGACTGGCTGCATTTTCCCTTTCTTCATGTTTCCATAACAAGAGTTCAGCAATATCACTTCCACAATATTACTTCACCTTTATAAATGCTTAAATATGAAAAAAAAGAACCTCTGTGTCTCCCATTCATCTAGAAAGAACAATCTTTCTTCCACTGTTTTGTTAACTTTCATTTGCTTTTTAAATAATATGAACCTCTTATTGTAAATATTTTAATGTTTTTATTTTGTACACAAAATAAATTTCAGATTATTAATTAGTTTACCAGACTCACAGAGTTGCTGTTGTGTCAGACCCTGTCTCAGGACCCTGTTCTTGGGACAGATCTTATTTTATCCAAAGGAGTTCCCCTTCCTATGCTATCTTTCCTACACTCACATGATCCAAAAAGGAGTCTATAATGAATCATATTGATATTTTTAGGGGAATAAAAGTGGATGGAAGTGATCTCAGACACATTTCATGGCTTATCAGAGACGATTTATTTTTCTGTNAGGCTCCATCCTAAACATATTCAATCATGAACTCTAGAAATGGGATCTAGCAATCATCCTGTAGGTAATTTTAACACATAAAAAATGATAGAAAACCATTCATCTAGATTCAGACAGATGCCCTTCCTCTTCTAGATTAGTTTGATGCACATTTTATATATCTTTACACATTTTCTGATTTCTGCCATAAATATTTAAACATGACCCCTAATACAAATAACAATACATTCTGAATATCAATAAATATCCAGTCTATGTTCAGATTACTTCACATATTTTAAGTTTATTTGCTTGAACCAGAACCCAGATAAGGTCTCTGCACTGCACCTGGCTGAATAGATTTATTACAGGTATTTAATTTATGGTTTCTCCCTTAACTCACAGTCTCTCTTTTCTCTCTCACTCACTCTTTCTCACCTATGCAATGGAATTATTGAATGAAATTAATCATTTGTGTGTAGAATTTCTTTTTTTTAAAGATTTTATTTATTTATTTGACAGAGAGAGAGAGATCACAAGTAGGTGGAGAGGCAGGCAGAGAGAGGAGGAAGCAGGCTCCCTGCGCAGCAGGGAGCCTGATATGGGGCTCAATCCCAGGACCCTGAGATCATGACCTGAGCTGAAGGCAGAGGCTTTAACCCACTGAGCCACCCAGGCGCCCCTGTGTGTAGAATTTCTGAGTCTGTTTTCTGCTGACTGACCTCAGTGAGTATTATGTGTACGTATGTATGAGCATGCACACACACGTATAAGAGGTTCATCTATTCCCTGAGTTTTCCTGACAAGTGGTAGTCAGATCTAGTGACTTTATCATGATCAGATCTACTGACTTTATCATGACTAGATTACATTTTGCTGAGAACATTAAGAATTTTTTTTTCCTATGTGTCATGTTGTCACTGCAGTTTTAAGGAAAAGGAGTGACCAAAGAAAGAGGGGTTTTAGAAGTTAGAACAAAAAGACTATGGGATGTAGACTGGAATGGACAAGGAGACAGGCTCGTTGGGAAGCCATGAAACTGGCAAGAGTTGCAGTGATTATCTCATGTTTCGAGCTGTTGGTAGGAAAAATGGAAAATGGGAAATAATTGAGGGGTAAGATAAAAAAAAAACAGCCTTAGTGACTAGAGATCAAAGACAAATCCAGGTTTCAGTCCTGGTAGCTTGAGACTGTGAAGTCAAGTTTTGCATTTGATTTATACAAAATATATTTATGATGGCTGTTAAGTGAACCCTAGGAAAGCTGCAAATTCGTCAGGTATGACTGGCTGCATTTTCCCTTTCTTCATGTTTCCATAACAAGAGTTCAGCAATATCACTTCCACAATATTACTTCACCTTTATAAATGCTTAAATATGAAAAAAAAAACCTCTGTGTCTCCCATTCATCTAGAAAGAACAATCTTTCTTCCACTGTTTTGTTAACTTTCATTTGCTTTTTAAATAATATGAACCTCTTATTGTAAATATTTTAATGTTTTTATTTTGTACACAAAATAAATTTTGGATTATTAATTAGTTTACCAGACTCACAGGGTTGCTTTTGTGTCAGACCCTGTCTCAGGACTCTGTTCTTGGGACAGATCTTATTTTATCCAAAGGAGTTCCCCTTCCTATGCTATCTTTCCTACACTCACGTGATCCAAAAAGGAGTCTATAATGAATCATATTGATATTTTTAGAAAAAAAGAGTGGATGGAAGTGATCTCAGACACATTTCATGGCTTATCAGAGACGATTTATTTTTCTGT
>LNAC01000180.1:3514762-3823265 GCA_002007465.1 Ailurus styani
TTATACACTTACTCAATTTATTTCCTACACAGTTCTGAGCAGTATCTGTGGGAGGAACAAGTGATTGGTAGTACTTAAAAGCTCTCATGAGTTCAAAGAACCAAGTTACCCCTTTATTTATATTTTGTTCTTTACATCCATTTTATCATTCTTTACTTATAATTTCTCCCAGTATATATTAAGTAGAAGTAAAAATATGGACCTTTGTGCTTGCATATGAAATAGTAACATTGATTCAGAAGATGGAAGTTTATTTCATGTTATTTCACACGCAAGGGGAAGCTAGGGAAAAATATGAGAAAAGTTGAATATATTCAGGGAACAAAATTTGTTATACTGATGTGGTTAGCACACAGTTCTCAGAGATGTGAGAAAGCTAGAATAAGCCAGTCCTAAAATGTCATGCTAATCATCTGTCTTTTATTTGACAGGTAACAGAAGATAAGAGACAACTAAGCCATGTACAAAGTTTGGCCAATCAGTTTTCTCTCATGCTCACCACTCTTCTGATGGAAATAGCCACACCTACAGCCGCTATTCAGGGTGCATCCCTGGCTGATTCCATTTTTGTAGGAATACCAAGCTGCTTCCTCATGACCCCAATCATCTGACTACAACTGATTTAAAGAGATGGGAACTCTATGGGTATGAGGTGGCTGGGTGTAAAGGCACCCTCAAACTTAGATGATAAGCAATTCTTTTAAATAACCCAAATGCCTGTGTCCAGAAATATGAAGAGTTGGTACCAGGAGACAGAAAGTTTACGGCGGGCATGGAAAAAGAGAAGACAGAAAAGAAACTCTGAAGAAGCAAGGATAAGGAGTAACTGAGTCCCATTTCTGGACAGGCACGAGCAATGGGAATTAGCAGACCTCTGCCTTACACGGAGCTCTTGAGGCATCAGCAGAAGTCTCAAGAGCAAGGTGCCAAAGACTGCATGTATTATTCTGTCTCTGCGAAAGAAACAGGACAATACCTATTCGTGTTTGCTTACATTTTCACAAACACTAAAAAGTGCATGAACAACAAAGAAAAGTATCTATCTCTGGAAATAAGGAGATGAGGTGAAGTGAAACAGTAAGAACGGAGGTGGGGGTGAGAGCTAAGTTTATTTTTTCTCAACTGTAATATTTTTTTAATCGAAAAAGCATTTTATTTACAGTTATACACACTCCTGTACGATAGATTTTAAACCCAAAAAATTTGTCTCAGGCTTCTGCTGTCTAGAATTCATTCTTTCCTATAGGGAAATCATTGACTGAGTCCTTATGAAATAATTACGGGTAGGCTTATGCCCTGATGTACGCTAATGCCCCAAAAGGGATTCAACTTTCTCCCATTCTGATTATTTCAGTTTCTGTGATAAAAATGACCTGAGACAGTCCGAGTTAGAATCAATGGATGGTTTCTGCTCTCTGTTCAAGTTTGCCTTAGGTCCCAGCCAAGGCCATTGGCAAGAAATAGCATCCTTTGGAAGAAATATCAAAGACAGTCAGCCTTAGGGTCTCAATGAAAAGGACTGCATCAGATATTCTCAGCAAATGATGCCTCAAGGAATAGACTCTGGGATGCATATTTCCCAGCTACAACTAGCTACTATTATACTAGCCAACATGAGCAATCACCTAATAGACCGTGCGAAGAGCCTTAAGCTCAAGATTTCCAGGAAGCAGGTGATGAAAATAATCACTGTTCCTAGAACAAAACATAATTGTAAATTTAAAAGCAATAAGGAAATCCGACTGTGGAATATCTTGAATTTTTTTTTTGGAATATTATGGTTTTTTTACCTTTTTAAAAAGGGCTTTTTTTTTTTTAAGGATTTTATTTATTTATTTGACAGAGAGAGACACAGTGAGTGAGAAACACCAGCAGGGGGAGTGGGAGAGGGAGAAACAGGCTCCCCACTGAGCAGGGAGCCCGATGTGGGGCTCCAGGTGGGGCTCGATCCCAGGACTCTGAGATCACGACCTAAGCCAAAGGCAGACACTTAACCACTGAGCCACCCAGGCATCCCTGGAATGGGCGTTTTAAAGAATAGGTTTCGTACCTGTACCCCTTGGGCAAAGAATAAAAATAAAATTAAAAATAATAATAATAAAAAAATAAAGAAAGAATAGGTTTCATTTTACAGAAAAACATCAAAAATAGTGCAAAGAATTTCAGTGTACCTCATACCCAGTTCCCTTACTGTTGACATATTACATCCATATGATACATCCGTTACAATTAATGAAACACTACTGATATATTATCTAAGTATAGTTCATTTGAATTTCCTTAGTTATTCCATAACGTTCACTGTTTCAGGATCCCATCCATAAAACCACATTGTATTGGTCTTCATGTCTCCTTAGACCACTCTACACTAGAACAACTCTTTCATTTTTTTTGTGATGACCTTGGCAGTTTTGAGGAGTACTGGTTAGGTAGTTTGTAAAATGTCTCTCCATAAGATTTTGTTAATGTTTTTCTCATAATTAGACTGAAGTTATGGTTCTTAGAAAAAAGACCACAAATGTAAAAGACCATTATCTTCACAACACTCGAAGATACATGGGATTCACATGACTCATCATTGTTAATGTTGATCTCCATCACCTGTCAGAGGCAGTGTTTGCAAGGTTATTCCAGACTTCACAATGTTTTCCCCCTTTCCATACTGTACTCTTTGGAAATCATGACTTAAGACCATTTATTTGTTTTTTTTAATTTATTTTGTCATTTATTTAAATCATTATGGAAGCATGAATATTTAATTACATGAGTTACACTCTAATACCACATTTTTGTTGTTGTTTGTATATTATTCACTTTGTTGTTCTAATGGTTCTTTTTTGAGCACTTCCTTATCTCTTTGAACTAGAAGTGGCTCCAGCCACAGAATTAGCCATTTTTCCAAGAAGACCTTGTTCTTTATTTAGAGAATGGAATTAGAAACCAAGTCCTGGGGCGCCTGGGTGGCTCAGTGGGTTAAAGCCTCTGCCTTCAGCTCAGGCTCAGGTCATGATCTCAGGGTCCTGGGATCGAGCCCCACCTCCAGCTCCCTGCTCAGTAGGGAGCCTGCTTCCTCCTCTCTCTCCACCTGCCTCTCTGCCTACTTGTAATCTAATCTCTCTCTCTCTCTCTCTGTCAAATAAATAAATAAAATCTTTAAATGAAAGAAAGAAAGAAAGAAAGAAAGAAAGAAAGAAAGAAAGAAAGAAAGAAAGAAAGAAAGAAAGAAAGAAAGACTGACCAAGTCTTGGGGTATTGGATCTTTTCATTGGTACTGGGATTCCTTTGCTTCTAGGCTTTCTCAGTGGACCCAGTTTGGATATATGTGTGTCTATACTATACTAACCTACATTTAGTAAAATCTCTCCTCTAAAAAAAAAAATCCCTGTACTTTACCTATTTAGCCGTTTGCCCCTTCCCAAACTGGCAAACACTGATTTTTGTTTCTTTTTCTTCTTCTTCCCTTTTTTTTTTTTTGCCTTTTCTATAATGTTGTGTAAATGTAATCATACAGTTTGTAGCATTTTCCATTTGGTTTGTTTCACTTTGCAATATGCATTTCAAATTTATCCATGTTGTAGTTCATTCATAATTTTTAAAAATGTACTTATTTATTTGAGACAGAGAGAGACAAACAACCCAGGAGAGGGGCAGAGTGAGAGGAGAAGCAGATTCCTCACCAAGTGTGGAGCCAGACTCTGGCTTGATCTCACAACTCTGAGATCACCACCTGAGCCTGAGCCAAAACCAAGAGTTGGAGGCTTAACCGACTGAACCACCCAGACATGCCAGCTCATTCATTTTTATCAATAAATAGTACTCTACCATATGCATGCATACACCACAACTTATCCATTTACTTACTGAAGGATATCTTGCTTACTTTCATTTTAGGGTGATAATGAATAAAGCTGTATAAACACTACTTTCATGAAGGGTTTTGTGTGTACATAAATTTTCAAATCAGTTACATAAGTATCTTTGCAGTATGACTGCTACACTGCATAGTGAGACTATATTTAGTTTTATAGGTAACTGTCAGACTGTCTTCCAAAGTGGCTATACTATTCCCCATGGAGGGAGCACTGAATGAGATTTCCTATTGCTCTGCATTCTTGACAGCAATTGGTACTGTCAGTTTTATTAATTTCTTTATTTTTAGGCAATCTCATAGATGTGTCATTATAGTTCAGTGTTGTTACAATTTTCATTTAATTTCCCTATGAAAAATGATGTTGAGCTTTTCACATGCTTATTTTCCAAATGTATATCTTCTTTGGTAAAATGTTTGGATATCTTATCAACTTCTTAATTGGGTTCTTTATTTTCCTATTATTTAGTTCTAAGAGCAGTTTTCTAGCCTTACCTCTTGATTCTTTCTCATAATTTCCATACCTCTGCTAACATGACATTATTACTCATCTAGCTTCGCATGTTGTCTACTTTTGCGAATAGAGACCTTAACATATTAATTATAGTTATTTTCAAATCTATGGCTGAGAAATCCAACAATTGGATCATATTTATATAAGTCTTGTTCTGGTACGCATCTCTTCAGACTTTCTTTTTTATGGTCTTTTTTCAAACCTTGGATTTTATTTTTTTTACAATTTTATTTTTAAGTAATCACTACACCCAAAGTGGGGCTCAAACTTATAACCCCGAGATCAAGAGTCACATGCCCTACTGACCGAGCCAGCCAGACGCCCCATGCTTTGAAATTTTTTGCTGAAATTCAGACATGCTGTATCAGCAAAAGAAGTTAATAGGCCGTTAATAGGGAATTTGTATGAATCTGGCTAAGAGCTGAGCTGTGTTTATTAATATTTGTTCTAGCTATTGGTACTAAACACTTCAAATCCCTCTGGTGTCCTTGTTTTCATCTCCCTTCTTGACTTAAGGCTTCTGCAGGTACATCTGCTCTGGAGGAGTTGGTATCTTGTGGCATTTTTAGTTATCATCAACTGTTATCATTCAGGAGCCCTGTTGGGGGGATGGAAGGGTGTAAGGAAAGGGGTATATTCTATAATCTTCATTTTAGTGGGAATGTGGTCTTCACAAGTGTGGTTTTTTTTAAAGGTTTTATTTATTTATTTGAGAGAGAGGGTGAGCGAGAGAGCAGGAGCGGGGTAGGCAGAAGGAGAGGGAGAAACAGACTCCCCACTGTGCAGGGAGTCCTACTCCTGGCTTGATGCAGGGACTCCAGGATCATGACCTGAGCTGAAGACAGACACTTAACAAACTGAGCCACCCAGGTGCCCCATTCATGAGGGTTTCTGTTCTTCCTCCAGACATACATTTAGACCCCTACAAAACCACCCTCTATTCCTTTCCCAGCTGTACCAATCCCAACATTATTTGCTTGATGTCCTGCCCCTGGTTGACAATGTTTTCTTTTCCTGAGGTGAGAGAGGAAGGTGCTGGTTTTGTTTTCAACACTCTCCTGCTTTCTGTTCTAACACTATTTACTTGTAACATTGTTGCAACTGACTTGTCTCTCTTGTTTAAACAGTATTTTGTTTATTTTGCCAGTGACATTTTATTGCAATCAAACTAGATAGTGAAGACAACATAAATACTTGTTGTCTGCAATCTCAAAATCCAGACTTAATACCATTGTTTGTTTGTTTTGCTGTTAATCTTATAGCATTTTATCTATGATAATTTTTATGAAATGGGATCATATTATGTATATTGTTTTTTGAACTGCTTCCTTCAACCAAGAACATACTGAAAGAACTTTGTGTGTCTATAATTGTATCTCTATACTAGAATTATGAATTTAATAACAAGTTTTATGGATATTATAGTTAGCAAATCACCATTCGTTGACCATTTTGGTTGGTCCTATTTTGCCCATATAAAATATACTGCAGTAAATATCTTTATACATGAATTTGTAAAGAGTCTACTATTAACCATTTTGGATAAATTCCCTGATGTGGTATTTTTGAGCTAAAAGCTATATTTTAAGAATTTTTTAAAACATTTAAAATTGTGGTTAAACACACTCTTTTATGGCTTTGATATAAATTGGGAATGAGATGTCCTGAAAGTTAGTGACAATCTACTTCCCTACCAACATTATATGGCCATCCACAGCTAAGAATTTTACATATTAGAAGAGGATCCTAGGATGAATTCTCTCAGGGAATACTTATGGGAGTATAACTCTTTATTCTCAGTCCATTTTACACACATGGAATCCTCTTAGGAAAACAAATGTTTATATTTATTGAAAAGAAAGGATTGATCTTCCTGCTCTTTCTGGATCCCTCAGTCTGAGAGTGTGGATAGATGAATAAGTTTTTAAACACCTTATTCTCAGAAGACCACCTTCTTCGACATAACTAACCACATGCTTGAACTCCCACAGATATGACAGATTTTATTTGTTATTTTAGACCAGGGAACCTAATTTTCCCCATATGTATGATAGGAACTGGTGCTAAGAGAGAAACAGAAAATATAATGAAAAGCTCCAAAGTCAGACTTCCCAAATAATATGCCTAATGAAGATCATTTCTTTAACTTCAATTTTCTTCTTGAAAGAAAAAAAAAAAGTTCAGCACTTCTTTACTGCTTTTCTCATCTGGTAATTGGAAATAATCTCCAAAACTCCTATCGGTCCTTCCGGAATCCATTGTGAACTGAAGATGATATTTGTTTAAGTGTCAGCTAATTTAATAGAACATTTAATATTGCAAGCAAACAAATGCCTTTTTTAAATGTATCTAAAAGGTAACTGGAGACAACTTAGGTAATTTGTGCACTTGCAATATATTATTGTTGGCTCTCCGTGTATTTTGGAAAGCAATTTTCCATGAAATTGCTGTTACCTTTTAAATGTAGGGTCATTTTGTACAATGCTCATTTAAGGAAATTACCCCCTCTGTATAAGTATCATTCAGGCTCACTACACAAAAGGTGCCAACATATTAATCCATTTAAATGTATGGCATAGGCATAAAGGGATACTTTCCTGTATTCTAAGTAGGACCTGATTATTATTTGGCTTAGCACATACTTCTAGCTGATTTGTTTGGGTAATGCTATATTTGACCCCAATGACCTCAGAACATATAGGCCCCATTTTATACACTAGGGATCCCAAATGATAGTTAAATGTTAAACTATCTTGCTAATAGACATCAACAGAATTCGAAATCAAAGATATTTCAAATAACATTTTCATAGAAATTATTTGTTGAAAGGAAGACTATCAAAACTTTTTCATTATTATTTTTCTAATAGAAAAGTATGCATTTCTTGTTCTTTTCCTGGAACCTGGAATCTTAATAATTCTTTTGGATTTCTAGGCCTTATGTGGTATATCCCCACTTGAGTTATCCATCCCATGACTGCAGATAAGCTAATCCTCATAGTAATCAAGAGACCTGTTTTCTTTTTTTTTTTCTAGCAAGGCTCCACTACATTTTGCCTATATTTCCATTCATCTATGAGAAAATGTGATAAAGAAATCACATCTTTAAGGAGCAGAATCTCAGGGAAATTGGTGATTAGAAACCTGGAGATCATCTGAAATGTCTCCTGTGCTAGAAGGCTTCATTTACCACATATTTATATATGTTATTCTCAGTAGTTTACTCAACATACTAATACTCCCTTTATTTCTCCTATGTCAATGTTCTTTTTAATTTCACAGAATAATTTTTCCAAATCTTTGCCAATCTTCTTATGCTCCCTAAGTAATCAACCTTTGTGGTAACAGAGTCACTTTCTGTCATTTACTGTAGAATTTTCAGTCTTCTATATAAAGAATGCTCAATTCTATCCCCTTCCTGTACTTTAAAAAATCGCATTGGTTAATTTATTTTCCTTCTGGTTATTTAGGGACAAACTAGGTTTTATATAATTGGGAGGTACTAAGAAATGGAGTGAGTATTCTGAAAAAGACTGAGGATATGGGTTGAATTTGTTATCTATGATGTAACCATTCCAGAAAGCACAAGAATTATCGGAGGGAATATTATGAGGATTTACAGTAAAAGAAAGCTAAAGAATGATAACAATGAAAGTTCATGAAAAGACAGATTACAGAAAGAACTTCATTTTATGTGACAAATAAGAATGGCAGGGATGCATATACTGTGGCAGTATTAAAAGGGTTCACAATTCAAAGTGGAACTTTGATATCAGATTTTATTAGATCGTACTGGTCTTGACTTCGAATTTTGAGGATAGAATAGTTTAGGAATAGTCTGATGGTTCAGTGGTCTCTCTCCAATTCTTTAACTTTACATCATCATCACTGTCTTCATCAACACTGCCAGTCTAGTTAACAATTTTGAGCACTTAATATTTACTAGAGTTGGCAATCAGTACCTTACACCCACAGCCCCATGTATGTTCAAATACAATGAGA
The DNA here is from genome assembly GCA_002007465.1 of Ailurus styani. Classification (NCBI taxonomy): domain Eukaryota; kingdom Metazoa; phylum Chordata; class Mammalia; order Carnivora; family Ailuridae; genus Ailurus; species Ailurus styani. The sequence continues at coordinate 3,523,146 of LNAC01000180.1, forward strand.
CCTTACATGATTTTCCAAGGTTAAAGGGCTGAGATTTAAACTTCTGTGTCTAAATCACTAGTTCATGTTCTTTCTAAAATATGCCATTGACTCTATTCCACTTATAAATGGCATTTAAGTAACTTACCCATGCTTATTTTTAACTTCCTCACTGCTCCTTCATATTAGATTCTTCTTAGTGAAGAATAATCTTCCTGTCCTTGAAGAAGAACACACAGGCTACACAGGCTATTTTTTTAAAGGATTTTTGATCACTATCCACCTGACACAAGGACATTGCTACATAATGACTGCTTATTGGGAAAAGATGGATTTTTAAGTAACCCTGATCCCACTGTAGTAATTCCAAGCTCCATCCTTACTCCAGATCTTATTTATGGACTTCTGCTTAAAAGATGGTATTTTCTTAGTCTTTATTTCACGCTATGAACAGTATCTCACACTAAGTATACTAAGAAGTATGGGTGGTATTCACTGGAAAACATACGAGATTTTACAGATTAAATGAACCAGGCCCAGAGGAAAAAAATCCTCTTGGGCTTATAGTTGCTGGAGAAGAATACTGATTAAAATAGTAAGTAAGCAAAAACATTTAAGGAAACCTTATAATTATATTAAAGTGAATTAAAAATATTCTTGTGAGGATGATGTCTATATGAATTTGAACACTATGACTTAATTAGATACTTGAGTAATGTTCAGAGACGTCTAGCATGTGATGAGAAAAGCTCCAGCAATACCTGTACAGCTTTCTTTGGGTTCCCTAGCAATGCAAAACCCCACTAGTACTGCAAATGTTTATGGGGCTTCTGACAAGAATCACTGTATAACCTGGAGACCACTGAAGACTCACAGGCTGCCAAATGCACTCCTTTTATCTCTCTCTGTTAATCTTCAATAATCAGAGGAATTGTAAATTTGTGGGATTTTGGCTCCATCGAGGGACTTCCCCTTTTCTCCTTATATAGGCCAAAGGAAAATGGAAGGTAAAAATATGAACTTAACTAATTTAAACATTCCTGGTCCCTATATATACCTAAAAATCTGAGATAGGTATGTATTAATGCAAAATGCAACCTGAATAACGGCTATAAACTACCACTAATATTTCAAAATTGTGGATTAGAGCCTGTGATTTCAAAACCACTGATGACTATATTGTACCACAAACAACAAAGGTACAACATTAATATTGCACTTAAGATCAATTTATTTATAAGTTGAGTGTCACCAATAAAACTTGGATTGCTTAATTTTTGATTTTACAGTTAGAATGATTAAAAAAAATCAAGTGTGAAATGGTTTACCTCATGCCAACATCCAGTCTTAAAGTTCCTATGAAACACCAATTCCTTCTCAAAGTGCATCTAAACTAGAATCACCTGAAATACTAGCTAACCCGTACATCCCAGTAAAAATATCTCAGTAAACATCCCAGTAAAAACATCCTTAGTAAAAACACTAGCTAACCAGACTAACTCAGAAACTCTGGGAGCCGGAACATGGCATCTGTATTTTCACAAGACTCCCAAATGATTTCAATCACAGAGAGTTGAGAATCATGTTTTAGCACATTCCAAGTGATCTCTCATCAACCTTGTGATTTTGTTATACTGTCATGTCTCAAATTCAAACCCACATTTATATACTTGGCTGGTACAGAAACTTTGAAGATTACTTGACTCCGCTGCCAGGGGCTCCCGTCTTTAGAAGGCAGCGAAGGAAGAAGGGAAGACAGAAAGAGGGAGAAGTCACATGCTCCTTTCTGTCTGCTTGCTCCTGCCAGCCTCACCCAGCAAAGCTTTTTTCATCTGCAGTGGCAGTTTGTTCCCATGCCTTCAACTGATGATTCCTGTCTCCAGTATTTCCAACACTCACAAAAACAGTACTACTGTTTGCTAGGATGCCACAGAAAGTTACTCAACTTAGAGGGCTGAAAGCTGTCAGCAGAAGAGAAGGGGGGAAGGGACAAAAGCAGGAAAGGAATGGCTTTTGTTTTGCAAAACCAGCAATTCCCATCAGGGAGACACCTAGCTAGGTGTCTCAACTGAGAGTCCCTTACTAGGTGGTTAGCCTCAAAATCCCTTTTGTGAGCCAGTCTGAGCCGATGAGGAGTTGAGGACCTATGCAGAAGGCCCCCTGAGTTGTACCAAAGTTACCTTTAGCTCATAAAACTAAGAGCTCCTCCTATGGGAAGGACTTCCTGCCACTTCTTTGAACAAATGATATACACACTAGCATGCCAACATGCTAAGTACGAGCATTTGACCCAGACGCCAAAATAATAGAATATGTATAAATTTCCTAAGGCATATGCAAGCTTTCTACCCCTGCCCCCCTGGCATACTGAAAACAACAACAACGACGACGACGACGACGACGACAACAACAAAACCACTTCCTGTACTAGCGCCACTGGGAAACAGTGCTTTTGGAACTACTTCCTTCCCTGTCTCCTTACTTGCTGCAGTTAATAAGAACTATTTGCTCAAACCAAAAGGACTTGGGCTGATCTACTGGTGAAAACACCCAAATGGTGAGTCCTTTCTTTGTCACTGGTGACAGTACACACCTCCTTTCCATGCCTTGCACTTCAATTATCTCCACCTCTTTGCTTGGTTCCTACTGCTCTAGGGATGGTAACTTTTTCTCTGAAGGTATTACCTATGAGATATTCTGTCACTGTGTTTTTGTTTCTTTGTCAGTTTCTTAATACTTGATTAAAAATTCTGATTTAAACTCTCTTTGTTAAAATAAGTGACAGAAGAAAATATTTTTTTCTTCTCCCTAATAGATCCTAGAAAATTCAAGCTTCAAGGAAATAAATTCATCACCTCTCCCTGCCTTGTGAAAATTCATCATGTCATAAGGCAGCTCTTTTTCTTGGAAAGTTTTTCTCCATAAGAACCAAATTCAGTTTCTCTGCCTGTGCAGTGCATCTTAAGTTTTGGTACCTAAATGTATGCACCTTGTTACAATCCTGCCAAAGCAGAGGCTTAATCATGAGCAACTTCATTTTATTTCCCCAGAGATATTTTATTTTCTGTTTCAAAATAAAGTCATATATTATAAATGGGTGAATCACACCATTATGATCAGTTTTTAAAGTGTATCTTACCATTAATCCTTTCAATAAACATGCAAAGAAGACACCAGTACTCTCATTAGAGATGTACAATCTCAAACCTGTGCACATTAAGGTAACTAAGTTGTCTACTGGTAATTTACAAGACTGGCAAATGATAGTGATGTTTCCACAACATTAATTTTATACAAAAATGCTTTTATGGGACTTAAATATCCTGTATTTTTATCTTTAATGATCCAAAAAGAAATATAAAGTGTCTCAGCTGATTGCTCGTTTTGGCATCTGACCGGTTCCTGTAGGGCACTCACCTGAAACTGCCAAGGAGAGAAGAAAAAAAACAACAAAAAATGCAGGAAGAAGTAAAGAGACATCCTCAGGTTGAATGTTTATAATAATCCTGCAGGTTTTTTAAGTATTAAAATATTATATGATAATTTTAGAGTTGACAGTTTATATATATATGCATGTATTACATTCCTATTAATTCTTTTTGTTGTAGCTATGTTTCTGAAAATTTATCACTTTACTACTATGAGTATTTTTGATAGTACACCCACTATAATAAAAAATATATGAATCATTTATTTAGGAACATTTATCTTATTGTCCTCAAAATTTATTTGGTTCGACAGTATGTAAGAATCAATACTGACAAAAGGATAATAATTTAAACTGTTTGCCTTTTTTTTAATATGAATTTGTTTCATAAGCAGTAGTAAATACTGACTTCCCTTTCAACGTATGAAATCAATTTTACCCTCCACAAAAACAAAAATTATTTTTTAGGAATTCAGTAGAGTAAATAATTTTTATATTTAAAAGTAAGTCAAGGGGCACTTGGATGGCTTAGTTGGTTAAGTGTCTGGCTCTTGATTTCGGCTTAGGTCATGATATCAGGGTCCTGAAGTTGAGCCTCACATTGGGCTCTGTGCTTCGCAGGACTCTCTCATGCTTGAGGACTCTTCCTCTGCCCCTACCCCTCTCTAAAATAGATAAATCAATCTAAAAAATAATAACAATAAGTTAACAAGGGCTAGTGTGTTTTAAATATCCAGGTAGCCAGACAAGTGTGATTTTCACTGGAAAGAGCATTCAAAAGGAATAAAAAATACTCACGGGCGCCTGGGTGGCTCAGTGGGTTAAAGCCGCTGCCTTCGGCTCAGGTCATGATCCCAGGGTCCTGGGATCGAGGCCCACATCGGGCTCTCTGCTCAGCAGGGAGCCTGCTTCCTCCTCTCTCCTCTCTCTCTGCCTACTTGTAATCTCTCTCTCTGTGTCAAATGAATAAATAAAATCTTTTAAAAAAAAAAAAATACTCACATGTACATCCAATCTTTTTCTTCGTAAGAAAATCGTATGATTTTTAACAATCAGAGGAAATAAGAAACACTCATTTTGAGTTATAATTTACTCTAAAATCATTAACTTCTTATGATTTCTCAAGCTTCTATACTGGAGAAGAAAACAAATTTCCCTCTAGTTTAGAATTGCATTGTCTGTACTGAGCATGAATGGTACGTTTATTAATGCTGGTATAAAGGAGAAGTGCTTTGAGACACAGGCATTCACCTAGGTTTTGCAACTGGTGAAGACAAAGTCAGTGTCTTAATGCTGAAAGGAAGCAACTTTACTCTTTAGTAATTCCAGTGAAATTTTTCCTAGCTAAAAGTAATTCTAAATGTGTTGGAAAATATTAGAGAATGAAGAGGTGACTCTATTCCTTGGTCTCTCTTGTTTCAGTGCAGACAACGGAATACAGCAGGCAGGTTCCAGAGGGCTAATAACACTTCCCATCCTATGTTACTTCAGATTCACTGGTCCAGAAGGTGAGAGAAATTTTAGGCTTCCCAAAATTTAACCAAAGAATGAAAAAGTCTGAGCTCAAATTAACTGTTTACATCTTATTTCTTAATTTGAATAGGTTATAGGTGTTATACAGTCCAATTTAGAACCCAGAGCAGAAAGTCTGATTATGAATTTTCTAGTGGATGATTACCTCATCTTGTTTAACATTTCCAGGATTTAATTTCTAAAAGGGAGCCCATTCTTTTGCGATCCATCCTTAATTTTTAGTTAAATTCTGCCCAAAACTTCCTGCAGTTGATACTAATTTTACCTTTATAGCTACACAGGATAATCTCAATGATTTTTCTCTATTGTATCCTTACAAATGTGTAATCAGCTGTCATGCCCTCCAATGCCATGTCTGATTGTTTTGTTTGATACCATCAAACATACTTCAGATGATGTACTTTATACCTCTTCACCATCCTTGCTTTCCTCAAGGAGTATTGCTACTTTTTGCACCCCACTATTATTCAGAAAACCATAAATCTACTAACAAGACAAAACAGAAAAAATATAAAATATAAGAAGTCCAAACTGTGTTTCTATTAATGAGGAATGAGATTATAGGTGTTCTTCCTTATACTGAGTTTTGGGGCTACCGATGGATCCACATATTTTATCTTTTTAATTAAAAAATTAATTTAAAAATTTTTTGGATCCACATTTTTAATGGATTAATGTTAATATAGGTTTTTCTTCTCACATTCGCATATCTATATATTCTTACCTAATTATAAAATTAGAGAAATTTGGGAAGATTGATCAATTTAGCATGTGATACAGCATGTCATTTAGCAAATGATGCAATTTGTTGGGCACTGACAACTTTTCTATAACTGTAGATATAAACACTATCAGATAAAATAACTATATAGTATATATCTGTTACAGAGGGGAAATTAGAGAAGAAAAATTTTCAACTATACCTATAAGATCTTATCTTACATTGAATAATACTACAAAGCTCTGCGACTCTATCCACATGAATACTACCTAACCACTATTACTAACCACCAAGTAAGGTACCAGACATTAAAGTAAGTNTTTTTTTTTAAAGATTTTATTTATTTATTTCACAGAGGGAGAGAGATCACAAGGAGGCAGAGAGGCAGGCAGAGAGAGAGAGGGGGAAGCAGGCTCCCCGCCGAGCAGGGAGCCCGATGCGGGCCTCGATCCCAGGACCCTGAGATCATGACCTGAGCCGAAAGCAGAGGCCTCAACCCACTGAGCCACCCAGGCGCCCTAAAGTAAGTTTCTTATAAGACTTATCTCACGCATTTTGTCCAAAAGACCTAAGGTAAAGTGTCAGTAGTCTCATTTAAGAGATGAGAAAGTGAGGCATTGAGTTGAACTATTTGTAAAGTTCATGACTACCGCGAAGCCAAGTCCAAATTCAAGATCAACTCTTTCTGATTCCAAAGATAATTCATATTTCTGCACTAGAAAAATATCTACCTTTCCTTGAATAAACACCCAAGGCATCACATATATTATTTACTTTGTACCACAAACACAAATAAAGTATGAATAATTGGTAAAGATGCATTCATAAATTGATTTGTGCAGATCCTTCACATCCAGAACACATTTCTAGAGAAAAACAGTGTCTAAATATGTTGTACCTGTATTGTGATGTGCCTTCTTAGTAGTGTTTTTAGCTCTGCTATTAAGTCGTTAATCAATGCCATGAGATGCTGAGTACATCAGGTAATATCATTAACCTGGTCTTTCAGTCTGGTGCAAAATTTAAATTAGTTCAGTAAACTCATGGGTGCTAGGCGTGTAATGCAGTTGTGCTCCAGATCTGCACATTGCCGCCTCCTTCTCATCATTTAGGACCTTGCTCAACCACCTCCCGCTCCCTTCATAGCTATCCACCTTTATGTCACCAGCTCCCTCTCCCTCTCCTCTATCCTTTACACAAGATGTAACTGTCCATCATATAACCCTTGATCTCTTGTTTTTATTTTTCCCCTTTATAATAATGACCACCACTATCTGAAATAACCTCAGCTGTGTGTGTGTGATTGTTTTGTTTATATTTATATTTTCAGTCTCCCCACACTGGTCTATCCACTTGCTGAAAAAAGAGCACTCATCTAGGCTGTTTACCTCTTCATCCTCAGTGTCTAAAACAGTGCCTTTCACATGGGAACTTCCAACACTTTAATAGATGGATACATATACGCACACACATACATACACCATGAGGTTTCTACTCTACCTTAAGAAAATTAAGTAATCTTTACAATATGTAAAGAACATTACACACAGCTTGATGAAATAATTCCTTCTTGATAACATTTCTAAGATTTAAAGATGAAAAAATAGTACTTGAAGTTTTAGTAGCATTAATCAAAACAACTAGTTTAGGTTTAAACACATGAGGAACATAAACCATCTATTACATCCATCTAAATATGTGATGAATAATTACATGCTGGTTATACACAAATGCAAATATAACTTAGTGGATTAAGCAGAGTTCTCCAAAGAGACAGAATATATTTTTTTCTCATATATATGTGTGTATATATGGGGGGGGTAAGACAGTCAGAAAAAGAGGAGAGACAGAAAGACAGACAGACAAACAGACATTTATTATAGAAACTGACTCATGGTTTTGGAGGCCTAGAAGTTCCACAGTCTGCAAGCTGTAAAATCAGAAAAGCTGGTTGTATAATTCAACTGAAGTCTGAAATCTTAAGATTCTGGGGGAGATCAATGGCTTAAGTCTTGGTCTGAATCCCAAAGCCCAAGGACCAGAAGAACCTAAGTGCAAGGCCACTAGAAGATGGATTCAGAAAGTGAATTCACCCTTTTTTTGTTCTAATCAGGTTCTCAGTGAATTGGATAATGTCCATCCTAATGGGTGGGGGCAGATCTTTACTGGGTCTACTGATGCAGATGCTATTCTCTTCCAGAGACATCCTCATAGACACACCCTGAAATGTTTTACAGCTATCTGGGCATCCCTTCACCTGGTCAGGCTGATGTATAAAACTGACTACCACATTAAAGTGAGGAAATTAGTCTCAGGCTGATTGTTTTGGAGTAATATTGGGCGTGGTATTACTTACTACCATAGTCTGTATGCACATGGTTCTGGAAACACTTTAGGTTATACAATGTCCTCTGCATCCTAATACACTCCTATAATCAAATAGCCCCCAAAATGTGCTAATGCTGAACTGAGATTTTATTATTATTTTTTGGAAGAAAAACACAGTGTGCTAGAGACATACAGGAAGAATTTTAATATATAGTGTTGGACTTGGCAACTGACCTGTTTGTAGATGGATAGTGTGGGATAACCGTTCTTAATTAACCTTCTCATTAGCATTTCATATTAAATAGTCATTCAAGAAACATTACTCAAATATCATTCTGTATTTATCTGGCCAATTTCATAGCTCATCATCCGGGGGTCTTTCCTCTAAGTCAAGGATAAGTCTAGCTACCAAGACTACTAAGTCAAGTTTACATACAGTATTCTGCTTGAGGAATGAAGCCTAAATTAAAAGAATAGGGTAATGTTTTCAGGGGGGAGAGTGGTAGGATGGAGATAAATCTTAGGAAAGGAGCAAAAGGAAAACAATAACCATAATTTCCTCAAATCTAAGATGGAGAAAACAAGAAAAGGTACGATACCTGAGTTCCAAAGATGAAACAAAATAAACAATTCCTAAATAACAATTTGTTATTAGAAGTATGAAAATCACAAAGTCTTGCAGGAAAAGCCCAATACAAATAAAGTGCATGATAAAAACCAAAATGCACGATTTCTTTCTCTAAACTCTAGGACCATACCACAAAAGTATTTGCCATAAAATTCCTCTTTCTTTCTGCATTTGCTCTATCTCATAGCCATGTTATTTTTCAACAACTTGGAGAGCAATACATGTATACGTAGTTAATATTTATAGCCACTAATCTTTTATTATTTAAAATAATGCTGTAATGATGATGTTTGAACTTATATTTTATACACATATGTTATAATTATAGTATGTATTATTGGAAAGTAAAATTGCTGGGACAAATGACACCTATCATAAAATTTCTTCCAAAAGAGTCCATTTTCACTCCCACAAACATAACAGGAAACTTCTTTATCTATATGCTCACCATCACTGGATTTCGCCAAACTTTTAAAATGCTTTCTTCCAAGTCAATTTGGTGAGAAATTTTCTACTATCTCTTCAAGTGACTTCATCCTCAATAATGTAAAAAAGAATTCTGTCATTTATTTATAACAGGAAAATTTTATAGGAAAATTTTATAGGAAATTTATTAATTTTATAGGAAAATTATTCCTATAAAATTTGTGAACTTAATTTTTAATTCTGTTGGCTTTCCTTTTTGTAATTGTTAATGAATATATTTAATCATAGAATGCATTTTCTGTTACCAAAAAAAAGAGAAAAACATCATAACAAGGAGGAATGAAATGGGATATATAAAAAGATACAAATTTAACTTGTAGGTATGAAAAACACAATGTCAGAAATTAAAAAAACAAACTCTGAAAGGGTTAAACTTATAGATGCTGCAGAAGAAAAAAAATGGTGAACTTGAAGACACTGAAACAGCAACTAACCAAAAGAAAAACTGAGAGAAAGATATTAGGAGAGTAAATGAAGTGAGAGCCAGTAAGCCATGAGACAGTATTTGGCAACCTAACATGCAGGTAACTGAATCCCAGAAAAGAGAAGGGAAAAGAGGTCAGAACAATTATTTGAAGGAAAAATGGCTAGAATATTTTCCAATTTGCTAAAAATTATAAACCTATAGATTAAGAGAGTTCAACAAACACTAATCAGGAAAGAAACAAAGAAAAAAAAAACACAGAAAAACACCAAGACACATCATCATCAAATTGCTGAAATCCACCGAAAAAGGAAATACTGGTGGAGCATAGAACGGAAGGACAGTTAGTGGCTGAGAATGAACATCTGTCTGCTTAAGTAGGTTTCAAGGCCCTTCTGAGAACTGTTATCCTTGGAAAGTGCTGGTGAGGATTGTTTCTTGCTAAAAATTACTAACTGAATAAATTAAGAAATATTTTTTAAAGTCTGTTGTATTACATTTTGGTGATAAATATGTTTGAGTGTTCTTAAATAAGAAAATCTTTCCCAAGCAACCAAATTATTATGATGAAAATAATGCCAGTCTTAGTAGCCTGCTTCTTATGTTTTCGTATTTACTTCTTTAACACAGTCTAACGTTAAACCATGAGGTAACTTTCTCTCAATATACGCGCATGTGTAGTGTTATGCTGCTGCACATATACCCATGCACACACACGTGTGTGCAGTGCCACACCACTATATGTGCATGATTTCATTGCCGTTATCTAGGAAGATCTATTTTATTCTTAAAGATATCATAAAAGATTAATGGTGTCTAGAGAAGATACTAGATTCCTTACCAAAAGGGTGTCACAAGAATATAAAATAGCATACTATCACAAGAATTCCTTGTATTGTTGTGCCTTTTTAAAACCACATCTATATCCCTTCTACCTATTGTTCCTACCCTAGCAACCAGGGATAGGTTCACCATTTCTAATATTTTGTCATTCCAAAAATGTTACATAAATTTAATCATATAGTATGCAATCTTTACACATTAGCTTTTTTCACTCAGCATATTTCCCTGATTACTCATCCAAGTTGTCGCACATATCTACAGTTAATTCTTGGTATTGTTTAGTGTTCTATGGTATAAAAGTATTGCAGTTTGCTTCACTATTCACCAATTTGAGGACATCTGGGGTGTTTCTAGTTTTCAGCCACTATAAGATAACCTACTATGAACATTTGTTTACAGCTTTTTGTATGAACACAGATTTTTATGTATTTGGGATTAAAAACCAGAAAGTACAACTGCTGGCTTGTATAGTAAGGGCATATTTAATTTTACAAGAAATTGACTACTTTTTCAAAAATGTACCATTTTGCATTTCTATTAACAATGTATAAGAGATAAAGTTTCTCTTCATTCTTACTGGCATTAATGTTTTCACTATTTTTTTTTTTTACTTTGACAGAGAGAGGGAACAAGTGAGCACAAGTAGGGGGAGCGGCAGAGGGAAAGGGAGAAGCAGGCTCCCCACTAAGCAAGGAGCTGATGCAGGGCTTGATCCCAGAACCGTGGGATCATGACCTGAGCCGAAGGCAGACCGACTGAGCCACCCAGGCTCCCTGTTTTCACTATTTTTTATTTTAGCTGTTCTGACAGGTAGGTGTATAGAAATACTTCACTGTTATTTTAATTTGCATTTTCCTTATGGCTAATAATGCTGAAAATCTTCTTATGTGCTTACTTGCTATATCCGTACATTTTCTCTAGCGGAATTTCTCATGTTTTTTGCCCATTTTCTAATTGGATTGGCAGAACTACTCAGCACCTTCACTATGGTGGCAGATACATGGAGCTACTACACAGGTGATAAAATTGTGTACAGAAATATACACACATGAGTACAAGAGACACTGAGAAAGTCTGAATGAGATCAGTAGATTCCATTACTTCCAATATGCGGTTTGTGTATCATATAATTTTGCAAAATGTTACCACAGGGAAGAAGCTAGCAAAGTATACATGGATATCTTTTTATTATGTCTAACAGCAGCAAGTGAATTTACAAATATCTCACTAACATTTCAATTAAAAATAGTGTATTACTATGCTATGCCATCAACAGTTGAACAGTGTCTCTAGAATGAGAGAAGGGAAATCATCACTGCTTTAATTCACACCAACTTTTCATTGGATGATACAAAATAAAAATATAGGGTAATCAAATGCCCTTCCATGCCAGCATGTCTAAAGCCACCTTGCGAGTTACAATTAAAAATTACTTTTTATTCCACTTGTCTTCTCTCCTCCACTTACATTCAGGCGAACAGTATCGGTGAAATAAAAATCCTACATAACTCTTTAGAAAATAAGCTTAACCTTACTCCACACAATTAGTGGAAAGTTATTGATTAACTTAAAAGTTTTAGTCTAATAAGGTATTTATCTTGATTTGACCCTTCTATGTGGCAAAGAAGGGGCTATGTATGAGCACAGCAGGAGGCCTACATCTATTCCATTTGACATGCATACACTCACACCCACAACAATGTATATAAAGTACGGGAATAACACTAACACAAGCAATTTAAAGCAGGCTGAGACTGGCAAGGATCCACTACTATAGAGGTCAAAAGTGGCAGGGGTGGGGAAGTACATTCATTGGAGTGGAGGATGCAGAAATCATCAGTGACTTTTCTGAGACTAGCTTCTATAAAATGTTGGGAATTGACCACAGACTGCAAGCTGCTGAGGAGTAAATGAGGGATGAGGGAATAGCAGAAACTGTTGAGTGTATTTTGCTGCTGTGGATAAGAGATTGTGATGTGATACTGAAAGGAGACCAAGGGGTTTCTGGCCAGCAGAAGCCTATAGTTCATGCATTTAAATGTTCCCTTCCCTTCAAAAATGGCAATGATAATATAAATAAAAATGAAGTAAAATGAAATGATATAACCACAAGCAAGAAAAAAAAATATTTCCACAGATCAGAATATGAATAGAAACACACTATAGCAAGCAGAGGCTGAAGCTGTGTGCCTGCTGGGATCAAGGGCTGAATACATGAAGAAAGGATCTGAGGCTTGAGTCCTGGGATAACAGGGTCCAAAAGTACCTTATGCATTACTGAGCATCAAAGTCTGGCTCTCCTTGTGAAACCAGAGGTTGGAGCTCCCTACCTATTAACAGAGGCTGAAAAAAACCTACGCCAACTGCCTGAAGTTTGCATACAACTCCCTGCCTTGGTTGGCTAGAGGAAATAAAACAACTGGCAAAAAGCACATGGGCCAAGCTGAAATGAAACTAGTCCCAGTATGAGCAAGTAACTCAGAAAGGCAGCTGACAACTATAAATTCAAAATATGAGATGTGTACTCCCCACTAATCTGAGGATGAGCCTGAGAATGAAAATTTCAAAATAAATGACAGAAACTATTATCAGATTGATAGCCAACATTTGCAAAAATGAGGACCTACAGCTATATTAAGCAAAAATACAAATGTGCATTATATTAAAATACATGTTTTAATTCCTCAGATAGCTGTAGCAGCGACATGTATTAACATGACCAAGGGAGAAAGATACTGTAAACACAGCTAATAATATGAATTATCAACAGATGTATATGAAAGAAAACATAAATATAAAAAAAGAACAAACAAGATGAACTAGAATTGGAATTAAGAATAATAAATCATAGTTTGTAGGATGGATACATGTGAAGTTGGAATTTAAAAACAGGAAGGCAATCCTGAAAAATTCACTCTGAATTAGCATTAAAGATTTGGTGGTTATGAAAAAGCAAAAATACAAAAAACCAAAATCTCTGTTCTCACCTGGCTTAGTGATCAAAGGAAGAGAAGAAAAGCAGATTTCATTGTGATAGGAAGGGGGTGGATATAATTCATTTATGTTTGAAATACTGAGGTTAGCATGAAGTGGACAGTGAGATTCCTGCACCCGATTGTCAATTTCAAATGCAGTTGAATTCACAGAGATTATGATTATAGATAGAGATTCTAGCATAAGAAAAGCTGATATTAAAGGATGGTAAGACCACCCAAGACCGGCTTGTGAAAGAAAGGAAGAAAGGAAAAGAAAGGAAAAGAGAGGAAAAAACAAAAGAAAAGAAAAAGAGAGAGAGGAAGGAAGGAAGGAAGAGAAAGAAAGAAACAAACAAACAAAAAAACCCAAAAAAACCCCAAAAACCCAAAGAAGGATTGTTGCATGGATGCCAAAAACAATAGTTTCAAAAGAAGATAGAACTAACACAAGAGCTGTGTTAGATTATAAGAAATCAAAGGGGTACAATAACCACATAGAATGTATAGTTCTCGATTAGAACAAACAACTGAGTGAATATGAATATGCCCTGCATATGAGATGATGTTACAGAATTTCTACTGCTTTCGTTAAGTGTGGGCGTGTCATGTTTGGCCGAGTATGAAGAGTGTGTTAATATCTGGAACACCAGATGAAGCATAGGACACATGAGGTTTGTAATTCACATTAAATATTCATCAGCATTAAAAAATAAATACCAAGAATATGATAGCAGATAGTCTATAGGTAAGAATAGAAAGTAAAACCTTAGCTTTATCTGTTGGGAATTCAGTCAAGATGATCTAAGGATTATTTCTTACTTTTCTGAAAGTTCCTCTGTTTTTAAATAAAGGGAAGTGTTTTGGGGCCTCTGGGAGTAATCATATTATAAGGATCCCAAAGAGAGTATCAGAGATGATTGAAAAGTTCCCATAAGCCACATAAATTGCCTCTACTCCATACCCCAAGCAAATGTGTAGAGTAGTCTGAGCAGTTAGTTCTCTGTTTGCTGGAACTATATTGGTCTTAGCACTGAAAATCCCACACCAGGTAGCCAATAAACTCCAAGAGGCAGCAGTATTATGGGAAACGACTTTTTATGCAATCAGTGCATGAATGTACTTACATCTACAACTTTGTCTCCATAAATGAGCTCTATATTCCCAATTGTTTCTATGGCCCGCACATCTCTAGCTATTAATTCTCCAATTTTAAAGAAATCTGATTTGCCAGTTCACTGACACAAATTATGGCTTAACTCTTTCTATATATAGCTGCTTTATAATATAAACTGAACATTGCAAGTATCTCTCCAAGCCCAAAATGTTTAATGAACAATTAAAATGTAAAGTGTGTATTTCTTGATATTACATAGACTAGAATCCTAAAATTTGTAACTTTAGTGAAAGACTATATTAATTTTATATTTTTAAAACATTCTTATGAAATGAAGAGTCATATATAAATTAACATAAAGCCAAATTTTAGGGGGAGTTGATTCATTTTATGTGAGAAAAACTTCTAAGGAATGTATTTGTAAAAACTCTACCAATAACATACTTACTACAATATTCTTTATTCTTTCATTAAGTTAGATGCAAAAGTATTTCTACTTGGCAAGAAGTTAGCATTTTGTTAACCCACTATAAATACTGCAAGTAGTCAAATTAAAATAATGTATATGAAACCATTTTTTAAGTATAAGACTATTATGCACATCTTAAGTTATATTTTTCTTTCCTGCAGAATTATATATTAATTCCATTTGTGGCTTATCTCAATTACAACTATTTCATCTTGACAATTCAGTCTTTTCTCTAGCACTGTAGTTAAGTTTGTATAGGCATCATCTTCAATAATATAAGCTAATTCATTTTGGCCTGGAAGATGATGTTTTTCATTGATTTCCCTTTAGCACTAAAAAAAAGTATGACTGTGTACATCTTCTCTCTTAATAAGATTATAGCATTAAATATAATAAAAATAACTCCTTTTCTTTTCTATTTTCTATTGCTCATAAGATGGTAAATACTGTAATATTTATTACTGAGTTCCCAACATAGGGAAGTAGCTGTTTTGTTTTGTTTTGTTTTTCTTTCTGACCTTTTCTATTCCTAGACTTTTGCTTATCTGTTTCTGTATCTGGAATACAGGAAGTTACACGGAAAAGCAAGGAACCTTCACAGGAAAAATAATCCTATCAAAACTATTTCCAGCAACTCAATGGACACACCCATTTGCACTAACTTTAGATACTCTCATTTGTATCTAATAAAGATAAAATACCTGATCATTAAACAGCAAAAGAGTATGTGCCTCGAGTATTGTCAAATCTGCCCAATCATGGGATGGAATAAGCACAGACATAACTTATTTTATCACGGCAATGGTTCATATGAAATTGGATTTGAGCAGATATAAACGAGAGAAGTAAATTATATGATGAGAAAGTCCAGACTCCCAGGCCATGTCATCTGTCTCTGCTGACCTATCATCTCTTCCTCGATTCATGCTATTTATGAGTCTTTACAATGCCTCTTTTCAGACAATACACTGTAAATCTCATTAAATACACAGTATCGGAATCAGCACCCAGAATTATTCTGAAACTGAGAAATGTGGTCCCTTCATGAAGGAGGAAATGACACAAGACTAAGTGACACAAGATAATCAGTGCAAATGTCAGCACTAGCTAGGGAAGATACTCTACATAATTACAACCCATCTCAAGCATGACCTAAAACTTAATGATAAGGTAAAACCCACTATCTGGTGGTAGAAGGAGATCTGAGGTTATGTATATATCCTGAACCTTGGGTAGTGGGGAATGGCTGCATGGTTTATTTAGAGGCTTAAAAGAAACAAGACTGCAAAATTCAAGTTAAAGTTAACCGAGAAACAGGTACCTATATAAACCTATGAATTTCAGAACAAAAACTGCAGGCCTTTTTCTTTTCTTTTCTTTGGGGTGTGTGTGTCGGCTCTCCTATCAGTGGTCAGTAGAGATAATTAACCACAGATAAATTCCTCAAGAACTGCACATGGCATGGGTAACTCATCCTGTGGTTGTTAATCTGACTCCTACCTTGATCATTCCTGTACCTGTACAATGTGCTCATGGTCAGAGTAACCACTGGGGAAAGAATGGAATATTTGCATGAGATCCAAAACAGGGTCTTCCCTGAAAATGTGCTAGCTACTGCCACTGTTGAATATTCAGCATGTCAGCAGCAGAGACCAATGCTGAAATATTAATACGGTATCATTCTTCAGGGATATCAACAATCCAAACACTGGCTAGTCAGTCTCATCAAACTGCTTCCATTTCGGCAGAACCAGAGACTCAACTATACTAGAATCAATACTTGGACTGGCTATTACTGCCTCTGTGTGGTAACTAAAATACCAGAGAAAGCCTGGATAATGTGTATTTACCTGTATCTTTACTTAAAGATTTATAAAATGCCAAATCTACTGACTTTGTAATCCATACAATATCCCCTTTGACCTTTAAAGAAAAGGGGCTGTGACAATGGGCTTATACCCATGATTTTCACTGGTAAAATACCACGTACTTGACCAAGAATCAGCCAGCCTGACTGAACAAGGCCACTGCCGTTGAACTGGAGTGCTAAAAACTTAATTAATGCACCAAGTTGACAATCACTTGTGGGACTGAACACTGTCTTCCAGGATGCAGTTTACGTACTGAGTCAATGGTTTATATCAAGTTTGGTGTCCTTAATATAATACATTGGTAATCAAGGAGTAGAAGTAGGATCAACATCTCACATAATCACTCCCATTTACCCACTTCAGGAATTTGTACTTCTCGTTCTCCAAATCTTAGGATCTGTCAGGTAATTGTTCCTGCTTCCTGAGGGGAAGGTGGAGCTGTTCTCTTGCCAGGCGATACAGTGAGGTAGCCACTGAACCCCAATCTGGAGTTACCATTGATATTTTGGGCTTTTCTTTTCTGGGAAATAGTACAAAGGAAGGGGTTACACTACTAATAATCCATCCTGATTATCCCAAGAGTGACAGTGGGTTTATGTTTGCCCCATGGGATTCATCAGGCTTTCTTCTGATGCTGCAGTACATGACATTATATGAAAATGGTCAATTTCACCAACCATACCCACAAGGACAAAGGGCAAACCACTAAGTGTATAGACCTCCATGGACTCAGTTTAGACTATCCCTCCAAGTAAGCAACCCACGTCAGCCAAAGCAATGGTCAAAGGTGAGGGAAATCTAAAACAGATGGGACAGGAGAGAGAGGGATATAAATGCTAACACCTGAATTTTGCTTAACCTTTTTATTTAACTCTTTTGGGAATATTTCAACTGGTAGTGACATGAGGGATTACATATGCCTACAAACGAGGGCAACTTTCTTTCCTGGAAGGTCTAACTGCACAAGAATGACACAAGAAATGGCTTTTGCTAAACTAAGTTATGTGCCACCCAAGATATGCTCAACCTCACCTGTTTCCCCAAATTTAGACCTTGAATAGTATCTTGCTCCCAAATGGCCATGCAGATGGTTCAAGCCCATATTTCTGCAGCAAATGTTACCACCACAAGCGAGTAAGAATCTCACATGTCAAGGTGACAACTGGAGAAAGCTGCATCTGTGTACTCGTCTGTGTGAATACACAGAGCCTCTGACATTCCCAGAAGCTTAGGTAAGGGGCCAAGTAATGGATCCTGGACATACTGATTGTTAATGACCTCTGCCTAGGCTTTGATGAACAGGGAGTGGAGACTGGGAAGAAGTCAGCAGGTAACTTATTCTCTCAGCCTACCTTCATGAAATTCCATGAAATACAGAAATTTTATTTGGGCTTTCTAAAGATGTCCTGCAGTCAATAGTGCTTACTGAGAACTAATGCTCCTTCTCATATTTGCTCTGTTTCTCTGTCATACTTCCTTCGACCTTCACTTTTGCTTTTCTCTGATTACAAACTCCTGCAATGTGATAGCATGGAAATGTTTGCCCTAGGATTTGTTATCTAGGAAACCTCAAATATTTAATTATTTCATATTTGCATACTACTCATATTTTCCCTGAATATATAAGTCTTTCAACTCACCAATTTGAATGAGAACACTTCAGATGAAAAAATAAATACATGCTCTCAATAGTTACCATGAGGCAAAATTTTGCATGAAAGATTAGAACTAATTATGGACAAAATGAGAGTTTGGTAAATACCTTGATATTTAAAGGCTTCTTCTCTTAGTGTCTACCTTAACCCCAAGCTGCGGCCACTTGGTACGTAAAGAAGAAATAGTACATTTCTAGTTACTATTACCAACTCACGTAGCATTAACTCAGTTGTATTCTTTAATGGTGGGGACGATTTAATTAGATAAAGTTGTACCAAGATAAACTGCTAGGTAGCAAAGAAAGAAGGAAAATATCTGCTCTTTATGAGTCTTTACACACTTCTTTTCAGACAATACACTGCATATCCTATTAACTATATAGTATTAGAACAAGTGTCCAGAATTATTCTGAGAATATAAAACTTTGATTGAAATGTTATATGCTAGAGCACAATAATACGTCTCCTCTTTGAAATGAGAAACACAGATACACCAATATCCTTTACTTGACAGCCTGTGGATTTCCCTACTTAGGCAATACTATATTCAAAAATCACAAATTCTGAGGTTTAATCCATGGAGAAATTAAGCTACTTATGCAAGAGTGATAAAGTATTTGTCAGTCTCTAGGTCACTCAAAATGTCTCTTTCTTCCTCCAACCACTCATCCCTTTGCAGCATCCATGAGTAGCATTCATTTCTTTCACAAGAGTTTACTCAATTAATGAAATCCCTACAACTCTCCTAAATTCTTCTCTGGTTTAAGCCTATGTCTCTCCTTCCATGGGATCAGTCTGTACTCTGAAAGTGGAAAAAAACTGCCCTCACAAATATGTTTTACAGGAACAAAAGGGCAACTGTATTTTATCAAACAGAGGCATATCACCTTCATTGGCACACCAACTTACATCCACTTGTTTATTACTCTTCTAGCAAATGCTCATGATTAATAAAATAGTCTTTCTTTTGAAATGTCCCTTTCTTCCTTCAGAAACCTCAACTATCTCCGTAAGGAAGGATGTATTGGTGTTTGATTTGCACAGCATTGATAGATGCAATGAGAGCACACAGAATCACTTCAGGACCAGAATTTAAAGACCAGTCTGGTGTTATTTAGTAGCACAGGCAGAGAGAACAGCTCCATCTGATAGATGCTGCCTTCCTCTCACTGTTTAGTTTTGTTTTTTCACATTTGATCCTAATCCTCTAAAGGAGGAGTAGCAACTTTGTTGGGGGGTGGTGACAGCTTGGGGCTGTTGGAAGGGATATAGCTAAAATGAAGACCTTGAATGGTGCTTCTCCTCACTGTCATTTCCCAACCTGTTAGTAAATCCCACCACTTGGTTCACAGGCTTTCTATCTAACCCAGCTTCTGCCACTATTTTTAGAGACCTTGTTATCCAGACAGGCATCCCTTGATCTTATAAACAAAACTGATTTCAACATGATTTCATCTATATAAAACTATGGTTGTATATAAGACTTGTCATCACAGATACCCATGCTACTTCAGAATACCTATACTACCTCAGAAATCTTCAAAGCTCTTACTTAGTTTTTATTCACTGACACTGAAACCTCCCCATTCTCTCATTTCTTGTACCCCCCCCCCTTTTTTTTCTTTTTAAAATTTCTGGCCTTTTGTCTTTATTCCATCTTTAGTGCTTTGAGTTCATTGTTCTGTTTTTTCATAGACCATTGGTTTCTTTTTTCTTGTTTCAGACCTGTAAGTGGATTGGACACTGCATTTAGTTAGACATATGGCAAAGTATACAACTTACTGTAACTAATGATAATCGAAATTTAATACTGTGTGTTTGAAGAAATATACAAATAAGAACTTTGCTTCATGATTATCAATAGAACTTGGTCAGCATAGTGAGTTATTTCAAAGAACTCCAAACAAAATCCTGAAAGGTAAATCAGTGAATAGTACAAAACTATAAAGCTCTTGTCCTTAATTTTTAGATATTTGAATTTTTGTTTATCCTGTGCAACTATTCATGCATTATTGAGTATATCAAGAGTCCAGGAAAGATAATATCCACTGCCCAGATCAGTTCTAGTGTCAACATTACCTTATCTGCTCTTCACTGTAAATGTTGTATAATTTTACATATTTAAATCAATATAAATGTTCTGTCATCAATATCCAATAATTCTCAAAACATAATTCACCATCTATCCAAGTTCTGCTAAGTGCCTTCTCCTGTTCTATTAGTTACCATTTGCAACTTTGCCACTTTGTTCAAAATCTAAATTGTCAAATTTCAAACTTCCAATTACCTACAAAATCTTCAAATGTCTTTGCCCTTGAAAAAAAATTCTTTGCCCTTTTACTTCTTTCTCCCTCTTCAGGCCAGACGGACTTTTTCAATGTGAGTGTAATTCCACCAATTTCTTCTTTTTTAGGGAGGAAAGTGTTTTGGCAATTTGTATGTATCTGGCTCCCTTCTATTTAATGCTTTAATAATATAAGCCACAGATGTTAAAACTAATTTAAATTCCAAGGGAGAAAGCCTGACTGGACTAGCTTTGCTCATAAACCCAAGTTTTGCCCAGGGAAGGCAATGCAATCTGGTTTTTTTAATTAAAAATATATATATGAGTATAGTTGACACACAAAACTACATCAGTTTCAGTTGTACAACACAGCGATTCAACACTTCTATGTTTTACTATGCTTACCACAAGTTTAGTTATCATTTGTCACCATGTAACACTATTATAATACTATTGGCGGGCGCCTGGATGGCTCAGTGGGTTAAAGCCTCTGCTTTCGGCTCAGGTCATGATCTCAGCGTCCTGGGATCGAGACCCGCATCGGGCTCTCTGCTCAGCAGGGAGCCTGCTTCCTCCTCTCCCTGTCTCTCTGCCTACTTGTAATCTCTCTCTCTGTGTCAAATAAATAAATAAAATCTTAAAAAAAGAATACTATTGGCTATATTCCTTATGCTGATCCTTTTTTCCTGCCATGACTTATTTACTCCATAACTGAAATGCATATCTCCCACTCCTCTTCACCTGTTTTGACCATCCTTTACTCCCTTCCCTCTGGCAGCCATCAGTTTATTCTCTGTATTCATAGTCTGATTATGTTTTCTGTTTATTTATTTGTTTTGTTTTCTGGACTCTACATATGAGTGAAATTATGTATTTGTCTTTCTTAGTCTGACTTATTTCACTCAGCATAATACTCTCCACATCTGTCCATG
Source organism: Ailurus styani (assembly GCA_002007465.1). Lineage (NCBI taxonomy): Eukaryota > Metazoa > Chordata > Mammalia > Carnivora > Ailuridae > Ailurus > Ailurus styani. The sequence continues at coordinate 3,544,815 of LNAC01000180.1, forward strand.
TTGTCACAAATGGCAAGATCTCATCCTATTTTGATGGCTAAATAAAACTCCATTGTGTGTGTGTATGCATGTGTGCATCTTTATCTATTCATCTTTTGGTAGGTAACTTGGATTGCTTCTACAATTTGGCTATTGTAAATAATGCTACAATAAACAGAGGCACATACATCTTTCTATATTAGTGTTTTCATTTTCCTTGGGTCAACACCCAATAATGAAATTACTGGATCACATGGTACTTCTATTTTTAATTTTTTGAGGAGCTTCCATAGTGTTTTCCATAATGGCTATACCAGCTTGCATTCTTACCAACAGTGCGTAAGGGTTCCTTTTTCTCCACATCCTCAAAAACACTTGTTATTTCTTGTCTTTCTTATTTTAGCTATTCTTACAGGTGTAAGGTGATATTTCACTTGGTTTTCATGTGCATTTCCATAGTGATTAGTGATACTGAACATCTTCTCATGTGTCTGTTGGCCACAGTGTATCTTCTTTGGAAAAATGCCTATTCAAGTCTTCTGCCCATTTTTATTTTATTTACTTTATTTTTTTAAGATTTATTTATTTACTTTAGAGAGAAAGACAGAGAGCACAAGCATGGAGGGGCCAGAGGGAGAAGCAGAGAGAGAATCTCAAGCAAACTCCACTCTAAGTGTAGAGTCTCTGTGGGACTCAATCTCAGGACCCTGAGATCATGACCTGCGCTGAAACCAAGAGTCAGTCGCTTAACCGACTAAGCCACCCAGGTACCCCCCCTGCCCATTTTTAAATCAGATTTTTGTTCTGTTTTGATTTTTTTGGTGTTGAATCATGTAACACGAATACACAAATCATGTATTTTGGATATTAACACCTTACCAGATAATATCTTTTGCAAATATCTTCTCCCAATCAGCAGGCTACCTTTTTCTTTTATTGATTTTTTTTCACTGTACAAAAGCTTTTTATTTTGATGTAGTCCCAACAGTTTGTTTTTGGTTCTGCTTCTCTTGCCTTAGGAGACAAACCTTGAAATATGTTGCTATGGCCAACATCAGAGAAATTACTGCCTATGTTCTCCTTTTAGGATTTTTATGATTTCAGCTCTCACGTTTAGGTCTTTAATCCATTTTGAGTTTATTTTTCTGTATGGTGTAAGAGAGTGGTCCAGTTTTCCCAGAACCATTTATTGAAGAAACTGTCTTTTCCCTGTTGTATATTTTTGGAAAGCAATACACTTTGATTGAGAGTTTTACCCAAGTCACATGTAATCACACAAAGAAAAATTAGTGTCATGCCAGAAAAAAAGAGGCTGAATCATGGTTAGAAAGCCCTTTCCTATCCCAGTTTGAATGGGGAATTCACGTATGTTTCCTGCTAGTATTTGTATGGCTTCATTTTTTACATTTTCATTCACTTCATTGTACCAAATTCATACAGCATGTCAGGGGTGGATTTGAAATATCAATAGGGATATGTCTACACCCAAAAGTCTATATGCCATTTCATTATCATTTTTCTAACTTGATTATAGATCATATTGCTTTAGTTATTTTTTTACTCTTCTATTCACTTCTTCTACAAGTTGTTTTCCCTTGCTGTATTTTTAAAAAAGACAAGCATGAATATTTTTAAAAGTAATAGCTCTGATCTAACCCAGGCCTTACATGTATGTAAAACCCAAAGCCATTCTACTTCACTGAGAGGTTTTTGAAATCCACTCTGTTTTAAATATCTTTCTATTGTTGCCCTAGAATGCTAAGCAAACTCGGTTCTACCCTAACTATCCCAATGATAGGCTTTCACCAAGATCGTTGATTAAGGAGTTAATGTTCTTAACCACTGCCTATTTTGAAGTCATTAGAAACATAGGCTTTCAAGTAAAAAAAGTAGTGATTATGAAATGTTTGATAAGGAAATTGTCTTCACTGAGCCTCTATATCTTCATTAATAAGACAGTGATAATAGTAACAGCTACCTTGACACTCATGGCCTTTAAACTTTATCTTATTAATCTTACAGTCAAACAAAAAGACTGGAGCTCCAGCCAGAACTGTTTGTTATTTGATTTGCACAAGTATTTCCCAGTTTTTTTAATGAACTTGTAGTGTTTAAGAAAACATTCTAGTCACTACTACCTAGATACAAACTTTTAATTCTGCACAGTAAGATTTTTACACTGTATATTCCATGTTGTTTACTGATGCTCCATTTAAAAAAGAATATTTTATAGAGAACAAACACATAGTTACCAGAGGGGAGATGCATGAAACAGAGAAAGAACATTAAGATTACACTTTCCATGATGAGCACTGAGTAACGTGTAGAATTGCTGAATAACTTTTTGTACACCTGAAACTAATATAACACTGTATATTAATTATAGTAGAATTAAAATTCTTTTAAAAATTTAAAAATTAAAATAATAAAAATAATATTTTACCTGTTTTTTAAAAAAAAAAACAACAGGTAACATAGGGGCTCTTGGGTGGATAATTCAGTTAAACATCTGCCTTTGGCTCAGGTCGTGCTCCCAGGGTCCTGGGATTGAGCCCCAGGTAGGCTTCTCTTCAGCAGGGAGTCTGCTTCTCCCTCTCCCTGTGCCCCTTCCCCAACTCATGGTCTCTCTCTCTCTCAAATAAGAAAAATAAAATCTTTAACAAAAACAAGTAAGAAATAATAAAATGAAGTCCTTTGCATTAAATAAATTTAGCTTTCATAATCTCTTATTAACTGATTAATTTAGCCCTGAATAAAATATCACATAGACAAATGTCTAGGTTCAGCATAGGCATGCAGGTGACCTGTGCTTTTCTACCTGTGTGCCTAGGCTAACATTGTTCCTTATACTTGGATTTGTCTGTTCATACTCTGGGCCAGTTTTAGTCCTACATTTACTTTAAGGACCACCCATAAGCTTCTTTGTGAAGCTATTCCTGAATCTCACCCGCAAACTTTCTCTCTTACTCCAATCAGAATGAAAAATAAAATCTAGGTTTAGAGAAACCTTTGACAAAATAGCCTACTCCTTTGCAATTGAGGCAACTGAGTCCTAGAGAAATGAAATGACTTATAAAATGTCATGCATTCTGAGAACAACAAAACATGGCCTAATGACCAGTGTTTCTGTCATGTCCAATTCTCTGCCTATGATTATTTCATTTTTTAATTTTAACTGTCATTTTATTATTATTAACATGTAATGTATTATTTGTTTCAGGGGTACAGGTCTATGATTCACCAGTCTTGCACAATACACAATGCTCACCACAACACATACCTTCCCCAGTGTCTATCACCCAGCCACCCCAGTCCCCCACACCCCTCTCCTCCAGCAACCCTCAGTTTGTTTCCTGAGACTATGAGTCTTTTATGGTTTATCTCCCTCTCTGGTTTCTTTTTTTTTAAGATTTTTATTTATTCATTTGACAGAGAGAGAGATCACGAGCAGGCAGATAGGCAGGCAGAGAAAGAGGGGGAAGCAGGCTCCCTGCTGAGCAGAGAGCCCGATGAGGGGCTTGATCCCAGGACCCTGAGATCATGACCTGAGCCGAAGGCAGAGGCTTAACCCACCGAGCCACCCAGGCACCTCTGAGCTGGATTTTATTTATTTATTTTTACTTGTCTTAAGATTTCACTTATATTTGAGAGAGAGAGAGAGATGCAGAGTAAAAGAGAACATAAGTCAGGAAGGGGGGAGAAGCAGACACCCCACTGTGCCCCATGTGACTGGATTTGATTGACTGATTGACTGATTGATGACTGGATTTTAAAGGATTGAGGTGCCTGACAAGAAGAAGGCAAAGTGTGAGTGTCCCCAGACCAGAAATTTGCTCCCCACAGCTTTCACAGCCTGAGGCCTTGCATTAAATATAGCAAAGCCTCAACAAGGCACAATAATATTCTGAGTAAAGAGAGGATATAATTTAACAGGGCAGAGGCCTTTTATAGTATTAGAGAGAAAAATTAAGTTAGAAGCATCATTGCCCAGGCTTTTGCTGTTAATTCTTTCTTGAACTTTAATCTTAGGCAATTATAAGAGGTGCAACAGATAAGGAAGGAGGAGCTGCTCTGCTTCAACAGAAAAGGATCCTATTACCCTGCCCCTCATTTCTCTGATACCTCTTGATGGTTCTGTGCAAAACCATTCAGACCCTTTGGACCACAGTGTGAGGATATCTAAGCCAGAAACAGAATCTTAATCTTGAATGTTAGACTGAGAACTTTTTGTGGGCAGCTGAACGATACATGAGAAAAACCCTAGTCTATCCCTAAGCAACCACTGTTAACTAGATCTATAGCAATCATAGAGCTTGCATTGGCAGAAAAACACTTTTCAGTCTACGGATGAGAAAGACTGAATAAAATTCTCTGGATTTACCAGCTCTCAGCAGCAGAGATCAATGAAGTATAAAAAGTCAGAGCCACATAGGTAAGTCTGAGTTACAAGAGGTCACTCTGTGGACACGATAATTGCAATCCTCATATGCGGAATCAAGTCCCAGGCCCTTTGTATGTAACCTCTTCCTAAATAGAAGAAATAGATATTCTTTTTCCACCTACTCTTGCTCATTTCAGTAGGGCAGACCCCATGTCACGGTGATCTTCAGCTGGAACCAGGCTTCTCACTGTCCACAAGTCAGATATACTTTCATGCACAGCAATTATAAAGAAGCCACTCTCTGGCATAAGGTAAGAGTCAATGAAACACAACCCTGTCCTAAATATATTCCCCACACAGAATGTCATATTGTCTGACTTCATGATATCTGATAATAATTCCTTCATCTTGTAACATATTGAAATGCATTGTTCGAGTGTTTCTTTGGGATATCAGGAAATTTATGCCAAACATAATCCCCTGGTTTCCATAGAAAACAAAATTCTTGCTCTTGGAGTTAGGATGTAATGGTTTGATAACAAATTCTTGGAGACTTTTTGCCAAGGACTCTATCTCCTTCTGTTTTCAGCTATAACAAACTCAAGAGAATAAGACCCAGCTATAAATACGAATTGCATACCAAAAGAAAATACCCTTTGTTTCTTCAAAAGTGCTAAGCATTGGAGAAGAAAAACGAACATTTCCAATGGTGGGACAGCAAACAAAAGCCCAGATTCATTAAAAGTTAATGATGTAGGATGCAGATAATGAGAAATAGAAATGGAATTCATAGAAACATATTATCCTTCTGACGCATGGCAAAATTTAATGCATAACCAACATTACTCAAAAGTCCCTATTTTTATTCCAGTGCCTTTAAACCTCAAAATCCATTAAAGATTCATGATCCCCAAGCCATGTGTTCTCTACAGTTAGAAACAATTATATCACGGGAGTAAACTGCTTGCTAATAGAAACATTTGCTATTTTGCATTGTAATAAAGACAATGCTGTTTTGCATAGCAGCACTCACTCTTTCATTCTGTAAGCACAAAGTGAAGGATAGTAACTTGGTGTGAGAAAAAGCAAGGCCCGACTTTAAGAGACTTGCATCTACCTGTGAAAAAAAAAAACATTCCATATCATGTTAGATTGAAGACTACTTGAGGTTAAGAGAAATGCACTCATCAGCTAACTCAGTCTTCCCAGTTTTACGGAAGAGAAAATAACACCTTCACTGTCCCATGGCTGCTAAGCATCAAAGTCCATGTATGTCTGAAGTTGGCTTGTGTTCTCTTTACCACATCACATTTCATTTGCCATCTGAGAGAGTACAGAGTATAATATCAGGCCTGATGTTACACTTCTGCCAGAATTTCTGTATACATTCAAAAATCTTCCCCTTGCAGTCCCAACTCCACAAAACATAGAGTTAGCATGGGAAATAATACCAATATTGTTGGGTGCCTGGGTGGCTCAGTTGGTTGAGCAACTGCCTTTGGCTCGGGTCATGGTCCCAGAGTCCTGGGATCGAGACCCACATCGGGCTCCCAGCTCCCCGGGGAGTCTGCTTCTCCCTCTGACTTTCTCCTCTCTCATGCTCTCTCCCACTCTCTCTCTCTCTCAAAAAAATCTTTAAAAAAATTACCAATATTGTTTTTCATAAACCGCCAATGATCAACTGGTTCCAACAACTCAAGGTATGAGCAACACACTTCTTTTTTTTAATCTGAGTCTTTCTCTCTCTCTAACTTCCTTCTCTCCTCAAGACCAGATAAGCATATTCTGTTTTTCACTGCTATGATCATTTGGCTGCTGTCTTTGTTCCCTCCACTTGCCTGGAGGACATTATAGCACACATAGAAGCCCTTCCTAAATTCACCCAGCAAGCCTTATATGATAGCCAACAAAGCTTGTTTTTATTGAACACTGAAATATCCCTAATGAGAAAAGCTATCTTCCAAAATAGGATGGCCCTGGACTTTATTACTGCCTCACAGGATGGCACCTTGCTGTTATCCAAACAGAATGTTGTGTATTCATACCTGATGAGTCTGCTAATGGATCACCTTTATTAAATCACATGATGACAGAAGTGAACGCCTGAATGACCCATTCCCCTGTGTATGGGACTTCATAAATCAGTGGTTCAAATCAGGGGGCTGATGGTATAAAAAGCTGTCAGTGATTGGGAAATCACTGTCTTAATCTGTGTTTTCTCTTGCATGCACCTATATTGTTGCTGTGGCATACACCTCCAATGCAACAAAAGAGTCACCAAAGGAGTCACCTCCATGCTAGTAAAACCCCTTGCTGACTACTCAGGCCATGTTGTGGAAGAGAGGAGCATGTGAGATTGTAAGAGCCAGTCCGGAGGGGTGGAGTGTTGGGGGAGGTTATCAAGAGGATGACCTATGAGTCAACTAACCTGCAACTAACCTGTGAGCTGGACACAGGCAACTGGTAGCTCCTCTCCTGCTTCCCTATCCTTAGCATGTGCATCCCACTTGCCTTTCCTCCTCCCAGAAGCTGCCCCGGGGACATAGTCTTGAGATAGTAACATGATGTTGAGGTCATCTGGACAGTTTATGTGACTGAACCCCATTAAGGTGAACTCTGTAAATCTATAAATGTTTAAGATTCTGGTGGACATGGGGCGCCTGGGTGGCTCAGTTGCTAAGCACCTATCTTCGGCTCAGTTCATGGTCCCAGAGTCCTGGGATCGAGCCCCACATCGGGCTCCCTGCTCTGCGGGAAGCCTGCTTCTGCTCCCTCTCCCACTCTGCCTGCTGGTGTTCCCTTTTCACTGTGTCTCCCCCTGTCAAATAAATAAATAAAATATTTTAAAAAAAGATTCTGGTAGACAGGTGTAGAGATTTACTCATTTGCAACTGCACATCTAAGCCTAGCATATGAGTTCCCTTGCTTATTAAACAAGTAAAACGAGTAACAAAATGGCAATAAATATGTATCTATCAATAATTACTTTGAATGTAAAAGGACTAAATGTTCCAGTCAAAAGACAAAGGGTAATAGGGGATAAAAAAAAAAAAGACCTATTATTATGCTGCCTACAAGACTCATTTCAGACCAAAGACACTTGTGGATTGAAAGTGAAGGGATGGAGAAATATTTATTATGCAAATATGAATTTTAAGAGCAAACTGGAGTAGCAATACTTACATCAGACAAAATAGACTTTAAAACAAAGATTGTAATAAGAGACTTAGAAGGACACTATATAATAATAAAGGGGACAAACTAGTAAGAGGATATAACAATCGTAAGTATTTATATACTGAACATGGGAATAGCCAAATACATAAAACAGTTAATAGCAAACATAAAATAATCAATAGTAATATACAATAATAGTAGGGGACTTTAACAACCTACTTACATTGATAGACTGATCATTCAAACAGAAAATCAACATGGAAACAGTGGCTTTGAATTACACACTGGACCAGATGGATTTAACAGACATATTCAGAACATTCCACCTTAAAACTGCAAAATACACATTCTTTCCAAGTGCACAAAGAACATTCTCTAGAAGAGATCACATATTAGGCCACAACAACTCTCCACAAATAAAAAAAAAATGAAGTCATAGCATGCATCTTTTCTGAGTAAAACACTATTAAACCACAAATCAACCACAAGAAAATATCTGGAAAGAGCACAATACATGGAAGTTAAATAACATGCTATTAGGGGCACCTGGGTGGCTCCGTTGGTTAAGTGTCTGACTCTTGATTTCAGTTCATGTCATGACTTAAGAGTCGCCACATCAGACTCTGTGCTGAGCATGGAGTCTGCTTGTCCCTCTCCCTCTGTTCTTCCCCCTGCTCCTACTCTCTCCCTCGCTCTTTCTTTCTCTCTCCAATAAATGAATAAAATCTTAAAAAAAATAACATGCCATTAAACAGTGAATGGATTAACAAAAAATGAAAGAAGAAAACAATAATTACATGAAAATGAAAATACAAAGGTACAAAATCTTTGGGATACAGCAAAAGTGATTCTAGGAGGGAAGTTTATAGCAATACAGACCTATCTCCAAAAGCAAGAAAAATCGCAAATAAACATTCTAAATGTACATCTAGAAGTTAGAAAAACAAAATCTAAACCCAGAAAAAGGAAGGAAATTATAAATATTAGAGCGGAAATGAATGATAAACTGTTGGTTTTTTTTTTTAAGATTTTTTTTTTTTGACAGAGAGAGATTGTAAGTAGGCAGAGAGGCAGGCAAAGAGAGAGGAGGAAGCAGGCTCCCTGCTGAGCAGAGAGCCCGATGTGGGGCTCGATCCCAGGACCCTGATATCATGACCTGAGCCAAAGGCAGAGGCTTTAACACACTGAGCCATCCAGGCGCCCCTCTACTGTTGGTTTTTGTTGTTTTATTTTAGCCTGCTTCCTCCTCTCTCTTCGCCTGCCTCTCTGCCTACTTACAATCTCTCTCTGTCAAAAAAAAAAAAAAATCTTAAAAAAAAAAAACCAACAGAATAGATGAAAGCAGGAGGTAGTTTTTTGAAAAACAATAACAACAAAATTGATAAACCTACAGCCAGACTCATTAAAAAAAAATGAGAGACAGAAAGAGAAAAAGGACCCAAATAGACAAAATTACTAATGAAAGAGGATAAATAAGAACCAACACCACAGAAATACAAACAATTATAATAGAATATTATAAAAATATATATGCTAACAAACTGGACAACTTAGAAGAAATTGATAAATTCCAAGAAACATATAACCTACCAAACTAAAGCAGGAAGAAATAGAAAATTTGAACAGACTGGTTACCAGCAATGAAACTCAATCATTAATCAAGAAACAGAAGTCTAAGACTAGATGGCATCACAGGCAAATTCTACCAAATATTTAAAGAAGAGTTACTACCCATTCTTCTCAAACTATTCCAAAAAAATACAAGAGGAAGGAAAACTTCTAAATTAATTCTATGAGACCAGTATCACCCTGATACCAAAACCAGATAAAGACATCACTAAAAAAAGAGAACTACAAGCCAGTATCTTTCATGAATATAGATGCAAAAATCCTCAACAAGAGGCGCCTGGGTGGCTCAGTCAGTTAAATGTCAGACTCTTAGTTTCAGCTCAGGTCATAATCTCAGGGTGATGGGACTAAGCCCCAGGATGGGCTCCATGTTAAGCATGGAATCTGCTTGTCTCTCTCCTTTTCCTCCCCCTACTCACATCCACGCTCTCGCTCTCTCTCTTTCAGAAATAAATAAATAAAATCTTACAAAAAAATTCCTTGACAGGGGTGCCTGGGTGACTCAGTCAGTTGAGCCTCTGACTCTTGATTTCGGCTCAGGTCATGATCTCAGGGTTGTGTGATGGAGCCCTGCATTGGTTTCCCAACTCAGTAGAGTCTGCTTGTCCTTATCCTTCTGCCTCTCCCCTACCCCACTCACTTGCTCGCTCATGTTCTCTTTCTCTCATAAATATATGAATAAAATCTTTAAAAACATCCACAACAAAAATATTAGCAAACTGAATCCAAAATATATTTTAAAAAATCATACACCACAATCAAGTGGGATTTATTCCTGGGATGCAAAGGTGGTTCAATAGCCACAAAATAATCGACATGACATATCACATCAATAAGAAAGGATAAAAAGCACATGATCAGGGCACCTGGGTGGCTCAGTTGGTTGAGCGGTGGACTCTTGATTTTGGCTCAGGTCATAATCTCAGGATCCTGGGATCAAGCCTCATGCTGGGCTCTGTGCTCTGCAGGAAGTCTACTTGAGGATTCTCTCTTTCTCTCTTCATCTGCCCCTCCCCCTGCTCACACACTCTCTCTCAAATGAATCAATCTTTAAAAAATATAAAATAAAATGCCAAGTACATGAGTTTGCAAAATAACACACATATAATCATTTCAATAGATGCAGAAAAAGCATTTGACAAAATACAACATCCATTCCTGATAAAAACCCTCTGCAAAGTAGGCCTAGAGGGAACATATCTCAACATAGTAAAGTCCTTACATGAAAAACTCAAAGGCAACATCATATCAATGGTGAAAAACTGAGAGCTTTTCTTCTAAGGTCAGGAACAAAACAAGGATGTCCACTCTCACCACTTTAATTCAGTATATTAGTGGAAGTCCTAGCCACAACAATTAGGCAACATTAAAAATGAAAGCCATCCAAACTGGTAAGAAAGAAGTAAAATTTTCACTATATTCAGATGACATGATACTATATATAGAAAGCCTTAAAAACTCTGCCAAAAAACTACTAGAACTGAAAAATGAATTCAGTAAAGTAACAGAATAGAAAATCAATCACAAAAGTTTGTTGCATTCCTATACACTATTAAAGAAGCAGCAGAAAGTGAAATCAAGAAAACAATCTTATTTACAATTTCACCAAATAAAATAAAATACCTAGGAATAAACTTAGCCAGAGGTGAAAGACCTGTACTCTAAAAACTATAAAACACTGATGACAGAAATTCAAGATGATGTAAAGAAATGGAAAGACATTCCATGCACATGTGTAGGGAGAATAAATATTGTTAAAATGTCTATATTACCCAAAGTATTCTACAGATTTAATGCAATCCCTGTTAAAATACCAACAGCATTTTTTCACAGAACTAGAACAAAGAAAACCCTAAAATTTGCATAGAACTACAAAAGACTGGAGTATCACAATTTCAGATTTCAAGTTATATCACAAAGCAGATGTAATTAAAACAGTATGGTACTAGCATAAAAACAGAAACATAGATCAATGGAACAGAACAGAAAACTCAGAAATAAACCCACAATTATATGGTCAATTAATCTTCCACAAAGGAGGAATGATATCCAATGGGAAAAAGTCTCTCCAAGAAAAGGTGCTCAGAAAACTAGAAAGCTACATGCAAAAGAATGAAACTAGACCACTTTTTTTCACTATACAAAAAAATATACTCAAAATGGATTAAAGACCAAAGTGTGAGACCTGAAACCATAAAAATCTTTGAAGAGAGCACAGGCAGTAACTTCTTTGATGCTGGCTGTAACAACATTTTTCTAGACGTGTCTCTTCAAACAGGGGAAATAAAAGCAAAACTAAAGTATTGGGACTACATCAAAATAAAAAGCTTCTGCACGGCAAAGGAAACAATCAACAAAAATAAAAGGCAACCTACAGAATGGGAGAAGATATCTGCAAATGACATATCTGATACTGATAAAGGATTAGTAAGTAAAATATATAAAGAACTGATGACTCAACACCCAAAAAACAATTCCATAAAAAAAATAGGTAGAAGATATGAACAGACATTTCTCCAAAGAAAACATACAGATGGCCAACAGGCACACAAAAAGATGCTCAACATCACTCATCATTAGGGAAATGCAAATCAAAACCACAACGAGATACCACCTCACACCTGTCAGAATGGCTAAAATCAAAAACACAAGAAACAACAGGTGTTGGTGGGAACATGGAGAAAGGGGAACACTCTTGCACTACTGGTGGGATGCAAAATGGTGCAGCCATTCTGGAAAACAGCATGGAGCTTCCTCAAAAAATTCAAAATAGAACTACCCTATGATCCACGAATCACATTACTGGGTACTTACCCAAGGATACATAAATACTAATTCAAAGGGCTATATGCACCCCTATGTTTATTTTTTAAAGATTCTTTTAATTTGAGAGAGAAAGAGAAAGAGAGAGCAGGGGAAGGAGCGGAGGGAGAGGGACAAGTAGACTCCTTGCTAAGGGCAAAGCCCAAGGTGGGGCTCAGTACCACAATCCTGAGGTCATGACCTAGGCCTAAATCAAGAGCCGGACACTCAAACGTCTGAGCCACCCAGGCACCCCCTTGCACCCCTATCTTTACTGCAGCATTACTTACAATAACCAAACTATGGAAGCAGCCCAAATGTCTATCTATTTACGAATAAAGAAAAAGTGATATATGTATTATACATACCACATATAAAGTTATATATACATAATAAAAATGATATATTTGAAATTCATATGAAATATATGCAACAAAATATATATGAAATAAGTGTAACACATACCATAAAAATAATGAAATCTTGCCATTTGCAACAACATGGATAGAGCTAGAGTATAATCATAAGCAAAATAAATCAAAGACAAATATCATATGATTTCCCTCACATGTAGAATTTAAGAAATAAAGCAAGTAAGCCAAGGAAAAACAAAGAAGAGAGACGAACCAAGAAACAGACTCTTAACTGATGGTTAGCAGAGGGGAGGTAGGTGGATAAGATATTATTTTGAATAAAATACTTTTTTTTGCCCTCTAACATATTCCTGTAGACTTTGTCTTAGGATTTCTCAGAGTATAAGAGCTTTTGAAAAATCCTAGGTCTACCAACATCAAGAATGATTTTTTTAAAAATTGCCATCTACTTTCTCCTTCTCCAGTTGAATAATATCACCCAGGAATTTTTCCTACCAGATTAATTGGTAAACTAGTCTGGCCTCAAAATTATCTTGCCCCACCAATCTGATCTGACCTCAAGTCCAACCTCATCTTGACTTAAGTAATGATTTCTTGATCATTTTCCTTTAAAGCACACGAAATATCTGGAGTTTATCTTATAAAAGTGTATTTGTCTGAAGCTTAGCCAGTAACTCTGAATACTTTCTATAAATATTACTGGTTTTCTTCTCAAATATATCCAGATTATCTAAATACTATCAGGTATTTATGGTAAACCCTACAGTCAAAATATCAAATTGTCTTAAAAATTAAAGACTGAAAGTTCCAGGAGGACTTTCCACCTCCTCTTACTATAGAATCCTATGTGAAACATTAATAGCATTTTAGAGTTTGGTTTCTTATGTGGATTGGGCATATAGTTAACGGTAAAGTCTACCTTGTAGAGCTCTTGTCTGGGGGAGGGTAAAGTAAGTTGGTAAATTTCCTGCTTATTTGGAATCAAAGTCATATATCTATTGTTATGAAACTCAGTTAAGTGTAGTTTTCTTGGTAAACGCAGTGCGTGCCCACTGGTATCATGGATGAAGTCATTTACTAGCTCTCCAGATAGAACTGAACATACTTGTTCTTGTTGCTTCCATGAACCCTGAACGCATATCTATCAGAGCACTTAAAGTAAGTTATTATATTTATTTTCATCCTTTTTTACTAGTGTCTTTGATACCTATGTTAAAAATATCTAAAGGTTAGTATCAGATGGTATTAGAGTTCTTACTAACTCACTTTTACAAATAGCAAAATATCTAAACTGGTGAGTCAATAATTGATATATAATAATATATTTATAATATATAATATTGATATGCAATGTTATATGTTTACATATACAATATATACATATAAGTAATATATGTTAATATAATTATATATTTTATATATATATATGAGGTATGAGGTTTTTTGTATGTTTTAGGTTTAAGGAAAATATAAGCATTATAACATACATACCCTTGGTTTCAGGGGAAAATGTTCAAGTGTATCCTGATATCAACACTGGCCTTTTCCAGATAAATACCCAGAAGTGGAATTATTGGATCATATGATAGTTCTATTTTTAATTTTTTGAGGAACTTCCATCTTGTTCCCATAGTGACTATACCAGTTTACAATCCCAACAGTGCATAAGGATTCCCTTTCTTCCACATCCTTGCCAACACTTGTTGCTACTAGTCTTTTTGGTAACAGCCCACATTGTGGGTTTTTTTTAAATTTTTTAAATAGATTTTTATATATTTATTAATTTTTAAATTCCAGCATAACTAACATAATCGATGTGGTTTTGATTTGTATTTCCCTGATGATTAATAATGTAGCGCATATTTTCATTTACCTGCTGGCCCCCTACATGTATTTTTTGGAAAAATGTCTGTTCACATCATCTATTTTCTGGTATGATTATTTCCTTTTTTTTTACTGAGTTGTATGAGTTTTGTATATTATGGATATTAGCCCCTTATTAGATATATGATTTACAAGTACTGTCCTATATTCAGCTGGAAGCCTTTTAATTTTGTTGACAGCTTCCTTCACTGTGCAGAAGCTTTTTAATTTGACACAGTCCCACTCATTTGTTTTTGCTTTTTATGTCATATTTTAAAAATCATCATCAAGATCTATGATAAGGATCTATGATCTAAGCAGTTCCACTTCTGGGTATTTATCTGGACAAAACAATCATACTACTTGAAAAGGTACATGCACCCCCATGTTTACTGCAGCATTATCTACAACAGCCAAGATATGGAAACAACCTAAGTGTCCATCAATGGGATGAATGAATAAAGAAATTTGGTATACATATGCAATGGAACATTATTTAGTCATAAAAAATAATGAAATCTTGCCATCTGCAATATGGATGGATCTTAAGCACATACATGCTAAGTGAAATAAGACAGAGAAAGACAATGCCATATGATTTCTCTTATACGTAGAATCTAAAAAAAAATTAAATAAAAAAATACACTAACAGACACAGAGAACAGACTGGTGGTTGCCAGAGGTGGGAGGGTACAGGGGGGAGAAATGGGTAAACTGCTTTTGTTTTGTCTTGTTTAAATAAACTGTATTAACAACAAAACAAAACAAGTCAAATCAAACCACCACTACCACCACCAACAACCAGAACAAAAATACTAGCTCTTTGCAGGAGGTATCTGAAGGAAGGAAATGGACTGGTAACTTTCACATTCTGTATGTCATTTTCCCTGACTATAGGTCACAGACAGTACCTTGCTAATTATGGGTATTAATAACATATTTTCTGATATTTGTTATAGTTCCATATTCCCTGAAGAGGCCCTTAGGGAATGAGTGACTAACCATTTCCTTTACCATCAGTATTTTTGGGTCATATTTAAGAAATCATTGCATGTTCCTAGGTTATAAAATATGTTGACCTACATTCTCTAATAAGAATATTCAACTTTAATTTTAACAATGAATTCCTTAATTTTTCTGAGGAGGGGATCAACTGTCATACTATTTAAATATAAATATTTTTTAACTATTTTATTTAATAAAGCCTTCTTTCCCCTCACTACACTTACACACCACTTTTGTCCATATACCAAAATCTAAACCCTGCACAACCCAATTTTGAAGTACTTATTCTAATGCGCTTATTAACTTGGTGATAGATATATTATATTCACACTTAATATATCTTAATAAACACAACTTCATGAAAAATTTGGAAGATAAAGTCTTGTTTTTCTTCTTCAGGTTTTTGTAAGTTGGGCTTTAAAAAAATTAGAATTATGTAATCAAGTTCCAAAATCTACTGGGGATATTACTAAAATTATTTTGAATCTTTTTATCAATCTGACATTAAGTAACAACTTTATAAACCTGACTTATCATTACTAAACTCTGTATATCTTTTCAGTTAAAGTTGTTAACATTACTTATTTAAGTTCTATACTATCTGTACATACAAATCTTGAATATCTTTGGTTATAGACATAAATAACATATTTAGTGCTACTATTAGAAAATGTCTTTTAAATATTTTTTAAGGTTTATTTATTTATTCAAGAGAGTACACACATGAGTGGGGGAAGGGGCAGAGGGAGAGAATCTTCAAGCTGAATCCCCACTGAGCACGGAGTCCTAAACAGAGTTCAATCATGACCCAGGAGATCACAACCTGACCCACAACCAACAGTTGGACGCTCAACCAATTGAGCCACCCAGGTGCCCCTCTTTTTCTATCTTATATCTTGGACTTGTTTGCTTTTCTTATTTCATTTTTTTCAAATTTCCATCTATTTCAACACTTTTCTTGGGATGGACTCTGCCAAATGCTTAATAGTTTTGAAGTGTTAAAATTTAAGTATGTTACATTATTTAAAGGATGCACAGTAAGGCAAGCAAGTTTTGGAATTTTAAAAATTAACTACATTATGTAGAGCATTACAAAGACTTTCTCTGGCCTTGAAGATAATAATATTAAATGCAGGCTAATTAGAATAATAATTTGTCTCTATATGTGCTTGCCTCAAATGTACTTTGTTTCACCCAAAGATACAAAAGTGCATTATGAACATCCTTATTTCTACCTGCCTTCCTTACTTCATTCCTTCATTTCCCTTTTTAAAATCTGTATTTGCTTAATTGTTCAGAAGCAACAGAGATGGCAGAAAACGTCCAGGCGGGACACTACAGAGCCTGAGAGAACCCTAGGCTGCCTTTCCTGCTGCCGTCTCCCTCCTTTCTCCTTACTGTCCTCCTCCCCCAGCCCTCCTGTCCCCTTCCCTTCCTCCTTGTCCTCCTCTTTTCCTTTTTGCCCTAAAATAACAGTATAAATAAAGGAAAATCAGAAGTTTTATAAACCTACAGTATCTCTTTATGTCAAATAATTTAACAAATTAAAATATTAACATGACAATTTAAAGTATAATGCTCAATCTATGAAATCATTACAAGAATTTCATATGTGAAATAAAACATAGTGCAGGACAGGTAATGCCATCTTAAATGGCGCAGTTTTTTAAATACATCATGCACATTTTTCAGAAACTTATTTTTTCTCTGTGACTATATAATGACTTTGGGAACTAAATGTGACTCAGAATAAATGGCTATTCTCTCCCTCCCTGTCCCCCCAACCCTGTGATGGGCACAGAGCCTGGCCCTGCCAAGGATGATTAATACAGCTAGTGCCCAACCTAAAATCAGACCCTGGCAACAATATCCTTAAACTGGGGGAGAGTACTTGTTATTTAGGTGAGGTTGGCTGGAAAAGACCGTAATTGTTGAAATTAAAAACTTGACCCTATCAATACTGGCAATCTTGTATGCTACAACCAGAATTGTCAGTCATAGCCTTTGAGAGGTTTTAGCAAAGCAGTGATCAGAATACTGAGGAGTGAACCAAGAGAGAACAGAAACCACCAATTAGAAGCGGAAAAAAAATGATCTTTTGACAGTATATGTACAACGTATCCAATATTATCCAGTGATATCACTGCTGCGAAGACAATTACTTTATCCCATTCACTGAGACACATTTCCCAGCAGTACCCTTAGACTAGTACTGGCTTGAACAAACAAAACAAAACATATATTTTTCTTGTTTATTTGGAATCTTTATCTCCTTTAGCTGTTCCTTGCCCTAGCTGAGTGAATATTAGGATTGCATTCTGAGGACAGAACTTAAAGAATTTTCTGAAAGTAGTAGTAAGTAAAAACTTTGAAGCTACCTAGAAAAACAAAATATTTAGAACTAATCTGATCTTTCAGTCCACAGAGTAATTGGTAGCCTAGTCACACTGGCCTGCTCAGAAATGAAGGTAAGTGGGATAGACATGGATGGAGTTATTCAACTGTTAGGTTAGTAGGACTGACCTCTTTGAATGATGATCAGTATCATGAATTGTGGAATGAGATAACCTTGGTTCAAATATTAGCCTAGCCATTTACCAGCTGTGTGGCCTAGGATACATTTTTCAAATATCATTAAGTTTTGGTTCCCTTATTTATCAAATATGGACAAACACTAATCTTTTGGTGAGGACCAAAACAATTCCATGTGTGTTAATAACCTAGAACAATAAATGCCAACCACTGCTACTATTTGCTATTATTATTGTTGTGGCTATCATGATCATCATTATGACTATATCAGTAATATGTGGTAAGACAATAGGAGACTGCAACTGATGTATGCTTCCTGAGCCAAACATATTAAATCCAAAAGTTTTATTTATTTATTATTTTTTGAAGAATTTATTTATTCATTTGATAGAGAAAAAGAGAGAGCACAAGCAGGGGGAGTGGCAGGCAGAAGGAGAGGGAGATGCAGACTCCCCAGTAAGCAGGGAGCCCAATGAGGGGCTCACTCACAGGACCCAGGGATCATGACCTGAGCCAAAGGCAGATGCTTAACTGACTGAACCACCCAGGTGCTCCAATCCAAAAGGTTTTACATAAAGTGGACTTTCAAGAGGAATGGAGTCCAGGGTAAATCATATTCTACATTAAGTAAACACAAAATGGTAGTTTTTAAGAAAAAAAAGTAAGTATCAAATGCAGTTTAAGGGATTAATATTTTAATGTCAATAACTTTTTATAAATCCCTGTAAACTTCGTACTTTTTTCTTTACAACTCCTAGACTGCAGAACTGTTGTCCTCAAATAAGTGTGAAAAGAAGCACACTTATACTAATGAAAGATACTTAACTTGCTAAAATGCTTAACAGATTACAGGTGAAAGACTCAGGGAAAAAACCCACTATATTTAGGAAACCAGTGCTTTTGCCAGACAATGTTGTTGGGGATGGTAGGGGCTTCAATTGACTTTACCTTAATTATTAAATGGCATGAGCCTTGGGACTCTGTTATCATTGGTAGCCGTTCTTCTTCTCCCTAAAGTCTATGTCACTGCTCAGATTCCTAGGCATGGCTTTGGCTTGTATTTACAATTTTAAAAAAACAATTAAAAAGGAACAGGAAAAATGGGTAGAGTGGAGTGGGAGATACAGGGCTTCAGTTATGGAATGGATGAGTCATGGGAATAAAAGGTACTGTACAGGGAATAAAGTCAACTGTATTATAACAAGTTGTTTGGTGACAGATGCTAGCTACATTTGCAACCACAGAATAACACATAGAGTTGCTGAATCACTATGTTGTATACCTGAAACTAATGTAATATTGTGTCAATTATATTTCAATTAAAATAAAAGGCCATACCATATTTACCACCATATATATTGTGCATTTTAACTACAGACCAGTGTTATACTTGGGCCAAAATTTATGGTGTGAGTGTATTTAATTTTAACTATTTCTATACAGTCATCAGCAGGAAACTATGTTTTAGGGAATAAAATGTTTCCTTAAATATTTACTCTTTAAAAACTTAATTTCTTTTAATTAAACTGTCCAGTTATACAGTGTGAAAAACTGAAATAATCATTGGGGCATGTAAGTTTTGTTTTGGCTGATTTAAACCTGGCAACCCAACACGTCATCATTTGAAAATTAAACATACAAATGCAAAGCAATTGGAAGTTAAAATGAAACTACTGGAGATGAGAAATTTGATGGGGTTGAAATTACTCTGTATACATGCAGGTACACACCATTATCATTATTTTGAATTTAAGACAGGTTTTTTTCAGCCACAAGTTACTCACTTTGAATAAAGAAATTACTTAGAGTTCATTTCATTTGGTAGAAGCTATTATACTTTCAGGCACTTGGGTGGCTCAGATGGTTAAGCATCTGCCTTCGGCTCAGGTAATGATCCCTGGGTCCTAGGATCAAGTCCCCCCTCGGACTCCCTGCTCAGCAGGGAGCCTGCTTCTCCCTCTCCCACTCCCCCTGCTTGTGCTTTCTCTCTCTCTGTCAAATAAATTTTTAAAAATCTTTTAAAAAAAGCTATTATACTTTCTATCTAGATAGCTATTAATCAGTATTTATAGATGTGATATAAATATTATGCAAACTATACAATAAACATCTTACAATTAAACTAGTAACAAGACAAAGTAAGATATTTATGCATATTGTCTTTTCCTTGAAAATCTTTAATACTTTCAAAATTATAACTTCAGCTTTTTAGCATGTATCAGATTCCTGGAAGGAAGGCTATAATAATAAAACTCACTGAGCTTACAAGAAAAAAGAAAAATCACTGAGTCCCTAAATCCTCCACTCTGCCTTTCCCTGAACTATAAATATTAGACTTAATCTTTCAGATGTAATATATTAGATTAATGCAGAAACTTAATTAAAATTCCTATTATATTATTTGCATATAATAAATAATAACATTAATTTGTAGTATATGGGTCATATCTTTATGTTATGATATTTACATTTACAAAAAAACAAATGATTATTCTTCTTAAAGGATTCCACAGCTTAACTCTAGTCTACTGGAGCTCTATGTTTTTCTCTTTACTATTAGTATTATCAATAGAGAAACATCATCGTAATATTCATATCTGAATAATTTAAAAGAAATATAATCTCTCCCTAAGAAGAGCACAATTATAAAAACAAAAGTAAATAAAAAGCTATTTCCCTAAAACTTTGTCCCATTATCCTCCAAGACGCAGATGATGTGGGAGGGAGAGAAACATAGCAATTCTGTTTAGCTCTATCTAAAGCAAAGTCAAGCCAAAGTTACAAAACCTCTCTTTCTACGAATCTAACATTTTCCCAGTGGATTATTCTATCAATTGGGTTGACCTCAAATCACTTTCAGGGATAAATATAAAGGATTTATATTGGGTTTAGGAAAGATCTGGATATGCGTATGATTTATTAGGAAGATATAGCATGTCTATAATAAACATTTTTTTAATTTGAACATTTTGATTGTATAGTAAGAACTGTTTACTGTCTATATCAATAGCATTTTAATCTTTAGCTCTCTTCACTAATACGATTCTATAGTCTTCATCAATATGACTTTGCTATTCCAGGAAATTCTTGTCCAGCAAGATAAAGATTATAAATAACATTCTTGTTTGTTCCAGAGAGCTTCTCAATAACCCATTTGAATATATATAAGATTGTTCACTTTTCAGGAGATAACATGAAACAACTGTTTCCTCTCCAAAGCTTCTGAAATGAGTGCCTTGCTATTGTATCCAGCAATTCTAAAATATTATATTATGTTCCTTACTCAATCTAAATCCAATTCCTTCACTGAACTGAAGACAGATTCCCAAACCTTATAAATATCCCTTCCTGATACTGAAATTCTGTCAAGGTAGGACTCTACCTTACTGCAGCATTCCATGAACCCAGCTTTGACGTAGTGACTTGTGGCCTTGCTGGTATTTCTCTGAAGTGGCATTTGACAAAGATTGCTCTTGTATTTTCTCTTATTATGTGTATAACGTATATTTAAAGGTTAACAAAAGTTTTAGTTTCATTAATTCTGAGAGTCTATAAGCAAGATTTCAGGGTGATGTTTCTCCTAAGACTCACGTCTACAGACAATGTCTGTAAATTGTTAATTTTTTGTATAATAGTTTGACTTATATGTTAAACTTCAAGTCAGGAATCATAATAGGCAGGGAATATTTTATTATCACATTATCTTCATATTTTAATGGAGAAGAATGATCCTGGGAAATAGATATTTTTCTCCCCCCAAGGTCACAAATCAAGCAAATCAAAAACAAGGACTTAAACCCAGGTGTTTGGACAACTGTATCAGTTGTCGTGTACCTTGAACAGGTGGTAGGCATTATTTCCATCTGTGGAATTAGTCACCCATGAAATTACTTTTGTCCATTTAAAACATTTAATCATCAAAAAGACAGACTCATGTATTACACAGATAAAATTTAAGAATCCTCTCTTTTAGATTAAAATGTCTGATCCAAGGACACCATGTCACTTCAGGGACCTGAAACTTCCTCAACTGACTTCACCCCTCCATTACATACTTAAAAATAAGAGCAGTAAAACCATGTGCTTTATTAATTTAACTTCCTATTTCAGGAAATTTTGCTGTTGGATTCCTCTTGATAGAAAACACACTGCACAGTAATGTTAAGCTCAATTAAGCTTGACTGTATCATTTGTCCACAACAGGTCATGTTCTTTAGTATTTGCTAAAATTAATTTTTTAGGAAATCATCATGTTTGGTTAAGAAAAAAAAAACACCTTGTTAGAAAATAGCAAAAAATCCTTATCTTAAATTACAAATTACAGCAGTATGCCTGGCACATGTCATGAAAACTTACAGCAGTTAATTTTTGGTAATTGTTAAAGGAAGGGCAAAGAAATCTGGTTGTAGCTCTTTGTAATACTAAGCCTACTTTTTAAATTATTAAAACCAATAAAATAATGATTTATCTTGGAGTCAGACGTGCTACCATTGCACCACGAGGTCCTCAAAATAATGATTTATCTTGACAAGGCAAGATGAGATAATGAATTCGGCATATAGGTGAACCAGCTATACTTGAGAAGGGGAAGAATTAAAGATGGATACTGTAATATTAAATTTTTTCTTTATATTTTGTTGTCAAGAACATTCCTGCTTGTATTTTAATTTCTTAGTATAGTGTAGTTACAAAGGCACTATCTGAGATTTGATGACAGCTTAAAATGTAGCTGCCCAGACTAGAAAATTGTTCAACTCAAGATATTTCTGGCAAATGAGTGCACTGTTAAGGCTGAGCTAATTAAAATGATTTGTATTATTGAATGAGAGTCTAAGGAAATGATAATCCTTATTACCTGTTAGGGGGGTAATGAAAGAAACTGAAGATAAATTACAAGTCAGAAAAAGATATATGTAGTGACAATAGTCAGCAAGGTAAAAAGTTCCTTTAAAAACACCCCCCAAGAAACTAATGATGTACTATATGTACGCTAATTGAACATAATAAAGAAAAATGCCCAAACATTTTTAAATGTTTCCTCTACTGACCCCAAATAAGAATACCTTGAAAAATTTCACTCTTTAAATGAAATGCTCCTAAACTTTGACCATTTCTTCAGTGTATTCAGATTGTAAAGATGAAACAAATCTGAAGACAGAGTACGGTTTTGTTTTGTTTTTTTCCTCCAGTTTTTTCTCACTGTGGCTGTAGAGCATCACAACATATGAAGTAATATTTAGGCTAAGATATATTCCAATTTTAAAATCAGCTTAGGTGCCTATTTTTCCCCAGCACAGCATTTTTCTCTACCTTCTAGAAAGAAGAGATGGCTCTTTTGTGGCTAATATAACAGACCTACTAATGAGCAACACAGCTCATGCAGGGAGAGGGAAAAACCCCATAAGATGGAGCTTGACAGGGAGTGAGGATCCAAGGCTGAGGACCTAGGAAACACACCAGGGCAATTTTGGGCTGATGTTACAAATAAAAAAAAAAGAAAAAAGAAAAAAGTACCTGTGTTTGTCAGAGCTATTGGTTGTAAGCCTTAAAAACTATCCTGGTTATCTTAAACTAAAAAAAACCAGACTGTACACAGCCTAGATTCCCAGAGTGGGTAGTTGCCTCAAGAACCAGTGTNGGTTATCTTAAACTAAAAAAAACCAGACTGTACACAGCCTAGATTCCCAGAGTGGGTAGTTGGCCTCAAGAACCAGTGTTGGGAGGGTGCCTGGGTGGCTCAGTGGGTTAAAGCCTCTGCCTTCGGCTCAGGTCATGATCCCAGGGTCCTGGGATCGAGGCCCACATCAGGCTCTCTGCTCAGCGGGGAGCCTGCTTCCTCCTCTCTCCTCTCTCTCTGCCTGCCTCTCTGCCTACTTGTAATCTCTCTCTCTGTGTCAAATGAATAAATAAAATCTTTAAAAAAAAAAAAAAGAACCAGTGTTGGGAAATGGTTGGGAGGCAAGGTAACCCTAGAAGGTCAAGAAACAGAAAGCTCTATAACTATCTCACATGTGAAACAAAACATTTAAGCAATCCTGTACAGACCTAAACAGAGACATGGACACACACACTGAGCTTATTTGTTAATGCAGTTTTCTCTCTTATGATGTCTTATTATAATTCTTTCCTGCCAGGTCTGATACACCTCTAATGCTTTCTTTTTCCGATGGCTACATAATATTCCACGTATCATAATTTATTAATCTACTTCCTTCAGATGGGTATTCCTATTTTTTTGGCCTGTACTAAACTGATGTAATAAACATCTTTGTACATATGTCTTTATAAATGGTTCTTTTGTTTCTATGGGATAGATCCCCAATAACAGATCATTAGAATTAATATTATATACATTTTAAATTTTAAGTATTAGTACTCAGTATTAGCTTCTGAAACTTGTAACACTTTATATGACTACCATTAATTTACAAAAATATAAAAATACGCTTTACCTAATTTCCACCCCACCCCCGCCCCTTAAATACTACTAGAACCTCCCTGGTTAAAGTAAACAAATACTTTTTCTTTGTTTCTTATCACCTCGAGTTCCAGAGTTTGTGTCTTGACTATCCCAGGCACCTGCCTCTTCTGTGCTTGTAGAATGGGGACAGAAAGCATTCTTCTACTTCAGCTTTCTTATTTTATAGCAGACATTCAATCTCATCAACACCTATAATATATAACAGATGATGCAACAGATAGGAAGCTAATTTAAGTTCACCAATAGTGTTTAGCAAGGCACTATCTGTTTAGAAGTTTCAAATTTCCTAGAATTTAAAATGCTACGTACCTATACCTAAACACCTCAGTCCAAAGAGGACTGCTTTCCCTAGTGTAGGGAATGTCAGTCCTTGAATTTTATACTGAGTAAATCTTTAAAAAGATGTGAAGCAAGTAATGAGGATGTTCAGATACTGGGTATGGCATCATCTCAGAGTTTAGTAAAAGCTGAAGCCACTGAGACAGTTGTGCTATTAAAAATAGCAAAATTTAGTTTAATTAACTGACCCAGTCACCACACTACAGACATTATGATCACAGAATTCTTCTGAGGGAAGTCCTATGAATTACAGGCTATTTAAAAGCAGTCCTGACCTTTGCCCTTTAGATGACAGCAGCAGTCCCCACAAAGTTGTTGCAGGCTAAAATGTCTCCGGATGCTGCAAAACATCCCCTGGGGAGCAAAACTTTTCCCTAATGGAGTACTACTGCTTATTCTAAATAAAAAAAGAAGATTAGAGTTTCAAATTTGTCCTATTAGGCCAATCTATCTCACAATGTGTAGGAGTTCAGTTATGAATATTGTTATATTTCGGTGTGGAAGGTACAGCTTGCTAAGTGAAAATCTTACAGCAGTGGACTGCTCTTTAAACAGACAAGTGAAACAAACAGGTAGTAACACTGCCTTGATTTTGGAAGGATTTTTATTTTCAACCATTTTCTTATTTCTTTCTCTGCAAGGCTTTTGACGGGAAGATTCCGTTTTAAAGCATCATCACAAGCATGAATAATTTGAGCAGCTCTGGCTTGAAAGATGGCCAAATCTGAAGGATTTATAGTTATGAAAGTCAGAAGAGTAGTAACTCTAAAGTCTATTGTCAGCAGAATTTTATTAAAACTTGGCAATGCATCTTGCCAAATACCTGAAGGTCTCCATTCTGTTGTAAGATGAAGACTCTATGGACAAAGATTTATACAATAAAAAGCTGATGAGGAAGACTGGTATAAAATGAGAATAGTTTATCCCATAGTTTATCGTTTTATATTTAAAAGACATGCAAAAACAAATTTTAGTGTATACACACACACACACACACACACAATTATTTACTGAAGACCTAGTAAGTTCAGATCAGTATAATAGCTACTGTTGTTGAGGGGTATAGGTAAGGAACTCTAAGAAGATGTAAAATATCATATAATAGAATGTTTCCAAGTTACATATACAATGTCAAGGTGAAGTCAAATGTGTCTAAAAATAATGTATACTGGCCTCTACCATTAACTGTCAAATGAATGCCATCAGAAATTCTGAAAGGTTGCTGATCTAGACTCCTTTGTAATTTCTTTTAAGTACATAATTTTTAAAATTTTTTCTTATAAATATTATTTAAGAAAATAAATGTGACCACTGCATATGATCTATAATCATGTTTATGTATCAGAAATTTTATTTTGTTATCCCTAAAGCATTTGACTTATCAAGTTTAAGCATAATTATAATTATTCTCTTTATAATTTATTCTCCAACATTATATTTATAATTATATCCTCCCTTTATAATTATATTCTCCAAAATAAGTGCAATCAATTGGTCAATTTATAAATGTACATGCATATCTATTTGGAAAAATCATATATCTAAAATACATATAATATTCACCTGCATATACATATATTCATCTGATTTCCTGGTTTCCTATATGTACAGTAAATTGTTAACTGCATACAGCCAGGCTCTTAATAATACCACACTTTTGGGCGCCTGGGTGGCTCAGTGGATTAAGGCCTCTGCTTTCGGCTCAGGTCATGATCTCGGGGTCCTGGGATCTAGGCCCGCATCGGGCTCCCTGCTCAGCGGGGAGCCTGCTTCCCCCTCTCTCTGCCTGCTTCTCTGCCTCCTTGTGATCTGTCTCCCTCTGTGAAATAAATAAAATAAAATCTTAAAAAAATAATAATAATACCACACTTTTTTAAAAAAGATTTTATTTATTTGACAGATAGATATCACAAGTATGCAGAGAGGCAGGCAGAGAGAGGGGAGGAANAGGGACCCCGATGCGGGCCTCGATCCCAGGACCCTGAGATCATGACCTGAGCCGAAGGCAGAGGCTTTAACCCACTGAGCCACCCAGGCGCCCAATAATACCACACTTTTAATGAATTCAGTTAAGCGAGTTTGCTTACATGCAAACTTAGTATCTTTTGGATGTGAGATGTATCTCCTTTGTTTTGTTATCCAATTTTTATACTAATATATGAGTTAAAATCTGTTTAATAGGGTCCTTGTTAGGAAGATTATTTCAGAATCTGTATTACGTTATTCTGAACTTTTATACATAATAGCTTTTCCATTCAAACACATTGGATAAATTACCTAAGAATGACAACAGAAGGATAAAAATAAGACAAAATAATTATATAAGAGAAAATCAAGTAACTGGGGAATAAGGTAATAAATGAAAAATTGACTTTTATTAAAAACGTCACTTGGTTTCTATCCAGGAGCCCCCACCATATTCTTTCTTAACTTCTCATCAGATTTTATATTGAGACAATATAGAAAATGAAAATTCCATCACCAGCCTGAACTAGTTAGAAGTGTATCATCAAAGTTCAGCAGGTTATAGTATAGAGTCTATCTGTATTAAACACTACATGAAATGGTCTGTCAGAAACTAGGAAGTAGGGGCGCCTGGCTGGCTCAGTCGATTAAGCCTCTGCCTTTGGCTTAAGTTGTGATCTTGGGATCCTGGGATTGAGCCTGGAGTCTGGAGTCCCTAGGGCTCCCTGCTCATCAGGAAGTCTGCTTCTCCTTCAACCTCCCCCCTCCACCTCTCATGGGTGCTNTCTGCTTTCGGCTCAGGTCATGATCTCGGGGTCCTGGGATCGAGGCCCGCATCGGGCTCCCTGCTCAGCGGGGAGCCTGCTTCCCCCTCTCTCTGCCTGCTTCTCTGCCTCCTTGTGATCTGTCTCCCTCTGTGAAATAAATAAAATAAAATCTTAAAAAAAAAATAATACCACACTTTTTTTAAAAAGATTTTATTTATTTGACAGATAGATATCACAAGTATCTCTCTCTCTCAAACAAGTAAATAAATAAAATCTTAAAAAAAAAAAAGAAAAAGAAACTAGAAAGTAGTCTATTCCACTTCCCCCCATCTAACACCTGGATCAGAAACACAAAGTCTTAATGTAATCCCATAGCTCTGAAACTGATTCTTGGACAAAATGGCCTTTGGCCACCAGAAAGCCATCTCCCTTATCTCCTCACATATATAGCACAGGCAATCAGATCAGTATCTGGAAAATTGTAGGAAAGGATGTGTATGGGTCCATTTAGGACTGCAGATGTATCACAATCTGTGTAGTATAATTTTGACAATTGCCACAAGCCAGAAAGGAAGCATAATGAGAATTTTGGCAGAGAATTAGTGACATTAATTATTGATTTATTTATGTGTTCAGAGTTTAGCAGTAGAAGTCTATATTTCAAACCAACAGAATTACATTAGATCGAAGACTGCTACAGGAACTTGGAACTGGCATAAAGTCATTAAATATCTGCTTGTCATCTCTCTAGATCTAATAAGAGATCTGATCAGTACTTACTAATCAGAATTGTGCCAAGGGCAATAATCAAACCCTGTTTATAGGCAAAACTGATGCAGAAGGTTCATCTTACTGAATGATGAAGAAACACCAAAAAAACCTAACGTTTTAAGGCTTATTAAAAATCAGTACAGATTGAGAAAAAAAGTCATGTCACCATACACTAAGTAGAGGCAGATAACTAAAAATAATTTACTATAAAAATGAAAAGACATTGCCTTAAAAATTAAAAATAACTTAAAAATAATTTACTACAAAAAACAACAAACAAACAAGACATGTGAAGGCATCACCGTTGCAGAAAATTGCAAGTTGGAAATGAGAAAAAAGTCAAATAGGTAAAATGAAAAGATAAGAATAGCAAAGAAATTATAAACCCCAAAATAAAAATACAAAAATTTCTTTTCAACACGAATCAAGAGTAAATTGTAACTAACATTTAGTAGTTGAACCTTGACTTGAACTCATTTTTTGATGATTTTCTCCAGAGAAAGAAAGAAAAGAAGAAAGAAAGAAAGAACCAAACTAAAATCATCATCCTCATCAGTAATATTACTAAAAAACTTTCCTAAAATTCCTGATTGTATCAACTAAAAAGCGTTGCTCACATCCAAAGAAAAATAATAAAAGAACAATATCTTGTCATACCTCAATGTTTTCAAAAGCCATTATTACAAAAACAAATGCCTTTAGATATCTAGGCATTAGAAAAAGAAAATCAAGTGGCCTATAAAGAAAAAAAAACCTCAGCTGACATCAGACTGCTGATTATCACTCCACGACGGGAAGCAGCAAAGCATCTGCAACAGATTCATAGAGGAAGACTGTGTGCCAGTAAGTTTTCCATTGAGTGATGTTCCCTTTCAAGTATGAAATCAATAGAAGTGAATTTCCCAAATGGCAAAAATGTGCCCTGTGTGAAATAAGTTCTCAAAGAAGTGAATTAACATGATACATATGATAATAAAACAATACTGGAGCAACTATGAAATAAAATTTATCGTAGACATTCCTCTTTTACTCCATTACTTAATCATATGTCTTTAATATCCAAGCCAAAATGTTTAGACTACTTGCCATTATGTTAAAAAGAGCCCTGTCCTCCTTATCTGCCATCAAAGTGAATGGGCTTTCTAAGTTATGCCCCTTATCTCCCTGTGACCAAGCAGTCACATCTCTGGAAACAACCTGCAGAATTTTCCCTTTTTGTCTGGATATTGCTTAACATGCTGTTACAGTCTGTATTAGAGTTCTCCAGGAAAACAGAACCAATAGGATTTATATAGAGGGAGGCACTTATTTTAAGGAATTGAATCACATGATTTGGGAGGCTGGCAAGTCTGAAGTTTGTTGCACATGCTAGAAATTCTACCAGCAGTCATTATCGCAGTCTTGAGTCCAAGGCAGTCTGGAAGTTAAATCCCTCCTTCCTTTTGGGGGTCCTTCAGTCTTTTCTGTTAAAGCCTTCAACAGACTGGATGAGACCTACCCACGTTATGGAGAGGAATCAAATTTACTTGAAGTCTACCTATTTATATGTTAATGACGTCTAAAAAATACTTTCACAGTGACCTCTAAACTAGTGTTGGACCAAAAAAATAGATACCACAGGCTAGCCAAGATGACACAGAAAATTAGCTATCACATAATTAAATGATTCATATGGTCATTGTAAGCTTGATTAAAGCAAAACTTGAGCTGGTTTGCTTTTAACAGTCTTTACCCCAAAATTTACATATCTCACATAACATGCTATAAATAAATATGTGTTGGTTGACCAAATAGACAGAAGCTAACTAAATGTATTGTCATAGAGTATTTTCATTATGCTATAATAAATTCATGGGAGACAAGTATGAGGATGAGACTCTGAATGTAATTATACTTTCAGTGCAAAATTTTAAACTAGACAAAATTCTAAAATCAAGCCTCTAACTTTGCTCCTATAAGCAGCAGAAGTCATATGCAGTGGGGTTTAGTCCATATAAAGAAAATATATTCACACACACACAACTTCCCTACATTTCAATTTGTGATCCTCTCGAGCTATTGGAATTCTGTAGTATGTTCCATTTTGATGGTACTCTTGGAAGAAAGTTAACATTTGGTTTCCACAAATGAAACTGAAGGAATAATGAAACTTGTGTAATATTTTTCCACAACTGTATTGAGTGCAGGAAGAACAGGAACTGGTTTAAGAAAGAAAGATTTTTTTTTTAAGTAGGCTCCATGCACAGTGCAGAGCCCAGTCCAGAGCTAAAACTCACAACAATGAGATCAAGACCTGAGCAAAGATCAAGAGTAGGACACTCAATCGACTGAGTCACCCAGGGATTCCAAAAGAAAGGAAAAATAATGGTAGGAGTGTGAATACCTAGAATATTTAGGAGCTTGATCGCTGGATCACAGGGGAAGAGTATGCTCAACTTTGTAAGAAATTACCAAATTCTGTTCGAAAATGATGCATGATTTTACATCCCTACCAAAAATGAACAAGAGAAGGGCTACCACTATTCTGCGATCTCCTTGGCAACTGATAACACAGTTTTTATGATTTTAGCCATTCTAATAATTAGGTAGTAGTATCTCATTTTAATTTGCATCTCCCTAATTGCAAATGATGTTGAGAATCTTCTCTTATTCTTAGTTATTTTTCTATCTTCCTCAGTGAAGCATGTGTTCAGATATTTGCCCATCTTTTAATTGAGTTTTTTGTTTTCTTGTGGTTCAGTTTTAAGAATAGTTCGTATAGTTTGGGCACAAGTGCTTTATCAGACAAATGTTTTGCAAATACTTTCCCCCATTCTGTGGTTTCTCTTTTCATTCTCTTGTCTTTTGTAAAGAAGTTTTTAATTTTAATAAGGTCTGATTTATTAATTTTTAGGCATTGTGTTTTCATGACATATTTTAAAATTCATGACCAAACCTAAGGTCATACAGATTTTCTCATAATTTTTTTATAGAAAGTCTAGAGTTTTGCATTTTACATTTAGATCTAGGTTCCATTTTGAGTTCATTTTTGTGAAAGGCATAAGCTCTGTGTCTAGGTCTTTTTTTGCATATGATTTCCAACTGTTCTACCACTATATGTTGGAAATACAATCTTGTATCTATCCCATTGCCTGTGTGCTTTTGTAAAAATTCAGTTCACTGTGTGTGCGTGGCTCTATTTCAGGGTTCTCTATTCTGTTCCATCCATGCATGTATTCTTTCACCACTAAAATGGTATCTGGATTACAGTAGTTCTATAGTTAGACTTCGAATCTTCAAATCTTCCAGCTTTCTTCTTCTAATCAGTAATATACTAAGTGTAGGTCCTTTTTTAGAATAACTTGTTGATATCTATGAAGTGGCTGATATTTTGATTAGAATTGCTCTGATGCCATTGATTGAGTTGGGAAAACTGATGCTTTAACAATACTTGGAATATATGAACATAGAACATACCCCATTTATATCTCATTTACTTCATCAGTCTTTTACTGTTGTTTTTTCTGCATACAGATCTTGCACATATTTTGTTACATTTATAGCTAAATATTTCAATTTGTGCTGTTATTGTAAATGATACATAGCTTTTAATTTCAAAGCCAACTTGCGTGTTGCTGGTAAATAGGAAAGCGATTGGCTTTTGTATATTGATCTTCCATCCCCTGATCCTGATAGTCATTGTTTACAGTTTTACTGTAGAATCTTTGGAATTTTCTACATAGCCAATGACATTACCAATTAACAAAGACAATTTTCTTTCTTTTTTCCAATCTGTTTACCTTTTGTTTTTGTTTTACCATGCTAGTTAGAACACTCATTACAATGTTGAATATGAGTGCTGAAAGAGAATTTGTGCCTTTTTTCCTGTCTTAGATGGAAAATGTCTAGTCTTCCACCATCAAGAATGATGTTAACTGTAGATGATTTTACAGATATCCTTTATGAGGTTGAGAAAGTTCTCATCTATAATTTTTATCATAAATACGTGATAAATTTTGTCATGTTTTTTGCCTGCATCGACTGGTATGATCATATGATTTTTTTCTTTAGATATGGTAGATTACATTAATTGATTTGAATGCTGAACGAGTCTTGCATATCCAGAATAAATCCCACTTAGGGTGTATAATTCTCCTATATTGTTGGATTCAGTACTATTTTTTTTTATGGTTTTGCATCTATATTCATGAGGAATATTGGACTGTAGTTTTCTCTTCTTGGAATTCGTTATTTGGTTTTGGTTTAGGAAGTATTTCTTCTATTTTCTGGAAAAGACTGTAGAAAATTCATATTTTTTTATAAACGGTAGAATTTCTAAAGTGAAATCACCTTTGTTTTATGAAATGATATTAATTAATGATCCAATTTCTTAAATAGAGACAGCATATTGAGGTTATCTATTCCTGTGTGAGTTCTGTAGTTTGTCTTTAAAGGAATTGTTCTATTTCACATAAGATATAAAATTTTGGCTATAGTTGTTTGTAATATTCCTTTATTTCCTTTTAACATCCATGGGTTGAACAGTGATGGACTCTCATTTCACTCTTTTTTCCCCTTTGGTTAACATACCTAGAAGATGATTGATTTTATTTATTTTTTCAACAGAATATCTTTTGGTTTCTTTATGTATTTCTGTTATTTCCTGTTTTCAGTTTTATTGATTTCCTCTATAATTTTTATTATTTCTTTTCACTAGCTGCTTTAGGCTTAGTTTTCTCTTCTTCATTAGAATTCTTAAAAATCTTTATAGGTTTGAATTATTAAGATACTGTAGGGAGGGACACTGGGTGACTCAGTCATTAAGCATCTGCCTTTGGCTCAGGTCATGTTCCCAGGGTCCTGAGATCCAGCCCCACATTGGACTCTCTGCTTGGCGGGAAGCCTGCTTCTCCCTCTCCCACTCCTCCTGCTTGTGTTCCCTCTCACTCTGCTTCTCTCTCTGGCAAGTAAATAAATAAAAATCTTTAAAAAAAAGATACTGTAGGGAATAAAGATTATTTATATTGATTATGGAAAAGCTTATTTTCTCTCCTGATGGAAATTGTGTGATTTTTAAACTACTGAATTTTAAATTTTTCCAGGACTTCTATTTTGAAAATTTAATTAATGATACCAAATTCTTTTGGCTACTCGATCTTTTTTTCCCAGCAGCTATAAAGCATTCTATACACTTCTTCAAAAAGTTAAGATGAACATTTTCCTTCCCATTAAATATGTATTGCTAAATAAATAATTTTATCATTTCTTCACTAATCTACTTGTATATCTCTGTCTCATATCTCAACTCTGTCTTCAACGTTGCTGCCAAAGGTTAGGTGTATAATGAATTTTTTGTTTGTTTGGTTTTTTTAAAGATTTTATTTATTTTATTTGACACAGAGAGAGATTACAAGTAGGCAGAGAGGCAGGCAGAGAGACAGGGAGAGGAGGAAGCAGGCTCCCCGCTGAGCAGAGAGTCCGATGCGGGCCTCGATCCCAGGACCCTGAGATCATGACCTGAGCCGAAAGCAGAGGCTTTAACCCACTGAGCCACCCAGGCGCCCTATAATGAATTTTTTATTGTGGACTGTCTTTCTAACCTCTGGTCTCTGCCACACAGAGATTAATACCAAGTATCTTGTTATTTATTGATATGTCATTATGGCATTTCTTTTTAATATGTACCAACTACTCCAGTGTTACCTCCCACTGTTGTGCACCATATACCATTCAGCTATAGTGAATGAATCACACTGTATACACTTGATTTTCACTTTTTTGACATTTCACATGTAAGACCGGAGGTACAGAAATCTCTTCTACCCTCTCTTTATCAGCCTGCTGAATTTCATCACTGAAGAATTACCTCAAATGTTCCCTTACTTGTAAAGCACTTCCTAATCACTTTCTTCTTTGGTAAAAATGCTCCCTTTTCCTGAAATCCAAAATACTTGAAAAATGTTTACCTCTCATAGGAAAGCAAGCTCTTGTTTTGTTTCTCCTACTTAAAGTGATAACTTCATTTCTAAAGTATGAAGCCTTTCTTCATATTGTGGATAGTAGTCTTGGTACATATAATCACCTGCATTTAAAGTGGAATATTCCTTGAATATTCCCTGAGTCTTCATTCTTTCAAGTGGTGTTACTGCAATTTAGAAAGGCCTAATGCAAATGATTACACAGTTTTATTTCATGGGATATAATTAAGAACTGCAGAAAGGTTCTTCTTCTTTCCCCGAATCCTTCTAAATTCCTGATCAGAGTGAATGGAAAATCTATGTATGTCACAAAACTATCCTTTAAGGATGGTACAAGAGTTCAAATTACATGGAAAGAGGGAGTGCATTAACTTAATTGTACATTAATTGGCAATTACCACTACAGCTGCTCTGAGATAGGATACAGGGAAGAGAAGTAAAAAAAAAAAAGAACTCCTGCAAGTACGTACAGGTATGGGGCACCAAGCGTTTCTAGGTGATAAAAGAAATAGTGAATCAGGGAGACAAAAGTTTACATGATAATTTCATTGGTTATGTCAGAAGAACTAAGGCTGAGAAAGAAAAAAGAATAATAGATTGGTTTTTTTCTAATGGATTCTGATTCTTTTTTAAGTACATGCATGGGTATAAAAAAAGAGAAAAATTGGTCTAATATCATCAACATTCTCATTTCAAAGTATAAGAAAAATGTTCAAAACATCTAGTTGTTTTCTTTTTTTTTATAATAATGAAGTAACACTTTTAATCAAATGAATTCTACACTTGACAACACAGCTCCTATTTTTAGTTATAAAACAAATGCAGAATTAGTGTATGGTCATTTCTACCTCATTAGATTAGTCACTAATGCCTGTCCTTTAAATTAAAATCCATATAATTACTGTTACCATTTAATGAAGTCACATAATATGTTAGTCATTCAATTAATATGCTTTCTGTTAAAATCACCAGGGGTTCAACATAAGGTATTCTGTCTCATTTATCGGAAAGAACACATGGTTTTAAATGGACAACTGTGGAGGTATGTAATTCAATGACCCTCTGTGTGGTCAATGAATTATTCATTGCAGTGGAAAAGATTACTTTAAATGGATATGAAATCCCATGGAAGGAAGGAAGGTTTGCAAAATACTTCACAGGTGAAATAAGACTTGCTATCATGTCACTGGCAGTGGCAGATTTACCAAGTGGCCTATGAGATAACAGTTGTCTCCATTAATTCAAGAGCCCACTATAATGTACTTTCTGAAAGAAAAAATAATGCTCTTCCCATTTACTCCTATCTAAACTCAGTTTCCTATATTTACAACATAAACCACACATTCTACAGATTAATAAAAGATCCCTTCTACATTCCTTTATATTTTTATTACTTGATAAAACACTATCATCCTTCAAAACATAGATCACCCATTGCCTTCATGATAAAGACTTTCCCAGGAGTATAATCAGTTTCTTCTCTTGTATATATAGATATCTTTTGCTTGTCTTAATGCATGACACATTGTAAGGGATAAATAAATGGTTGATAAAGGATTTCATCTATATTTTCTGCCAATTTCATACTTATCATCTAAGGCATCGCTTCTTTCTTTTGTCAGCTCTTTGTGTCCATTCATTAGGGTTCTGTTCAATATATGAAGTTCTCTCATAAGTCTTGTAAGAGGTAGTATGGTCTAAAGAAAGCAAATCATTTTTGAAACAAAATGACAGACTGAATAATTTGACTCTACCCCTACTTAATTCAGGAACCGTAGTTTCCTTAGATTTTCTATCATTTATTGATTGACTGATCTATCTCACTAGATATCCTTTATCTATCCATCTACCTATCCATCTATCACCTATCTATCCATATCACTAGAATAGGCTTATAAGCATTCAGTATTTTAATTTTACCTGAGAATCACAACTCTCTTTCTGCAGAAATTAAGCTGAAGAAGCTACACATCCCCAAGAATGGTAATTTTCCAGTAATTCAGTAATTTCAAATGGTCTTCATCACCAAGGACTATAATGAAAAAGCAAGGATCTCTCAGAATGTAAAGTCAGAAGCAATTAATGGAAAGTACCTTTCAGAAAACACAAATACAGTCTAATCAAGGAAACTTCTTACCCCTAAGGTAAGGCTCACAAACTGCCCACTAAAATTCAAGAATTACTAAGAAGCAGTTACCAACTTAGGTCTCCTACTTCTTTTTATAGGAGTGCATGTTGGAGTCACTTGTGCCTCGTTTCACCATTGTATATTATGTATCTAGGGAGGAGACCGATTACCTTCAAAGAATTTAGGTCTCTGGATCTAAATTGATATGAAGACTACATTATGTCTACACTAGGTGGGATATTTTTTTGCTGTTTTGAGGGAAAGATGAGCACATTTGTTTATAAGAAGAATAGACTTAGTTGATTTCTAAACTGACCCTTTGAGTTAATGTGTAATCATGTGATTTTCTTGGATTGACAAAATATAAACAGATGTATGGGATCATACGGAACTTGTTTTTAATTTTTTAAGAGCCTCCATACTGTTTTTCATTGATAGTGAACAGGAGGTCCTTTTTTTCCTCCACATTCAAGCCAACACTTATTTTAGCTTGTCTTCTGATTCTAGACATTCTGATAGGTGTAAGGTAATATCTCATTGTGGTTTGGATTTGCATTTCCCTGATGATTAGTAATGTGAAGCATCTTTTCATGCATCTGCTGGCTATCTCTCTGTCTTCTTTGGAAAAATGTCTACCCAGCTCTTCTGCCCATTCTTTAATTGAATTATTTGGGGTATTTTGGTGTTGAGTTGTAGAAGTTCTTTACATATTTTGGATGTTAACTTCCTATGAGATAAATCATTTGAAAATACCTTTTCCCATTTAGTAGGCTACTTTTTTTTGTTTTCTTGATGGTTTCCCTCATTGTGCAAAGGCTTTTTATTTTGATATAGTCCCATCAGTTTATTTTTGCTTTTATTTTCCCTTGCCTTTGGAGACATCTAGAAAAAATGTATTTATCCAAAGAAGGCAAAAACATTAATTCTAAAAGATAAATGCACTTCTATGTTTGTAGGAGGATTATTTACAATAGTAAAGATACAGAAGCAGCCCAAGTGTCCACTGGCAGATGAAGAGATAAAGATATGGTGTGTGTATATGTGTGTGTGTGTATGTATATACATATATGTGTGTATATATATATATATATATGCATGCAATGGAATATTAGTCATTAAAAAGGATGAGATCTTGCCATTTATGACAACATGGATGGACATAGAGGGTATTATCCTACATGAAATAAGTCAAAATATGATTTCACTTATGTGTAGAATCTAAATAAAATAAATGAAAAACAGAGAACTGATGGTTGCCAGAGGAGAGAGAGGTAGGAAGACGGGTAAAATGCGTAAAGGGGAGTGGGAGATACAAGCTCCCAGTTATTGAATGAATTAAGTCTTGGGAATAATAGGTACCGCATAGGGAATACAGACAATGGTATTATTACAGCACTGCATGGTGACAGATGGTAGCTACACTTTACAGTGAGCATAGCATAACATGTAGAGCTCTTGAATCACTATGCTATACATCTGAGACTAATGTAACATTGTGTATCAACTATATGTCATCTATCTATCATGTCTGTTGATAGATATCTGTAAACAGATAGATCAGATAGATGTAACCAGATGTACTACGTTATTCCATGCAAATGCTTTAAAAGTTGAGGTGCTATGTTTCTCACTCTTGTGCTTACATTCTCTGTCTACTGCTATGGTAATTATAGAAGCACAAGTCAAGAGGAAATGCTACTAGGCTGAATCCTTGATGGATTAAAATGAACAGAGCTAGAGAGCCAACTGTTGTTCAACTTGTGGTTTGAGTGGGAAATAAATTCTGTAGTATTGTGGCAGTGAGATTTTGTGGTCATTTGCAACATAAGTTGGCTTATTGAGACAAACTGCTTATACTTTTGCAACCTGACCCTACCTATCTCCCATCCTATTTTCTTTTCTCTTTAGCACTTAACAACTTTATAACATATGAAGCATCTATTTTTAATTAAAGTTTGCTCATTTGCTTCCCATTCTCCACCTAACAGCAAGAAGAAATTGAACCAGAGGGTACACAGGCTCTAGTAAGTATTGACATGTAGGGAAATATATAAAATATAGTAGGGAATTTGCATAACCATTGACTGTAAAATAAATTTATATTTTCATTTGTTTTTTATTTTTTCCTCCAAAGAAGATAAAACTAAAGTTTAAGGCCAGTGGTGTCTAATATGAGATGCTAGACACATGTGATTATTTCAATTTAATTACAACCAAATAAGATTTAATTAAAATTCAATGTCTCAGGCGCACCACATTTAAAGCGCTTAACAGCCACATGGAGTCAATCAGTGTCAACTGCATCAGCCAGACTGAAAATACAAACTATCTCCATCATTGTAGGACATTCCATTGGACAACGTGGTCCTTGATAACAATACCAGAGAGGAGAGAATGCTCAGTCAGGAACTGAAGCAACTTCATCATAATGGGGGTGGGGTGTTGTAAATACTAAATACATTAAATGCCTACAAAATAATATAGTTACTATAAAAATTGAGTGCTGACTACCAAAACAACAGAAATTACTTCCAAAGTGACAAATCCTCCTAAAATTGGAAACTTTAGAGAGATAGCATAATACAGTGCTTAAAACCATAAACTCTACAGTTACGATATTGAGCTGGATACCAGCTCAATAGGCTTTGGAAATTATCCTTCTGTGCCTTGACTTTTTGTATGTAAACTGTTGTGACAATAGTACCTATATCATAGGTTCATATGAGGATTAAATGAATAACTATATGCAAAACTCTTAAAACGGAGAGCATCTTCATATCTGAAAAAGAAGGAAAGTTGTATATAACACTGCAACTGGATTACTAGATTTTTAATAGCATTAAACGGCTATGTCCAAGCAACCTTACAATGTGTGAATGGTGAGTCGGTGTGATTACTCATACAACCAAATGAAGAGAGGCCACGGTATTTATGAGGTCAGCAGATGATTAGGTGCGTTGGGCACATCTAAGTGAAGAATAAAGAAGATACAGCGTGCAACGTTGCAGTATTACCCACAGGAAGAGCAAAACAGAGACATACTAAGAATTTTGTTCAATCCTCAGTTTTCCAGACTAACATAAATTGAAAATACCAATCAATCTATCTTTTGAGCCATTAAATGATTTTATGAACCTACTGTAAGAGTTCAAATAATTATCTAATTCATTTACTAAATACACATGTGAATATTTCCTATTTAAAATGCACTGTAGGGGCGCCTGGTTGGCTCAGTGGGTTAAAGCCTCTGCCTTCGGCTCAGGTCATGATCTCAGGGTCCTGCTTCCTCTCTCTCTGCCTGCCTCTCTGCCTACTTGTAATCTCTCTCTCTGTGTCAAATAAATAAATAAAATCTTTAAAAAATGCATTGTAGTAAACACCTACAAGTCCTTTCTTTATGTGAGCTTCTGATTCAAACCAATTAGATTTGGAATAGAATCCTAGATGTTAAGATAAATATGCTGTTTTATAGTTTTTATTTTTGTTATCCAGAGAAATTGTACAATTTTCTGTAGAAACTTCATTGTGCCTAGAGCTATACTCATGCAGAAATTTATTTTGTAGGTTATTTACATAGGGCAAACCCTTAAAAATAAGCACTGCTATTAAAACTAAAATTCAGATTTGAGAGAAATTTAATGTCTTTGTGTAGAAATCCTTATTTCTGTCTGTTAAACATAGGGGATAAAAGAAAATAAGTAGCTAATAGTAGAATAAAATCACAACAGGGAATGTTGAATAGAGACTGAATCTCCTCTTGAGAAAAACTAGACGGCTTGAGGAAGTATCTTATTTATCATCTCCTATTGACTACAAGAACATAAAAGCACACATAGTTTGTGATAATCACTCCTGCTTCCCACATATTTGGCTTACAAAGCACAACCATGAATAGCAAATACACCCAACAATATATGTTTATGTTATACACTTCTTTCAAACATCTTTTGATAATGTGTCCATGTATGTAGAAGTCAATAATTTAAAATTGTGCATTTGTAAGCCGGGATTGATACTAAAATTTTATATTTTCAGAGATTCCCGACTGAATGTGTTTTGGAATAGAATTACTGAATTTTATCACCCAGAAGCTACTGAAGAAAGACTACAGCTACTGCAGAGGAAATGTAAAATGCTTGAAACTTCTGGATATTCTGAACTATATCTTTCCTGTCTATGATTGTCCATGAAGTACAAAAGAAAGACTAATCACAATACACACACACACACACACACACACACACACACACACACTTACACACACCAAAACAGGACAAACAAAAATACCAACTGTATTTCTAAGGAGAAGAAAATTGCTGGTTTTGATTATTCAAATTACTTGTCTGCACAGTACACCATTGTTAATAGTGGTCCCTCTATGTTATTATTCACTGATATAGACATAAGTCTGAAATAAACAACTTTGCTGTTAAAACATGTAATTACGTTTTATGGCTCAAATGAATTGACTTATTTCCTATCCATGCTGTAATAGTTTCTGGAAAATCAGAGAAAGGTACAAATATGGGGATACTGACACTATTAAATTATCTCAACAACCTAACAAACATACTGTTAAGTGCCTTTGTAGTGGACTTCAATTCTTAGTGAAAATGTATTTAATTTAGTATTAAAATAGGAGTTCATCTGTTAGATTCTTCTGAGAGAGTCTTCTGAGGAATAAGATAGTTAAGATATAATGCTCTTTGTGTCAACACTGCCACAGCTCTGGGTATGCTAGACATTTAATAATTTTGATGATTGTGAAGAAGAAGATGATGATATACCAAATCATAAAGCAAATTTTCAAAATACAAGAAAAACTCTGTGTACAGTTGTACATTTCAAAAGGACAAAGATTGTGTACATGTCCATATTTGTGTAATCAAATATTTTACAAATCATCTAGTCTTCCATTTCTACCAGGTATCTTCATGTTATATATGACTCAGTGAAAGAAAAAAAAATCAGGAAAAATATATATTGTACTGCTAGAAAGAGAAGAATAAAATATAAGAGGCAAGGATTATATTTTGCAAGACTACTTATTAAAGGTAGTAAAGGGCACCTGGGTGGCTCAGTCGTTAAGCGTCTGTCTTAGGCTCAGGTCGTGATCCCAGGATTCTGGGATCGAGCCACGCATTGAGCTCTCTGCTCGGCGGTAAGCCTGCTTCTCTCTCTCCCACTCCCCCTGCTTGTGTTCCCTCTCTTGCTGTGTCCCTCTCTGTCAAATAAATAAATAAAATCTTTAAAAAGAGGTAGTAAATAATGTGAGAAGTTTTAGGGATCATATGTTACTGTAATTTCTTTTTTCTGAATACCTTTAATAATAAAATAGAATAAAATAGAAAGCTAAGAAACAAGGTACTAGCTTCAATAAAAACAAAAAGTTGAATAAAAAAACAGACTTAGATTCAAATGAGTAGCAGTTATTTAGTTATAGTCTTATAAACTAATTATGAGATGATTCAGAAATTATTATTTCCATAAGAATTTTGAGAGAAAGAATGTATTTTGGGGGAAGAAGATCAGTTACAAAAGCTCAGTACTTCACTTGGATTGATAAAGCATGAAATAATAGTTATGTGGCTTAGAAACATTGAAGTACATACCATAAGCTGTCAAAAATACTGAAAGCTATACATGAGGATTTAGCTGCCACTTTCATTGCCTCCACTTCTACCCTCAATCTTTCTTTGTCCTATCATTCCAAAATAAGAATATAAAATTATCCGGGCGCCTGGGTGGCTCAGTGGGTTAAAGCCGCTGCCTTCGGCTCAGGTCATGATCCCAGGGTCCTGGGATCGAGGCCCATGTCGGGCTCTCTGCTCAGCAGGGAGCCTGCTTCCTTCTCTCTCCTCTCTCTCTCTCTGCCGACTTGTAATCTCTCTCTCTGTGTCAAAAGAATAAATAAAATCTTTAAAAGAAAAAAAAAAGAATATAAACTTATCCATGTTGTCAATTGTGACTAGACAGGGAAGGAACATGGAATTCCTACTTTGATTTTGTGTTTCTTACTCTTCTGCAAAAATTCTACAAAATGCCTTAAAAAGTAAAGACAAAAGACAAAAAAATGGAATTTGAGTGTGGTAAACAGTGTAAAAACTGCAAAAAGGTAAACAATGAATGAAAAGTATACCTCTTTTTTAATAAAAATGAATTTAAAAAATTTCATCAAAGTGC
This sequence comes from Ailurus styani, assembly GCA_002007465.1. Lineage (NCBI taxonomy): Eukaryota > Metazoa > Chordata > Mammalia > Carnivora > Ailuridae > Ailurus > Ailurus styani. The sequence continues at coordinate 3,587,148 of LNAC01000180.1, forward strand.
ATTTGTGTGTGATTTAGAGGCGGGGAAGGTGACAATGAAAAGAACAAGGAGATGACTTCAGCCAATCTGCAGCATTGAAAAGTGAATGGGATTGATGGATATAACTATCAACTTTAAGAACTGGTAAAACTCAGAGAAAGAAGACTATCTGAAGCAGCAAAGTCTGTGAAGAGATGAGAATGGACAGCATGGTTGTAGGAGGATGAGTGGGTGTGTGCTGCTCACTTGGCAAAATGGAAGAAATGTAGACACAATATAAGTAAGGCTGTAGGTGGAAAGGCAGGTTGCTGTCTAGGAATTAGGCTGATATCCTCTATTACTTTTCTGGGACATATGGTTTGGAATAGTTTTCTACAATAAGGGAGGAACATGTGATTATGAATGCCAAGAGAGGACACAGAATCTGAAGACCCCCTGCAGGCAAACCTGTGGCCATCTTGTGCTCCTACGCTCTCTTATGTCTCAAGAGTGTTACATCATATCTTGCATAAGGATTCTCAATATTGAAAATGTAAAATACCAAAACTCCTAAAGAAAAATAACTAAATGTGACTGTGTAAACCCTATGGTTTGTTGACGACACTTCTTTATTTCCTCCATGGCATTTGTTTCTATCTTTATATAGGCCTTTCAAATGTTCTCAAAATTAGAGAGAGAGGCTTGGCATTGTGGACACGGAATGTGTACACAGCTGTCCAGGATCCTGTGTGCTGAGAAAGACTAGAACTTGATAAAATGTTCTGCTGTTGCAGTCCTAAAATTCCTTAAAAGTTTTTTTTGAACCAGAGGTCCCACATTTTCATTCTGCACTGGGCCCTACAAGTTATGCAGCCATTCATTATTAAGGGATCAAGAAGAAACAAGTTTCTTGGTGTTTCTTGGTGTCTCAGTACATTAAGCCTCCTACTCTTGATTGTGGCTCTAGCCATCATCTCAAGGTCAAGAGACTGAGCCCTGGGTCAGGCTCCACCCTTAGGGTGGAGACTGCTTGTCCCTCTCCCTCTGTTCCTCCCCTGTTCCAGGGCTCTCTCTCTCAAATAAATAAATAAAACCTTAAAAGAAAAATAAGTTTCTTGCCATTAGAATCTTCTTTCCTTATTGTATACAGTTTTTAAGTCAATAGTATTTGTATTAAATTGTTTAACTAAAGATTTTTCTTTGTATACTATACCACTTCTTGTCTTTCAACCTTGTTAACAAGAACAAAATGAGCACCATTATTATCAAATGTAATTCTCCATTATAATGATGTTATATAATTAGAGGTTAATGTCCTTCATTTGAACAAAGAACATAGATATACTCGGACAATGCTTGAAGATTTCTCATTTTCTTCTTCCCACATTCCTTTACCCTTCCCACTCCAAAAGTTGGAATCTGTGTCTCTGGACTTAAATTTTAACGTTTTGTTTCATGAGCCCTTTTGAGAAAAGGATTTAAGATATTGAGCCTCTCCCTACATACATGTGTACATGCATACGACTAGTATATATAGTTGATAGAGCATTTGGTGAAACTAAAACATAAATTCACATTTAAAAATTTCTAATCAGAAACATCCTTCTGATTAATAAGAATCTTCTGAAGGGTCCTTATTCCTTCTGATCATGTGTCCTCTGCCATATTCACTCTAATTCTGCATTACACTGAAAACAACTAATAAAATTATGCCTAATATAGAACTTAATGAGACTAGAAAATTCAGGTTTCAAGTTATGAATCACAACATGCTGACTCAAAATAAAAACCAACAAGCACCTAATATCTATACCTTTCACATCTTCCCCAACCTATTCACTAACTTTTCACCACTAGTAAACAATTATACTGCTGAGTTATAAATACATTTCTCCCCAAGAAACCTAAGACTTGGAATTGCTACTGCCTTGTAAAATATATTTCTACAAAGAGAATGGATTTGGGGGGGAAAGCTAAATCCTTTCTGAGGAACTGCATTTTGTCACATGCAATGATTTATTCTGTCAGAAAAATAGATTCTATGAAGTACTATAAGCCCCTTTGGCAAGAAAATTCATTTAGTCAAAAACTTTAATCTATCCTGGTGACAAAATTCTCTTTTTAGTTTATTGCTTAAAAATTGAGTTTTATACCTTCCATGCAGTTTTGCAAAAAAAAAAATCTGCCATTTTATGATAATCTTACAGTGGTCTTAGGCCACATAAAAAGAAATTGATCACTATGTAGGAAGTGAGATTTTGTGTATTAAAAATGGGTGGTTTGTTTTGGTGTAAATATGCATCTTTCTCCAAAATACGTGAGCACTGTAATTTATTCTCCATAAAGTCTTCTTTAAGTCTGCAGATCTCAAAACAAGCACAATGTCCTTAAATGGGATAATTGCATTAAAGTTTCTTATGCTAAAACTAAGTCAGGTAATTTCCCTAAAAAGGAAGGAAGGAAGGGAGGGAGTGGAGAGAGTGAGGGAGGGAAGGAGGGAGGAACTAAAGCTAGGTTCTTTGTCAAAGTGATTTCTGTCCTGTATACCATAGTTTTTTATCCACAGAGTAACTTTCAAATGTCTTAGTCTGGGATTCTAAATCAGGTACAATGTGTGAATTCCTTGGGGACTCTTGAGAGGATCACTTCACTACCTATCCCCAAGCTGTTTTAGCAAACTTGTTGCTCTTAACTTGGGGATTAAAATATATTTTAATATATTGTTTTCCTTTATAATCCTATGTATTTTATTTGAAGCATTTTAAAACACTGAGAAAAGGGGTCCGCAGGTTTTACCAAACTGCTAGAAGAATCTATGTTAAATAAAAAGATTAAGGACTGGAACTAAGGACTCTCTCTTTAGAATTAAGTGTATGACATGGCAGCTCTGCTTGTCTTTATGTGGAGATCAAAGTCACTTACACATTGCAATGGGTTCATTTTTTCTCTTGGCCTAATCAAGACCATACTTTTTGTGTGATATTATAAATCTATTATTTTCTTTTGGGATTTATACCAATGAGCCCCTTGATCTTCAGTATTAGTCTTCTAGCTACCATCAAAACTCCCAAAACCCTAGTAGTACCCTCTATTTGCAGATGCGCCTTCTCCACTAAGGGAATTGTGAGATACCAGAATAATACCAGCTCCAGACATTATTCCTGACTCCAAAGAGATTTCCTATGGCAAAGATAACTCATCATCTTTTTTGTAGACAGGGCTGTATTAGGACACACAAAACATCAATTTTAAAAAGAGCCATCATGTCTATAATTGTTTATTTGATAGAGCCCAGGAAGAAAGCAGTAAATTTTCTGTGGTCTTGTGGCCCACTATTTAAAAATTGCACAGACAGCAAAGCCACTCTAAACCCCATGTTAGCTGAACTTAATTGCCGTAAGTCTACCATAATGGTCCACAGACTCTGCTAGGGCTAGGCTCAATAGCATCCCCTTCTCTGATGTGTTGGACCCTTACCTGAGAGCTGAAATAAAACACTGATATTTGCAATACCAGTCTGTGAAAATGCTCAGAAATTTTCTTCGAGATGAACTGATAGAGCTTCTTAATTACCTGTAACTTCCACATCTTTTTAAACACCAAAGGGAGGCTTCTGGGTGACCTTAGAACCATCCAAAGTCACAGAAATGTGTATATGAAGCCCACCATGTGGTAATAACATACATAACACTTCTGATAGTTGGGCCTTGTTCTAGGTGAAATTCTATCACCTAGAAAACCATAGAGGGACCATATACTTTCATTATATTGACCTTCTAACATCATGTTTACCAATTTTTCCTTTGAGACAATTAATACTTGTAACCTATCTGTGACTATTAGGTGAAGAGTTGCATTCACACTAAAGTAAGAGATTGTTTCTCTGGCACCTAGTTTTCTACCAGGTTTAATGTAAATCCAAGACTTTGGGGAGCATCTTTACTTTAGTATTAAAAAAGAAATTCCAACACAAAGGGTTCTCAATTCTTTGCCCATAGGCCAAAAAAAGGGGGAGGGCGGATTTTGATTCTTTTAGAACTGACAACCTGATTACCACTGTGTTCCATTTCCTTTATAAACTGGGATAATAGTACACCTAATTGTAGGGTTGTTCTAAGCATTAAATAAATATTATTGTCAAAGTATAGTTATATTTTTTAATTAGGTACCTTACTGTATCATTATGATAACTATACAAATAATTTTTTGTTTTTTAATAAAAAACAAATATCATTATTTAAAATGAAGTCTAGGGGTGCCTGACTGGCTCAGTTGGTTAAGCATCTGCCTTTGGCTCAGGTTATGATCCCAGGGTCCTGGGACCCAGCCCCACATCAGGCTCAGCGGGAAGTCGGCTTCTTCATCTCCCTCCACCTGCCGCTCCCCCTGCTTATGCTTGCTCTATCTCTGTGTCAAATAAATATTCTTAAAAAATTATAACAAAAAAATAAACTGAAGTCTATCTTTAGCTACACTAAATATACTGTGTTAATTATTTCATAAAAAAGCTTCACCATTTGTTGATTTTTTTGTTTCACTTTTCTTTGTCTAGACTATCTACAGAAGTAGTAGGAGTTACATGTTTCAAAATTTCTTGTGTATCTGGTACTGGATAACTGTTAATTTTATGAAAAACAATTTGGTAAGATATATTTTGAGAGCTGAACTTTATTTCTTTATGTTTTTAATTTAAATTTAATTAGCTAACATACAGTACATCTGCATTTTCAGGTACAGTGTTCAATAATTCATCAATTGCGTATAACACCCAGTGCTCATCACATCACATGCCCTCCTTAAGACCCATCACCCAGTTACTCCATCCCCCCACTCACCTCCCCTCTAGCAACCCTCAGTTTGTTTTCCAGAGTCAAGAGTCTCTCATGGTTTGTCTCCCTCTCTAATTTCTTCCCATTCAGTTTTCCCTCCTTTCCCTTACGATCCTCTGCACTATTTCTTATATTCCACATGAGTGAAACCATTTGATTATTGCCTTTCTCCAAATGACGTATTTCACTCAGCATAATATCCTCCAATTCCGTTCACATCAAAGTAAATGGTTAACTATTCATCCTTTCTGATGGCTGAGTAATATTCCATTGGGTGTGTGTGTGTGTGTGTGTGTGTGTGTGTGTGTGTGTGTGTGTGTGTATCCATTCATCTGTTGAAGGACATCTCAGTCCTTCTACAGTTTGGCTATTGTGGACATTGCTGCTATGAACATTGGGCTGTAGGTGACCCTTCATTTCACTACATCTGCATCTTTGAAGTAAATACCTGTAGTGCAATTGCTGGGTCATAGAGTAGCCCTATTTTTAACTTCTTAAGGAAACCCCATACTGTTCTCCAGAGCGGCTATACCAGCTTGCATTCCCACCAACAGTGTAGGAGGGTTCCCCTTTCTCCACATCCTTGCCAACACTGGTTGTTTCTTGTCTTGTTTAGAGATTCTGACAGGTATAAGGTGATATCTCATTGTGGTTTTGATTTGAATTTCCCTGAAGCCAAATGATGTGGAGCATTTTCTCATGTGTCTGTTAGCCATTTGTATGTCTTCATTGAAGATATGTCTGCTCATGTCTTCTTCCCATTTCTTGATTAGATTATTTGTTTTTTGGGTGTTGAGTTTTATAAGTCCTTTGTAGAACTTGGATACTAGCCCTTTATCTGATGTGTCATTTGCAAATATCTTCTCCCATTCCATAGGTTGCCTTTTAGTTTTGTTGACTGTTTCCTTTGCTGTGCAGAAGCTTTTTATCTTGATGAAGTCCCAACAGTTCATTTTTGCTTTTGTTTCCCTTGCCTTTATAGATGTGTCTTGCAACAAGTTGCTGTGGCCAAGGTTGAAGAGGTTACTGCCTGTGTTCTCCTTTAGGATTTTGATAGATTCCTGTCTCACATTGAGGTCTTTCACCCATTTTGAGTCTATTTTGGGTATGGTATAAGGAAATGGTCCAGGTTCGTTCTTCTGCATGTGGCTGTCCAATTTTCCCAACACCATTCATTAAAGAAACTGTTTTTTTTCCATTGAATATTCTTTCCTGCTCTGTCAAAGATTAGTTGACCACAGAGTTGACTGTCCATTTCTGGGTTCTCTATTCTGTTCCACTGATCTGTGTTGTTTTTGTGCTAGTATCATACTGTCTTGATGATCGCAGCTTTGTAATATAGCGTGAAGTCAGGCATTGTGATGCCCCCAGCTTTGGTTTTCTTTTTCAACATTCCCCTGGCTATTCAGGGTCTTTTTTGGTACCATATAGATTTTAGTATTATTCGTTCCAGTTCTGTGAAAAAAGTTGATGGTATCTGGATAGGGATTGCACTGAATGTGTAGACTGCTCTGGGTAGCATAGCCATTTTAACAATATTTATTCTTCTGATCCATGAGCATGGAATGTTATTCCATTCTCTTTGTGTCTTCCTCAATTTCTTTCATAAGTGTTCTGTAGTTCTTAGAATACAGATCCTTTACCTCTTTGGTTAGGTTTATTCTTTGGTATCTTATGGTTTTTGGTACAATTGTAAATGGGATCAGTTCTTTAATTTCTCTTTCTTCTGTCTCATTGTTAGTGTGTATAAATGCCTGATTTCTGTGCATTGATTTTATAGCCTACCATGTTGCTGAATTTATGAGTTCTAGGAATGTCGGGGTGGAGTCTTTCGGGTTTACCACATAAAGTATCATGTCATCTTCAAAAAATGAGAATTTGACTTCTCCTTTGTGAATCTGAATGCCTTTTCTTTCTTTTTGTTGTCTAATTATTGAGAACTTCTAGTACTATGTTGAATGACAGTGGTAACAGTGGGCAACCCTGTCATGTTCCAGACCTTAGGGGAAAAGCTCTCCATTTTTCCCCATTGAAAATGATATTCACTGTGGGCTTTTCATATATGGCTTTTATGATATTTTAGTATGTTCCTTCTATCCCTACATTGTGAAGAGTTTTAATGAAGAAACAATGCTGTATTTCGTCAAATGCTTTTTCCGCATCAATTGAGAGGATCAGATGGTTCTCATCCTTTTATTAACATGATGTATCATGTTGATTGTATCATGTTGACTGATGTATTAATGTGATATATCATGTTGAACCACCCTTGCACCCCAGGAATAGATCCCACTTGGTCAGGGTGAATAATCCTTTTAATGTACTGTTGAATCCTATTGGCTAGTATCTTGGTGAGTATTTTGGCATCCATGTTCATTGAGAGTACTGGTCTGTAATTCTTCTTTTTTATGGGGTCTTTGTCTGGTTTTGGGACCAAGGTAATGCTGGCTTCATAGGAGTTTGGAAGTTTTCCTCCCATTTCTACTTTTCAAAACAGCTTCAGTAGAATATGCATTATTTCTTCTTTAAATGTTTGGTACGATTCCCCTGGGAGGCCTTCTGGTCCTGGAATCTTGTTTTTTGGGAGGTTTTCCTTGCTGGTGATGAGTCTGTTCAGATTTTCTATTTCTTCCTATCTCAGTTTTGGTAGTTTATAAGTTTCTGGGAATGCATCCATTTCTCCCAGATTGCCTAATTTGTTGGCACATAGTTGCTCATAATATGTACTTAAAATTATTTATATTTCCTTGGTGTTGAGACCTGAATTCTTGAAAGATACTCTGTTGTCAATTAGTTGTGTAAAAGAATGAAAACTCTCCTAACTTTCTCCCCATTTTAAAAAATAACTTTTTTTCTTGTAAGTCCTTCTTAATTTAAATACAAATAATATATTTCCATTCCAATTGTGGCTTATTAATTGTCCTAGGGAGAAGAGCTGCATTTTTTAGGCTGCTGATACAACTCTTCTTGTGTTTGAGAAAAATTAATATATGCATATATATGTAGGTTTTTCCCACAAGTGATTATTATTTTTCGTATGATAACAGAAACTTCAATATGAAGAATCTTTATCTTTGTCCTCCAGAGATATTACTTATCTTTTATTAGCAATGAGATTCCTAGTCATTTATTTATTAATTGTTCCATTTATGGACCATGTTTTTCGTGTCAAGACTGTCCCCTGTTTTTTTCTAAAAGTTTTATAGTTTTATATTTTACATTTATATCAGGATTGATTTTTCAGTGGAAAAATCAGAGAGCCCAGAAAGAAATACACAATTATATGGTCAAGTAATTTACAACAAAGGAAGCTAGAATGTGCAATGGGGAAAAGACAGTCTCTTCAACACATGTTGTTGGGAAAACTAGACAGTTACATGCAAAAGAATGAAACTGGACCACTTTATTCTACCATACACAAAAATCAACTCAAAATAGATTGAAGACTTAACTGTGAGGTCTATAACCATAAAAATCCTAGAACAGAGAACACAGGCAGTGATTTCTCTGACAGTGGCCAAAGCAACATTTTTCTAGCTATGTCTCCTAAGGCAAGGGAAACAAAAGCAAAAATAAACTATCAGGACTATGTCAAAATAAAAAGCTTCTGCACAGCAAAGGAAATAGTCAACAAAACTAAAAGACAACATATGGAATGGGAGAAGATATTTGCAGGTGATAAGGGGTTAATATCCAAAATATATAAAAAATTTATACAACTCAACACAAAAATCCCCCAAATAATCCAGTTAAAGATGCATGAAAAGATGCTCATCATCACTCATCATCAGGGAAATGCAAATCAAAACCACAATAAGATATCACCTAAAACCAGTCAGAATGGCTGAAATCAAAAACACAAGAAACAAATGTTGTCAAGGATGTGGAGAAAAAGGAACCCTGGCTCATTGCTGGTGGGAGTACAAACTGGTACAGCCACTGTGGAAAACAATATATAGGTTCTTCAAAAAATTAAAAATAGAACTACCATATGATCCAGTAATAATTCCACTACTAGTTATCTTCCCAAAGAAAAGCACTAATTCAAAAAGATATATGTACCCCTATATTTAACTGCACCCCTTTCTTTTTTCTTTTTTTATTTTAATACTCCTATATTTATTGCAGCATTATTTACAATTGCCACGATATGAAAGCTACCCTAGCCTCTATCAACAGATGAATGGACAAAGATGTGATGTATGTATCATATTACACACACACACACACACACACACACACACACACACACACACACACGGGAATATTACTCAGCCATACAAAATGATATCTTGCCATTTGTTACACATGGATACATGTAGAGAGTATAATGCTAAGTGAAATAAGTCAGAGAAAAATAACATATGATTTCACTCATATGTGGAATTTAATAAGGAAAACAAAGAAAAAAAGAGACAAAAAGATTCTTAAATATAAAGAACTGGGGCGCCTGGGTGGCTCAGTGGGTTAAAGCCTCTGCTTTTGGCTCAGGTCACGATCTCAGGGTCCTGGGATCGAGGCCCGCATCAGGCTCTCTGCTCAGTGGGGACCTCTCTCCCTCTGTGAAATAAATGAATAAAATCTTAAAAATCTTAAAAAAAAAATAAAGAACTGGCGGTTGTCAGAGGGCAGGTGGGTGGGGGGAATGGATGAAATACAAGATTGGGATTATGAAGGGCACTTGTGATGAGCACTGGATGATGTATAGAACTGTTCAGGTATTCACTTGAAACTAGTATAACACTATATGTTAATTATACTGGAGTATTTTTTAAAGTAGATAATTTGGGAAAAAATGATTTTAGTTCTTCCCTTAGCTTTTTACCATCCCTTTATTATTTTTAGATGTTATTTTGAGAATTTCCATATCCATCTTTCACTTAATATAGTGTACTTAAAATTAATGTTAATACCATCGCATAAATTGTACTAATCTTACAAAAGTAAAATTCCATTTACCTGCAAATTAATGCATAAATACATAAATTCAAGATTGATTTTGAGTTAATTTTAACTATATAACATGTGAAACTTATATCTCAATTCATTTTTTTTTGCTTACAAATATGTAATTCCAGCCCCATTTGTTGAAAATCTATCCTTATTCCCATTAATTGATTTTGTGTATTTATTAAAGTAAATTGTGAATGTTTATTTGGTTCTATTTTTTGGTGCTGTATTCTCATCTGTTGGCTTATGTGTCTATCCTTAGGCCAAAAGCACACAGGCTGAATTACTATACTATAGTCATTTAAGTCTTAAATGTGGTATATGATACCTTATACTTTATTCTATTTCAAAATTATTTTAGATATTCTAGTGTTTTTGCCTTTACATGTAAATTATAGAGCATACTTGTCTATTTCTATAAAAAAAACTCACTGGGATGTTGATAAGAATTACATTAAATCTATAAATCAATTTGGGCATAATTAGGATTTTACTGTGCTGCATCTTCTAATCCATGAAGATAGGATATTTACTGATTTATTTACATCTTTTTTATTTGTTTCAACAGCATTTTATAGATTTCAGCATATAAATTTTGAATTTGCTATGTTAGATTACCCCTATATATTTCATTTTAAGTGTTTATTAATGCTATCATATTTTCAAGTTTGGTTTCTGCGTACTCTTTGCTAGTATAGGAAATTAACTTTTGTGCATTGATCTTTTGTGACCTCGCTGAAATAATTTATAAATTCTAGCTTTTTTTTTTCTTATAGCTACACTGGAATTTTCTACATAAACTATTAAGCCACCTGCAAATGAGAATTGGTTTATTGCCTCTTTTGTACTTGCAGTGATTAGAACTTTCAGTTCTATGTTGAATGTCAGTGATTCAAGCAAAGATCTTTGCCTTATAACTGGTCTTAGAGAAAAAAACAGTCAGTTTTCATTGTTAATTATGGTGTTATCTGTAGGTTTTTATAATTGTCATTTTCCAAGTTGGGTATGATCCTCTCTATTTCTACTTTCCCTAGAGTTTTTCTCATGAATGGATGTTGAATTTTGCCACATGATTTTTCTGGATCAATTGATATGTCATTTTACCTTATTACCATGTTGATATGGCAGACTGCATTGATGGTTCTCAAATATTGAGTGATGCTTGCAACCTTGGAATAAATGCTAGTCAGTCATGGTACATAATTATTTCTATACATTGCTGAATTTGGTTTGCCAATATTTTATTAAGATTTTTATATCTATATTATTGAAATACATTGGTCTGTAGTTCTTTTTTAATTTTTTTTAAATTTTATTTATTTATTTGACACAGAGAGAGAGAGATCACAAATAGGCAGAGAGGCAGGCAGAGAGAGAGGAGGAAGCAGGCTCCCTGCTGAGCAGAGAGCCCAATGCGGGCCTCGATCCCAGGACCCTGAGATCATGACCTGAGCTGAAGGCAGAGGCTTTAACCCACTGAGCCACCCAGGCACCCATGTAGTTCTCCTTTCTAAATCATTCCTTTCTGTGGTTTGGGTATCAGTTAAATGAACTGGGGAGTGTTCTCTTCTATTTTCTGGGACAGATTAGGAAGACTTTATGTTAAGTCTATTAAATATGTGCTGTAATTCTCCAGTAAAACCACTTGGGCCTTGAGATTTTCTTTCTTTTCTTCTTCTTCTTCTTCTTCTTCTTCTTCTTATTTTCTTCTTCTTCTTCTTCTTCTTCTTCTTCTTCTTCTTCTTCTTCTTCTTCTTCTTCTTTTTTTTTTGATACTTTTCTTTATTCCAAAGTCTATTTTATCTGATATTAATACAGTGAGTCTTGCTTTCCTTTGATTGTCTGTATGGTATCCCTTGTCTCCAACTTTTTACTAAAAACCTACATATATCATTATATTTGAATTGAGGCTCTTGTAAACAAACCTATACTTGGCTAATTTTTTCTTGTTTTGTTTTTTTTTACTCTGACATTCTCTTTTAATTGGTATATTTTGATCATCTACATATAATGTAATTATTAGTATGGTAGGGAGTATATCATTTAATTTTTTGTTATTGTTTCTGCTTATTCTTTTCCTTTTTCTTTTTTTATGCGTGTTTTTTCATTTTTTCCTCTTTTTCATCTTCCAATGGATTACTTGAACATTTTTATAATTCAGTATTGTTTTATCTATAATCTATTTCAGTGTATCCATATACAGCACTTCATAGTGGTTGCTCCAGGAATTTATTTATTTATTTATTTATTTAAGATTTTATTGATTTACTTGACAGAGAGAGAGCACAAGCAAGCAGAACGGCAGGCAGAGGGAGAGAGAGAAGCAGGCTCTCTGCTGAGCAGGGAGCCCAATATGGGGCTCGATCCCAGGACCCTGGAATCATGACCTGAGCCAAAGGCAGTGACTTAACCAACTGAGACAGCTTATGATTCTATTGATGTTAAGATTTAACCAGTTTAAGGGAAGTGTAGAAACCTTACTTCCCTTTCTGTCCCTTACCCCCTTTTCATATTTTTTTACAAATGTTTCCTCTTTATATATGGAGAACCACAATAGACAATCTTAAAATTTTGCTTCCACCTTGCAATCCAGGGAGTACAGTGGTTAAGTAAAGGCTCTTGAATTGAACAGTCTACTTTGGAGTCCTGGCTATACCTCCTATTATTTTCATGGCATTAGAGATACAACTTAACCTCTCTGCTCTTCGGCTTTCTCAAGTATAAAAGAAATACAGTATTACAACCTACTTCATCATATTGCTGCAAAGATAATGATAAACGTAAAGGGCTACCATAATAATTGACATATATAAGGGTTCAATAAATATTTGCTCTTCTCCTTCTGTTGATGTGTTGTTTCAAAGGACAATTCCATCCCCTTTAGCTGGAAAAAGAGATCCTCACATGTTAGTGGATCCTCACATGGATTAGTGGAACCAATGAAGGGCTCCAGAACTTTAATGTTTCATATAGAATAACAGGGCAACGTACATAACATATTATGGAAAATTAATACCTATCATGCCTGCGAAGCAGGGAGGAGGAAGCTGATTCAGAACAGTGCTTCATCACCTGTAAATAGTCTTTGTATACAGGAGATCTTCATCAAGTCTCTGTTGATTAAATTAATAGAAGTGACAGATGAAACAAGAGAGTAAATTATTTCACTGTATTAGTTTTCGGTAGCTGCTGTAACAATTTATTACAAACTTAGTGACTTAAGTAATACAAATGTATTGGCTGATAGTTCTGAGGACTATAAGTTTAAAATGGCACTCACTGGACTAGAATCAAGGTGCCACCTGGGATATATTTCCATTTAGAGGCTTGAGGAATAAATCCGTTTCTTTATGTTTTCCAGTTTGTAGATACCACCTGTATTCCTTAGATTATGCTCTTCTCCTGAATCTTCAAAGCCAGCAACAGTGGGTTGGGTCTGTCTCACATCACATCCTCTTGATTCCTCTTCTGTCTCCATCTTCCACTTTTAAAGAATGTTGTGATTACACTGCACCCACTCACATAACCGAGGATGATCTTTTCACTTCCAGGTCAGCTGATTAGCAACCTTAATTTTATCTATAATCTTAATTCGTCTTTGCCATATAACTTAGCATATTCACAGTTTCTGGGTACTAGGGCAGGACATCTTTGGGATACCATTAGTTTACCTGCCTGCTCATTGCTCCAGGAAATTATAGGAGGATGAACAGCCTATTATAATTATACCCTAATCTTATAAATTTAGTTTTTATCTGAATTACCTTATAAGCAATTGTTTCTTGTAGGAGCAAAAAGGCAAGTATTGCGATCCAATTTCAAAACAGTTTAAGGAAAAGACAGTGGAATTTTTTTGTATCTTTTCATATAGCTCTTGATGAGCAAACTGATCAGACTGTAAAATGATAGTCATTATCAAACTAATCAGGGCATTCAGGAAATCACTGATCTACCTTAAAGCCTTAGGCAAGTCAATTGACACTTCTGAGCCAGTTTTCACATCTGCAGCAGAGTAAGTCCTGCCTTACGTAATCACAGTTCCCTCTTCTGCATTTATGGGGAGAAATCTCAAAGTATGAAAAGACTGATGCAAATATACAGTAGTATAATTAATACTGGCACCTTGTGTTCTTATGGATAAAGATGTGAGGGGGTGGTTCTTTAATACTCTGTCAATCATACTGCCACAGAATGCCAGCAAATGATGCTTTTATTTCAAATTGACTCCAGTTTACTTTAGAGCTAGCAATATCTTTATTGTATATAGTCCTCCCACACATTCAGCAGATTCAGGTAATGTTATGGGCTAAACTGTGTGCCCTCAACATTCATATGTTAAAGTCCTAACCATCAGTACCTCAGAAAGTTACTTTGTTTGGAGACAGGGTCTCTGAAGAGGCAATTAAATTAAAATGAGGCCCATTACAGTGGGTCTTAATTCAGTATAAATTGTGTCCTTATAAGAAGAGGAAATTTGGACACAAACACATAGAGAAGGAAAACTATGAGAAAACAGCCAGCTTGGAGCCCGGCACAGATACTTCACTCCTGGCTTTCAGAAGAGACAAACCTTGCCAATACCTTGGTCTCAGACTTCTACCCTCAAAAATGGTGAGAAAATAACTATCTATGGTTTAAATTACCCACTCTACTATACATTATTAAAGCAGTCTTAGCAAACTAATACAGATAATATCAAGAAGGCTGTGGTAGATTTGCACCCACACAGAACAGTTAAGCCCTACATTTATTGATGATTATTTCCCTCGCATAACAGACAAAGTGGTCGTGCTCAAACAGTGGTTTATTTTACGTAAGTATATTTATTTCATGTAAGTATGCTGTAGTAAGTATTATGGGGATATTGATTGTATTCATAGCCAGCTTCTATTTTGAAGAAGCTTACAATTTTATGTATTAAATCAATGTATTTTTCTCTCTTGCCTTTATCTCATAATGAAATACGAGAGCTCTCTGTTACATATAGTGTCAGATAGTCATTGTTCATTGAAAGATTACACACATCAACAACACTAATGGCATCCAGGACACTGAGGGGATGGTTGGTATCACTTCCTAAAACTTACTTTCTTCCAAATACGATAATTAAAATTATTTCTTAAGGACCTCTATCAACAGCTCCCCTATAAAGAAGGATCCCAGGCCTTCTTATAATCATTGTTTGTGAAGGACACTTTTAAAAAAGTTATGCATTACCCAACTGGAGCAACTGTTTCTATTGTGGCATATATTAAGGATATCTTCATAAGTTATATCTTAAATATATGTAATATAATGTATATTAAAGAGATACATTCATTACCTGAGAAGTGATGCTTTTAAAATTTTAATCCAGAGATGAGAAAACTTTTCCTTTTTTAAGTGTTTGGTGGTAAAAGAACTGTACCCTAAATCAGAATATAGTAAGTGTCAAGGAGAGGCAAGGTAAATTTCTTTTTTTTTTAAAGATTTTATTTATTTATTTGACAGAGAGAAAGAGATTACAAGTAGGCAGAGAGGCAGGCAGAGAGAGAGCAGGGAGCCTGATGCAGGGCTCAATCCCAGGACCCTGAGATCATGACCTGAGCCGAAGGCAGAGGCTTTAACCCACTGAGCCATCTAGGCGCCCCGCAAAGTAAGTTTCAGAAGGTGATGAAGGAAGAAGCAATTTAACAATTTCAATAGAGATGACTGGAGAGACTTTAGGGGAGATGGTTAGAACTACATAATGCAAACTGACTGAAATAATATGATAAAAATGAAATGAAACATGTAACCTGAACAGAGGATGTTTAGGGATTTGGGTGAACTTAAAAAAAAAGACAAGAATCTAGTTAATTAAAATAGTGCATGATAGAATAAAATTCAGAGCTAATAATTGTTCTTTCTCTTTGCAGCTATAAAAAAACTCAAAGTATCTACCCAAAGGTTATATGAATATTTATGGCAACATTATTCATAATAGCCAAAAAGTGAAAACAATGTGATGTCCACCAAATGATGAATAGATAAATACAATGTGGTCTGTTCATACTATAGAGTGTTTTTCATCAATAAAAGGGAATTTTGTACTGATATGCGCTATGATATGAATGAAACTTGAAAACATTGTCCTAAGTAAAAAAATCCAGTCATAACAGACCACATATTGTATGACCCTATAGAAATATGAAGCGTCCAGAATAGGCAAATCTATGGGGAGATAGAAAGTAGATTAGTGGCTGCCAGGATCTGGGGGAAGGAGAGACTTGAGGTCATGGCTAAGGGATATAGGATTTGGCTTGAGGGTAATGGAAAATGTTGTAAAATTGATTATGGTAAGGGATGCACAAGCCTGTGAATATATTTAATTGTATACTTCAAATGAGTAAATTACAAAGTATCCATATTCTGTGAGCAACAAACAGTTTTAGGTGATTAAGAAATTGAAACTCTTCTGAACTTGATTACAACACTATGATATCCCTTTACACACACACAAACAAATACACTGATACACAAAAGCTTGCTCACTGGCCACACATTTAGGAAGTGATGAAATCTGCAGCTGAACCCAGGTAGTCAGCATAGATTCCATGCTTTTCATTTTTACATTATGTTGTTTCCATCAGGCAGTAATTTTATTTACTCATTTCTACAACAGCAAGAACCATCTGGCTACCCAACATCATGTGAAAAATAGCAACTGGATGTGTGTTTTGTTGTTCAGAAGGTGCAATAATAGCATTACGTATACCAGGCCTTGCTCTGGTCACAATGCAAACCGACAGGAACAGTAACATAGAAGATAAAACATTGCTTTCGCAACATTGCATGTTCCTCTTTTAATCAGAGTTTACTGTGTGCATCCATGACTTGAAACCAACAACAATAAGCAATCATGCCTGCAACTGTCATCTAGGCTTGCCGGCTCAATGCTGCAGTTTCTTTCTGTTGACACATTGCTTAGCTACTGGCATAACAAGTTGTTTTCTCACTGAAACTCCACTCAAACAGTACTGATTTCATCTGAATGGCTAAGAAAGAGTCACTGTCTTGTTACCATCTCCTTTGCACTGGCCTTGGGACTGTTATTTTCCAATGCAGGCATAATGTAACTAAAAATACCTACGCTACACGTTAAAAAAAAGGGGGAAAAACACTCACATTGCTTTTTTTCTCTTTTATGATTTTAAACCCAGTGAATACAATGAAATAAGCAGTTTTTCTCTTGGGTGCACTTCTTAATGATGAGTTACCAACTGCTTCATAAAGTCCTTCTCAGCCAGAGAAATTTCAGTTTCTGGCTAAAGGGGAAAACATTCTACTGAAATACAAGTGGAAAACTTCAGAAAGTCAGCGACAGTCACAGTAAATATTTCTACCTTATACTTTCACTTCTCTTTTCCTCACTGCCTTTTTTGAACATGATGAAGTAAGTCCTTTAACTTTTCATACGGATATCTATTTATCTCAAGGGAAGAACAAAGTGTGAACTGTCACAATTGAATACAGTCATTCTATACCAAAAGGTTATCGTGGAAGGAATTTGTACATCGTAGTGGCGATATTATGAGTGTCTTCCTCCCTGAGAAACTACTCAGAAAGATGTCTCTATAATGAGACCCACAATCTGACATCAGTTATCTTAGATGCCAGCTGAAGAGCAGGACTGGAAAAGAAAAAAAGGAGAAAAAGCAGCTAGTGAAATGATTCCCCCATTATCACTGCAGATGCTATTTATTGTAACTTTATGCTTGGCCCCCTCCTCAGCACACCTGTGCATGATCTTGTATATTCCTTACAGAAACACTGTAAGAATTTTACTAACTTCATTCTAGAGATGAGAAAGCCCATGTTCAGAGAGTTTAAGGAATTTGCTTTGAGAGTATGTAATATATGATAAACTGAACCTAGATCTACCAGATTTAAAACCTGTAACCTTTAAACACTGTGATATAATCCATGATCCTTCTCTGCTCAGTTTCTCTGTTCCTAAATTATAAGGGTTGGTCATTTACTGACATTTAATGTAAGCTTACTCACTGAACAAGCAACTAATGAACAAATGAAAACAAGACAAGGCCCCATAAACTCAGAGAAGTGATAGGTTAAAAAAAGAAAGAAAAAAAGGCAATTGCTAGAGAGCATATTCAATTTTTAAATATAGCCCATTATTTCAGAGTAGAGCAGTAGGTGGATGTACATAACTCAGAAGGTATTAGGAAAAATTGGGAACTTGACCTAATGTAATCAAATATTTCTTCAGAATTTTTCTCAATACAGCTCTCTTGACAGAAATTAACAATTTTTCAGATTAACATATGACTTGAAGATTGTCTTCCCTATAGAGATAATTCTATAATGATGAATCACAGTAACTACTAATCTAAAGCGTATTACCTACTCCTTGAGGTAGTAAGGAAAGAAAACCAAGATCATGAGCATAGTTTACTTGTTTGTTTTCATTACCCTGTTCAAAACTGAATAAAACAGAGTTCTGTCTATCTGACATGACACCTTTTTTCTCTTATCAGGTCAGAAATCAATAAATAGTAAAAGGATACAAAGTGAATTTTGTCCAAAACATATCACTGGCCATATCTGAAGTATACTTTGTGACATTACTATTATAATTTTCAGACAATAATATTGAAATACATATTTGAAACTAATGATAAAAAATAAAAATGTATTTATCTAAACATGTTTTCACATACTGGGGACTTATCAATGATATTTCATCATAAAATTCTGATTAAAAAATCTAGTGAGAATGAGATTATAATATGGAAAAAAATAGGCAATGAAAGTATTTGGGTCTATAAAATAAGACAAAACAAGAATGAAATAGAAATACTGGTAATAAATGGAATTAGCCAAGAAGTACCATACTATAGATATGCAATATAACAAATAATGATGAAGGGACAAAGAGATATAAAAAGATACAAAGCTATACAAAACATTTTGAATGCTCATGAATATAAGTATAAAAAGTTTCTTTCTTGAATTTAGATTTAAGAACTCCTCATCAAAATAATAGCAAATCAAATTCAACATATACCATGACCAAGCAGAATTTATTCCACGTATGCAAGGTTCACTCAATATTCAAAAACCAATTAATGTCATTCCCCCATACCAAGAACTAAGGAAGAAAAGTCATACAGGTATATCAAAAAAGAAGAACATTTGGGGCGCCTGGGTGGCTCAGTGGGTTAAGCCTCCGCCTTCGGCTCAGTTCATGACCCCAGGGTCCTGGGATCGAGCCCCACATCGGGCTCTCTGCTCAGTGGAGAGCCTGCTCCCCCCTCTCTCTCTGCCTGCCTCTCTGCCTACTTGTGATCTCTCTCTCTCTCTGCCAAATAAATAAATAAATGTTTAAAAAAAGAGAGAGAGAGAGAAACATTTGACAAAAATCCAGTACCCATTCATCATAAAAAGTCTCTGGAAATATGGGGGAACCCCCTAAACTTGACAGAGAACAGCTTAAAAAAAACCTATAAGCTAACATCACACCTAAAGAGGAGAAACAAAAATTCCCCACTAAGATTGGGGACAAGGTAAGAATATCCCTTCTCACCACCCCATTTGACAATGTATTGGAAATCCACTTAGCAAAATAAGAAAAGGAAACAAAATAAGAAAAGGAAAAGGACCAAATGGTTTCTCCTCTGTGCAAGATGAATGATACCATGTCGAGATGACTGCACCTTCACTGCTTGGTCCAAGTTAAGTGCTCTGCTCCATGAATTGTGAAAGTAGACAGTAAAGTAAATGGTGACAGCTCCCAGGAAAAAGTGAGAAGTGGTGCCAGGATAATGACCTGTACCCTCTAGTGGAAACAGAACTATGTCCTTGTGATGTATTTATTTATATTTCATCCTTATGGATACTGGCCAGATTGCATTCTTCGGGGAGGCAGAAGAGAATCTCAGAGAGGATTGCATTTACAAGGAGACTGCAAAAATGTAGAGGAGGCATTTCAAGCAATAACCTTCTCTGATCAGAGCCAAAGGCCTGTTGACCCCTCCCCCTGGACCAGCTCTGGAGATGGATAAGGAGTGGCCGATGAGAATACTGACATACAGAGAAGGTTTGTCCAAGAATGAGGAGCTTCGTTCTCTAATTTGTTCTATTCCTCCTTCGTTGATAACACGCTGCCTCTAAAAAAATATGGATGTATTAAAAAAAAAAAAGTCCAGGTATTCAGGCAGTAGGGGAAGGGATAAATAAAGCACAGAGAATTGTTTGCACAATAACATTTTTCTCTGTCATACTGTAATGGTAGATACAAGATATTAGGGATGTGCCAAAAAAATATTAAAAGGGGCCCCCGGGTGGCTCAGTCAGTTAAGCATCTGCCTTTGGCTCAGGTCATGATCCTGGGATCCTGGGATAAAGCCCCGCATTGGGCTCTTTGCTCAGTAGGGAGTCAGCTTCTCCCTCTTCCTCTCTCCCGGCTCCATGCTCTCTCTCTTAAATAAATAAATACATAAAATCTTAAAAAAAAAAAAAAAACTCTTCACAAAGAGTGAACTGAATGTAGGCAAGTAAAAGAAAAATATTTAGGAGCTAGAAGGGACCCAGGAAGGAATGCAGACCGTAATAGGAGAATTTAAATGCATGATAAATGCATGAACCCACTTCACTGAAGAGGATGGAGGGGAAGAAAGGGTAACCTAAGTATCTACAGAAAGGAGTGAAGTCTGTAAAACTAAAGAGAAAAGAGGGGCGCCCGGGTGGTTCAGTGGATTAAGCCTTTGCCTTCAGCTCAAGTCATGATCTCAGGGTCCTGGGATCAAGCCCCGCGTCAGGCTCTCTGCTCGACAGGGAGCCTGCTTCCCCCTCTCCCTCTGCCTGCCTCTCTGCCTACTTGTGATCTCTCCCTCTCTCTCTGTCAAATAAATAAATAAAAATCTTTAAAAGAAAATAAAGGGAAGAGGACCTAAACATAGATACTTTACTCTAGTTGATAAAACTGTTCCTCTTCAGGGTATGGTATATACTACCATATATGCATACTGGAATGAAATAATGAAATCAATAGATGGCAGATGCCAAAAACCAATTGTCCTACTGGTGGAGTGGAATTTACAGATAAATAAGAAAAGGATGCAAGAATGATTGAGGGGGTAATGAATCAAGCATGGAGACATTAGTATGAAACTCATATTTAGCTTACAATAGGTACAGATAGTTGTATAATGAAATATTTCTAGATAGGCTTATATACACAGATTGATAAAAACACATAGTTTTTTCTCTGTCAACTGTGAGATGCTAAAGAACCAACACTATAGTAGCAACAAGCAACTCTAGCACCCATATCTTGGTTTTTAACACCATTCTTAAATAACAAACACCTGGGACCCTTGGAGAAATGGCTGATTCTAGGACTGTGGCAGGTACAATAAACCTGAAGTATCTTGAAGAATCAGTGAGGAAGTACTAAACACCCCTGTCACACACATATACTGATGGGGGTATGTCAAAATAGCACAGGAGTCAACTGACATAGCTCCCATTAACCAAATCTGAAACAATTTAAGCAAAAAAATAGAATATTCTTGGATTATTACCCACAGTATAAAATAAATAGCCCTGTGTCCATTTTAACTTAAATAAATGATTGAATAAATTAATAGGGAAGAGACAAGTCTCCCATGCTGAAGGATTTCAAATAACACTCCTTAGATGTTAGCTGCATATTCTAACTTTGTTTCAAAGAGTATAGTATGGAAAAGGTAGAAAGGGAGAGAGGGCATTTTGCAGTGAGGTTAACCTGACAAACACTAACAAAGACAGGTTAAAATCATGTTGATTGTGTGTACACTTCATATAATGGGATGAAAATGAAATTTTACCTCTATGGTCTTTCTCCTAATAATTCATAACCACAGTATTATCATGAGAAAAACATTAGAGAAATTCTAATAGTGAGCCATCCTTCAAAATACTTGACCAGTACTCCTTAAAACCATCATGGTCATGAAAAACAAAGAACATCAGAAAAACTGCCACAGCTGAGAGTAGCCTAAAGACACATGCCAACTAAATGTAGCATGGCATCTTGGGTGAGATACTAGAACAGAAAACAGACATTAAGTAAAAACAAAGGAAATCTAAACAGACAATGACCATCTGTTAATATTTTTTTAAAAAAGGTAAGTTGGTAGGGTGCCTGGCTGGCTCAGTTGGTAGAGCATCCAACTCTTGACCTCAGGGTCATGAGTTCAAGACCCACATTGAGTGTGGGGCCCACTTAAAAAAAAAAAAAGAAAGAAAAGCTAAGTTGACCTCATTAAAAAAATTCAGAAGTGTGACAGTATTAACAAAATAAGGCCACAAAGTGGGAGAAAATATTTAACATATATATATGTATATATATCTTAGTTGTATTATATAGATATATATCTGACTTGATAGACATCTGACAAAGGGCTTGTATGTATAACATATTTTAAAATTACATTGCAAATTTAATAATAAAAACCATACAACAAAAAGTGAACTTTATATTTTAACAGATATTTTTAAAAGGATACATGTGAACTATGAATGAGTATTGGGAAATACTCTCAACTTGATTAGTAATCAGGAAAATGCAAATGAGTAGAGTGCAGAAAGTACTATTTGGACATGAGAAGACGGCAGCGACAGAAAACCAGGAATATAGAATTGGAAATAATCCCTTACCAATGAGTCCTTCTGTTGGAAGACATCACTACACTTACAGGAGCTTCAGATTTCTTATTTAAAAATTAAAGAGTTGGACAGGATTATCCCTGAAGTCACCTTTAATATTTTGAATATTTCTAACAGCTTATTTTAAGCCAGAAAAATAAATAGGTTGCATATTTTTCTTCCTTTTTTTTTCTCCTGATAGCTGCATTAATTCAGTTTCTTTGGATAATTTCCACAAAGTGGTAAGTTATCAGAATAGAACAATGCATCAATAATTTGAGCACTTTTCATTTGCAATATGTAGCGTGATCAAAGTGCTATTCAAAAGAGTTTTATCAATAGGTGACAGGGATACGGTCTTTTTTTTTTTCTAATATGGACTGTTACAGTGCCACTGTTATTAATCTAAACATTGCAAACTGGCAAATGTACACCCTGAATGTTACTATACCTTAAAATTTTGCTTAAAATACATGCCAGAAAATTACATTCACCTCTGGACTGGGCCCTGGGGCAATGATTGATTTAACTATAAATTTTACAGTGAAGATATAAAACTCTGGAATTGCTATTTTGTAATAAAAACACTGACGGAACTTTTAAACCTCATTTCTCTATCCATGTTGTTATGCAATTACAAGTTCCAGTCAATATCTGAAAGTTTGGGTAGTAAAAAGAACTTCCTAAGGTTCTATTAGTGACCAATGCATATCAACAAGAGAGAATGTTGTTAATCTCTGTGTACACAAACTGTTCCTCCCAGAGCAGAGCTGCGGATACCGAAGCTGCTCCTCAACAGCCTAGAGGGAATGAAAAACTCTTCACGTTTAAGTTGTTTTATGACACCAATATCACCTAAACGGAGCACAAACAAATACAAATGTACACAAAAGCAGCTTTCCAAACATCTGTTCATGAAGACATGAAATAACTTACAGTGAAACACCTTTCTATTTTTTTTCAAGATATACAAATAGATTTTAACACATTAAACCTGCATCATTTGCTTATCATCCATCCCAAGAAGCTGGGTCCATTTCCAAAGGAAGCGCAGCTTTGCTGGGTCACGGTGATGGATTTTACTGTAATAGGTTGTGGGGTATGATAGTGGCTAAAGCATACAGATCAGCTAAACCAGGAAGCACTAGGAAAGAAGCTAAGGTATGCTAGGTAGGTTAACAGTGGTAAAAACTAATGCCCATCGACTGATTACAAGGCTAAAAGAATTCAGGAAGTGCTTATTTTTTCATTTATGTCTCACAACCCCATGAGGTAGGTACTGCTGAAATCCCGCTATAGAGATGCAGTGGACTGACTTTTAGGATGCCCCTTGAGGATCCCCACCCCCGAAGACTGACAACCTTGTGTTATCCCCTCCCTTGAGAGTGGAGTGGATCTCAAAACTTACTTCTAATAAACAGGATATGGAAAAGTGATGAGTTGTCACTGCCATGATTATCTTACCAAAGCTTCTATCCCACTCATACTCTCTATGGAGAAGGAGAGGAATAGAGACAAGTCAGTGGAAATACCAGAAGTTTTGTACTTGGAATTATTAACAATTACTACTTTAATTCAGGTACTCCAATTAGTAACTATTTAGAAGTATCTGGTGGGTTTCTTATGCATTTTTCTCTTTCACAGTGTTGGGTAAATTGTTTGAGACTATGTTATTTTCTTAAAAGTAAATCTATAAAAGAAATGGAGTCTATCAACACCTTAGCCAGTGGTGCATCAGAAAAACTGAGCATTTCTATGCCATTGCCTGCCAAGTGGAAGTATAACGGACTGTAAGTAAAAGTTCCCAGAATCTTGCAGCAAAAGTAGTCATTTCTAAATTGATACCATTTGGTATCACTCCACATGTTCAATCCACTGTTTTGTTTTCTTTTGAACTATCTATTGTTTCTATTTTGTCTAGCTTTTGTATCTTGCCTCCTCTGACTCATTCCTATGATTTTTATGTTTTTATTAATACTTCACATTTTTATTTTAATTAGCTGACATACAGTGTTAATTTCAGGAGTAGAATTTAGTGACTCATCACTTACATGTAACACCCACTGCTCATCACAAGTGCCCTCCCTAATACCCACCACCCATTTGTCTTCAAACTTCAGCATTTCATTCTCTCTTTTGCCCTGACATCCTTCAGTTCAGTGACAAAAGCTCTAGTTTAGCCTCAGATGCTGCTTCTTGAATCTCTCCACTGAGACTGTCGCAACCTCCTGAGATTCAGATGCTCCGCATCCAGGATGCTGGATATGATGCTCACTCTGGTCAGAAGTATTAAAGAAAACCATCTACGGAGCAAAATTAGGAAGACAGCATCCTCTTTGAATGTAGTGTATCTCCTCCCTGTCTTTCTCATTGTAGGTAGGGGTGACCAGCACAAAATGTCATCCAGGCTGGCTATCAGAGTTGTGTTACATCCCAAGTAAAGAGTCTGGTATACTCCTATCCTACCTCCCTGCTTTGAAATCTACTTTCCTCCATTTATCTCTCTTCTTCCATTTATCTCTGAGACTTAGAGCTGTTTCCTATAAAATGGGAATAACCACCCCCCTAGGATTTACTGCAAGACAAAGTGAAGACAATGTCTTTCACAAGAATTTGTCTTGTGTTTCTAATTAGGTTGAAAGACACCAATTTATTATTTATTTATTGCCTCCTCCCACACTCCTTTTACCTCAAACCAATGTGAATATATCTGAACAGCATGGATACTAACTAACCTCTATATATACCTACCTAATCTGATGGATCTAATGTAAAATTCAAGAGACTACGATAAACTACACTGCACATTGCTGTAACAACAAACATTTAATTTCTTGTTATAATTACTTGGTTAAGTTTTCTGTTGTTACATTGTTTTGTTTTCAATGTTCTGGTTTTGGCTTCTTAGTTATCTACAATTGTTTGGCATCTGAGAGAACATTTGCTAGTGTCAAAGTGATGTCACAAGTGAATTCAGTTCAATATTTGAAAACATTTTCCAGAAAGCAGCTAAGTTCCACTGTAAAAATACTGTGTTCATATAGATAAGAGTTGTTTTATGAAAGAACCCAAGTCTTTTTCTATTGATAAGCATGCCCTCAGGAGATTCGATCCCAAATACAATGGTTTTCCACGTTCACTGCTACCCAAGAGCCTTCAGGAAAGTTGTGTTATGCAGGATTGCAATGATGCATGAATGGTTGGGAATTAGAAAAGAAAATGGAATTTTGATTCTTTTTTAGAATTCGGAATTGCTTTGAAGCTTTCCCTGCCTCTCCTGATTTTAAACCTGAAGTCATGAAAATCAAATTTAGCTTATTCAATTTCTATGCACTATACATGAGGTATTCTGAAACTTTTAAATGTGTTTTTACCCTAAAAAAAATACTAAAAGTTTACAATATTATACCCCCGCATAAATTAACAGTCCACAGAAGCATTATGTAAGTCAATGTTAATAAATGAAGCATCAAATATTTATAACTGTTGAAGTAGTATCTTATTTAAAAGCTTATTTTTCTTTTCTTTTATCAAGGAAATGAGTTTTTCCTCATTTGTTGAGATGTGAAAAACAGAAAAGTCATATCGGATACTGTTAATATGGGTTAGTCTAGCCAGAATTGATCAGAGTGTAATCTTCTAGGATTCTAAGACATCACTGTAATATATCATAGGGAATAGCTAATTCCACATTTCCATGGCAATTCCTCACAAAATTGTAAAATATAAATTAGTCTGTCTCCTTCATGTAACTAATAAAAGGAAAAACAAATTAATTTAAAACTATGGTAAAAAGTACACCCACATTAACATACACAAAATCACCTACTTAATCCATTTCTGTATGGTGTAGTTCTTTGCACACAAACACACTGCAGAGTCTATTGTCAGTAGTTGCAATTACCTGATATTTTGACTCCGAATAATGTCTAACATAGTGTTCACTTAAAACTAGAGATCTGTTTAATTTTCTAAAATCTTAACCTTTTAGTAATATAACTCCCATGGCTTTGTCTGCTTCTGAGAGTTTCAAAAAAGATCAATATTATTAAAAAGCAGGAAATATTTTGCCAACATAAGATTTAGGGAGAAATGGGTGCCTGGGTGGCTCAGTGGGTTAAAGCCTCTGCCTTCAGCTCAGGTCATGATCTCAGGGTCCTGGGATGGAGGCCCGCATTGGGCTCCCTGCTCAGCGGGAAGCCTGCTTCCTCCTCTCTCTCTCTCTCTGCCTCTCTGCCTACTTGTGATCGCTCTTTCTCTCTGTCAAATAAATAATAAATAAAAATCTTAAAAAAAAAGATTTAGGGAGAAAATGCATATATGGAACCAGACTTTCTAATTGTATTTATATACGTTCCTCTATTTTTATGTTACCAGGTTATGAATAATGCTTGTGGGCGGATACTGATTATTGTCAACCGAATATACCTACTCTCCTCATCTCAATAAAACCCTATTCTTCTTCATGTCTTGAAGATTTATGCTTCAGGGTTAGGTTCTGATAGGTCTAAACTTACCCCGTGGTCAAGTTCACCTTTCCACTGATGGTTCAGGCATGGAAATATGATAGAATTTGGACCAACAGGATATAAGAATAAGTGTTTGGGAGGGGAGTTTCTCTGAAAGGTTTCTACTCTGATCCATAGCATACAAGCAATACACAGGGACAGCAAGTTTCTCTTATTCTGCTTGACATTGTCGTGTCTGTATATGATTCCTGGCACTGTGACAGCCACTTTTCTTTCATATGGGAAAATAGCATGAGGATGACAGAGCTGAAAGCTGAAAAGGAACTGGATGAACTTGGAGATGATTTACATAAAATAATAAAGTCAGAGTTGTAGCATGAAATCAGATCCTAGAAGCCCAGAATAAGAAGTTAGAAGGCTGTGAAAAAGAAAATAGGATTATTAACATTCATGCTTTAAATTCAGAATGTCCCTAGCAATTTTTTTCTTCTTTTTTTGAGAGGGAGGGATGGGGGTGGGGAAGAGAGAGAGCGAGACAGAAAGAATCTTAAGCAGGCCCCCATGCCCAGTGCAGAGCCCAATGAGCGGAAATCAAGAGTCAGATACTCAACTGACTGAACCACCAAGGTACCTTCTTCTTAACAATTTTTGAAGTGCTTCCATATATGTCATTACATTTTAACTTTCTTATGAACTTCATATATACACATTTCCCCCCCTTTCTATTGGTGAGCAAACTGAAATTCTGAAGTCATACAAATTCCCTAATGCCATACAAATTGGAAACAGTCCAGGCTGGAGCCCAGAGTTTTAAACTCTGAACATAACGATGCTTTTTCTAATTATCTATAGTGGGTCATCCGAAGAAGAAATAAAAGGATTTAGTTTGACATTTTTGGTTCTTAGTGAACACACTCTCATGTCATAGAACCAAAAAGGGCAATAAGAAACAATAACCAAAAAGAAGAAAATATCATCTTATGTTTTGTACTGGGGCAATTCTTTAAGCAAGAGAGCCACATCTTTCACTGTCACTTTAGCAGGTTAAACAAGCTTTTCTAATTCACTGCACTGTTTTATATTTCAATCATCCTTTACATTTTTTATTTTTAAGATTTATGTCTTTATTTTAGAGAGGGAGAGGGAAAGACAGAAGCAGACCCCACAGAGTGTGGAGTCCTCAACATGGGCTCCTTCTCAGCACCCTGAGATCATGACCTGAGCTGAAATCCAGAGTCGGATGCTTAACTGCTTCACTGACTGAGCCACCCAGGTGCCCCAAACATCTTTTACTTTTTAATGTCTAATCTTCCTAGATTCTTTTCCCAACATCTCCCCTATGCCATTGTGTATTATATCTTATTTAGTATTAAAATTTAAAAAAACTGTATTTTCAAGCATTCAATCTCCCCTCTTCTCTATCCAACCTTATTTTTAATATAAAATTAGTTCGGCTACTTCAGAAGCCATTTTCTATGAAATATGTGACACAGACATCTCTTGAGTGTAGTTTCTCAGACAAGTATATTCTCTTTTAATAAGAGACATCTCCGCCTGCCTTTGATTCCCTATTTGCCTCTGGCTATACAACACAGAGACTCCACATTCCTTTTGTCATTCCAAGAAGACACAGATAGCTGAGCACTGGGGATTGCTTCTGAGTAACTGTTAACATTCTTGTCCTATTAGTATACCACAGGAAGGGCTTTGTAGAAGGAGCCCTGTGGTAAGAGGAATCATGTGGTCTAATCAGCTTTTGCTTATGGGCCAGGTAAGAATCCTCTCTCAAGAAAGTCATGCAAATTGTGCATTATTTAAGTATATGTTAATTTTTAGTAAAAAAAAAAAGAAAACTCAAATGAGTCTCTTCTATAAAGATAAATCTGGGGTAATACTGAACCACAAATATTTCCTATCTCCCAAATCTTTCCTTTTCCATTTTGTAAATTAGCCTTATTCTGCCATTATCAGTTACTCCTTGGAGTAAATCCAATCAAGGGCAATTTTAATTTAGTTCAGGTTTCAGCTACTGTCCTTTTTACACATCTTCATCAGGGTTTGCTTCTAAACCTCATCTCCTTTCAATTCCATTCCTACCTTTATAAATTTCCCCTGTACTCACTGACAGAAATGAGAGGGTTTTACCTCCGTAAGTCCTGGTTGAGGAAACACTGAAGGAAACAGGATGTCTTAAGACTGCTTCCTTTCTACCTCTCTGCCAGTACCCACAGCCAATGTAGTTTCTTGTTTTGTTGGAAACTAACCTGCCCGTGCCCTAGTCAACTGCTATCTTCCTCAGTCTGGATAGCAATGAGGGCTGTTTTAGTGGTGAAGTTTTTGTGGTGAAGTTGGTGGTCTTTGAGTGGCACCTGGACACATACTCATAGTTTCTGAAGTTAGAAATTCTACAGCAGCATAGTAATTGCCCCAACCTCTACTGGGTTGTGTATACTTCAGAACATCTCAGTTGGGTTCCTTTACCTGTTAGGTAGTCCTTCATTAGGAGGGATTGAGAGCAACCATTAAGACTTTTTCCTATTTTCTGCAGAATTCCCCCAGACACATAAGGAATAAGCAGTCCTTTACACATGAAATTTGGCTCCTTTGGAAAACTTTATGCTTTTGCCAATTCGGTAAGTACTGCCCCCATCCCATAGCTCTTTACTTAACAGCCAGTGGTAACAGAGTCTATCTGCATGTTCTGACCCTCAGCTAACTCTATTTGGGGGGCAAGATGCTAATTCCCCCTATTTCTAGGATGGCCAACTGATCCAATGGCCCCTAGACTTGGAAAGTTTATGGGATGTGGGCTTATCAGTCTGATAACCAGGAACATCCCAGGCAACTGGGCACGCTTGTTCACCCTACTTGCTTCCATTCATCCTCGATCTTCACAGACCCAGGCGCCAGAACAAGCTGTAAACAGGCTCTCCTGAACATTCTCTCACAAAGCGACTTGCCCCTTTCAGTTAATTTTGAACTCCCCTAATGGCAAAACACACAAAGCAACTTCTGAGATTTCAAAGTATTTTGGAGAATCTGCACCAAGAATAATTTAGGAGCTGAAGAAGTACCTGTCTTTATTCTTAGAGATGAGTTGTCAGTTAAATCACTTTAGCTTTTGGGAAAGGAGGAATATAAAGGAAAGCCCAACCTCACCTTACTTAACCTTTAACCACCTTCACTTTCAGTTTTCTGGTCTCCCAAATGTATTATAATCATTTTAAGGGAAGATTGCATTCTTTATTCTTTATTGTTATTGTTTGTTTTTTATTTTCCAGCCTATGTAATATATATTTGTCAAAACCAACTTATGAACATATATTTTTTTTTACCCACAAGTATCCACCCCAATCGAGCTTCCTCAGCTCTGAATGCAAAGCACAGTGAAGTACAGAAAGAGTGCCTTCATATGCACAGAACAATTTATTCTCTCTCAATTTTTTCTTCTCTCATTGCACCTCCTTCCTCTGCCAGAAACAAATTTTGCTGCTTCCATTAATCTATCACAAACTTTTTTACATATTTCTCCCCACAGTGGCCTTGCTTATCAGGCTCTCAGGACGCTTTCTGATATGTGGTCTGTTTCTAACTGAAATGTGCTGCATTTATATTGGTGACTGCAATTGCCAGTGCATATCCATAAATAAACTGTAATTTTAAGCATTTTTCACTGGGTGATTGATGTTTTATTTAACCTGGACAAGACAGACACCTGCTTTGTTACTGAACAGCACTGTGCTATAGTCAAAGCACTTTTGATGGTATTATCTCTTCCTCTGGATTCTTTCAACTACCCCACCCCCATAGGCACAGTACCGTATATGTATTTTCTGAAAGTGAAGAAAGCACAGATTTTTAAGCAACAGTGGGGAAAGTATGTTACCTATTAAAGTCTTTCCCAATTCCGATCCTCCCCAGACAGCATCTATTTTCGCCGTATGTGAGGAAAACCCTGCTAGGTTGAAAATATATGGAGAAACCAAGGATAAAAGAAAGAAGGCAGAAGTTGGATACTATTTAAGATATTTATGTAGCTGATAACTGGCTGGTTAGTCTGAACTACCCTTTTGCCCAAAAGTCCTTTTGCATAGATTCGGATACCTTTTAAAAATTCTCTTGTTCTTCTTGAAGCCCAAAGGATTTGGTTTATTTTCTTTTGCATTATGACACCACTATTAAACACATCCTTCCTCAATACAGAGAGAAATAATCTCTTCACTTTACCCATTCTTCTCTTTCTAAGCATAAGAATGCAAACATACACGTGTTGTTGCTACAACTGTCAAGTCCTCATGCTATTCAGTGTGGGGATAAACAGCAATACAAACAAACTTGTAGAAGTTATAAAAGCGTAGGAGTTTCCACAGTTTATCTCAGACAATGGTTCTTGATACTATTTCTGTCTCCACTCAACTTCTCATCTCCGTTTTTTTGCAAGGGGAGGGCAATGAGCATTATCTGCCAACCACTTAATTTTCTAGCAATGCTTACTTTCCAGCACATGTCATGATGTATCTCATGGCAAGATTATGCTTACGTTGTCTCTGCTGCCTGTAATTTCACCTCCTATCCCATTGGTTTGCATACCTGTCTTAGTGTATGTGGGCAGTCGCAGCAGAATACTATAGACTGGGTAGCTTATAAATAACAGAAATTTATTCCTCACAGTTTTGGAGCCTGGAAATCCAAGCTCAAGGTGCCAGCATGGTCAACTTCTGGTGAAAGCCCTCTTCTAGGATGCAGATAACCAACTTCTTCCCTTTGTCCTCATCGTAGAAGGTTAGGGAACTCTGTCAGCCCTCTTTTATAAGGGCACTACTTCCACCCATGTAGGTTCTACCTTCCTGACCTAATCACCACTCAAAGGCCCACCTCCTATCAGTACCATTTTGGGGGTGAAGTTTCCAACAATGAAGCTGGGATGGGGAGACTTAAAAATTCAGACCATCCTACCTGGTTCTTCAAGAATCAGTTTAGATATCATCTCTAGAAGAACTTTTCTTACCCAAGACTTTAAATGTTCCATGTGTATATGACCATGTTGCATTATGCACATGTCCCTGTTCTTACTATATCCTACATTTTCTCTCCACTAAATTGGGAACTCTTTGATGGTAGGACTACTGATATATTTATCCTACTATCTCAAGGCCTCAAGTAACTGTGACCCTTTGGTGTCTATGACAGTATTTTAGAATATTTACTCTCTCATGTGAGTTCTATTGGTTCACTTTGTAATCCTGCTGAACATTCTCCTAGTTTTTTCTTCACCTTCCTTTACCTGGTGCCTATAGGAAGCATGATCACCCCTCCATACTAGAGAGGAATTGCTCCCTACCCCCTACACAAAATGAACCATATTACTTCCTCTCCATTTACAATCAATGAAACTATTACATCCAATTGCTCTAAAGTTTCCTCTTTTTATGGCAAATGAGATAACTTGGAAATCTTAGGATTCCAGCTTTCAGTGGATTAGTAAAAATCTCTCCTTATATGGCCTTCTGTATGTTCCTTTCCTCTGATTTTGATCCTCAAATTCAGTTCTCCTAAATTAAGAGCCCCACTCCAAACATATCAAGATGAAATCCCCCCCCCATAATATCAAGGTATTTGTTACCATGTTACCCTTTGGAAATATAGCAAATAGAAAGGCTCTTTGAGAAGACAGTTGGTCAATTATTTCAAGACAAAAAAATACGTATCTGGGAATCTTTTCCAGAAGTAAAACATTCCTACTTTCCTTCAATATTCATTTGAAGAGATACACGATTAATTCACCTTGTGTGTGTGTGTGTGTGTGCGTGTGTATATGTGTAAACCTTCTCTGATCTCCCTAAGATAAATCCCCCTAGTACAGGCCTGCATAATGTGCATTTTTTATTCATACCCTTTTACGCAATACAATTTAACTTTTAGTTACAGGACTTTCTGATTAATGACTCTACTATCATTACACTATAAATTCCAAAATAGCTGGGGTTATTGTAAATGGTAGTTTAGCACATAATGTGGTACAAATACTGGTCGAACAAAATTAAGTAACTATGGGCTCAATGAAAGAGAATTAATGTTTTGAATCTTTATGGTATTCTCAAAATAAACCTCCACCCTCTCTGTGCTCCCCTTAAAGGACGGGATCTATTAAACATGTTTAAATGGAAGTGACACGGCCAGTACAAAGTGGAGCATGAGCCTCTTTCCTTATAAGAATACCTGTTAGTTTGCTGGTAGCTAAACCATACCATGCAGTGAGCTTACTCCCAACCGTATCTCATGTTTATGTGATTCTACTTTGTTTTTTTCCCCTTGGCCCATTATGCTGTTTCACCAAGATTTTGTCCTCACTGAGATACTAACTTTAATTCTCATGGATTCAAGCCCCAGTATCTCATGATTCCCACCAGTCCTTACCATGTTTCTGATCTTCAGAACTTTACATATCAGTCATACCAAACATATTTAAATGTTTTGTTTGTATAAGTAAAGAGTCCTAAATTATAGTTCTTTAAAAAATTGGTTGTAATTGTTTTTGTATGTTCTAGCTTATTTACCACATCATTGTCTATTGTGGGCAGAACTAGGTCCTTCCCCCACCCTCTCAAATTCATATACTGAAGTCCCAAACACCAGTTAGGTAGCTCGAAGTATGACTTTATTTTGAGATAGGGTCTTTAAAGAAGTAACATAGTCAAAATGAACACCCTTCCCTAATTCAGTCTGACTGATGTCCTTATAAGAAGAAATTAAGACACACACAGAGATTCCAAGGGCATTCTTGCATAGAGGGAATATTGGGAAGAGGCAACAAGAGAATGGCTATCTGCAAGCCAAGGAAAGAGGCCTCAGAGAAAATACCCTGGCAAACACTTTGATTTTGGACTTTAAGCTGACATAACAGTGAAAAAAATTTACTGTTGTTGAAGTCACCTGTATTTTGGTATGGTGTTAAGGCAGTCCTAGAAAACTAACACATTGTCCTGCTAAATCAGAAAGAAACCCAAAGGTTCTCTCCAGTGATTTAGTTCTTTTCTTCATGTACTTCACCTCGTTAGCCACAAAGTACTCCTTACTCCATTACACAGAGCCTTTGGGTTCTGCCTGTCTCCATTCACCATGTCATGTTTTACCTGAATTACCAAGACATAGATCATACCAACGATTTCATAGAAGATATTTCCTACACAACTATCCCTCAATTCTAGGTCATCTTCCAAAAGTTCACGAATAATCATTTCTGTAAAATGGAACTCTTTTCAATCTTTCCCCCAACTTAAAAGTTTTAATCAACAATATTTTATTTTAAAAAATCCTCTATTTTCTCATTTGTCAGAGAAAGAAAACCCTTCACAATTGGTCCCAGTCTTCCCTGAAGTCTCATCTTCTTCCCAAGTTTCTTCCCATATCAGACGCCAATTTTGGAAACTGCCAATTGCATGAAAGTCCCTAAAATGTCACACTTCATGTGACCAAGGTTTTGCTCATATCTTCTATGCCACAGTTTGATTTCCCTAGAAATCCCACTATATATGTTTTATAGTTTCCTGTTCTTTAGCTAAGTGGGCCTTTTGCTTCATGGCTTTCCATAAAAAGTTCTGTATTTCTTTTACATAATACCCCTTTCTCTGAGTTGTACCTGTTCTTGTTGCATACCTTTCTCTGCAACTAATCTGTGAGCTCCTAAGAAACAGGACACAGCGTTCTTCTTTATTTTCTCAGATCCCTAATATAGTAGTTGTAGGATGGAGTTAACTTAAGTATCTTCTCCAAAAAATAAAATAGGAACAAAAATTATACCGAGTAAAATAATTTTCTCAGAATACTTGTATCATTGGGAAAGTGGATATTTTAACACCTGGCCCTTGTCAGGCTGGGTTCAAGCATTATATTAAGCAATACTAAAGAGCTGTGCAAAGGATTAGTGATGTAATTAGCCCAATTATATTTGTTACCATGTAGTTCTTTGTTTAAAAACTTTCCAATGTGCTATGGTTGAAAGCTGTGTTCACAGCACATGGAAGGTAAAGCCAGCTGTCGTGTGGAAGCCCTCACAGACAGGAGCTGTGTTGCTCAATGCCAGCTGCGATGGTGCTGCAAAGCAATGCATTCTCAGAAATTTCAGTGGCTTGCAAAAAATTACGTAAGAGGCTGTGGGTCTCACGTGGTGGCTCTTCTCCAGGTTGTACATCAAGGTGAGCTCTAATACTTGTGTCTTTCATTCTGGGTCTAGGCTAAAGCAACAATCTTTCTTTCACATTCCAGTAGTCCACTCAGGTCACATGGTCAAACCAGAATCAATACAATCTAACACAAGGGCTCTGACATTCACAGTGCATTGAAAAGGGTAATATGCCTTTTCTGCATTCCTAGTTTCACTGTAATTGGGCCTGAAGGCTTCCTAATGAACATCCCTTCACTGTAGATATAGTTAAAATATTATTAAGCTATTTGAATTAAAAAGAATAAGACAAGAAAAAGCAATACATTTCTTTTTCTGGTTAAATTCTTTAACTTAGGAAACATAAGGACTTAAGGTTGATGAATTATGTATAACACTGTATGTATTACTAACGTTCGGTGAAGGGTAAGAATATGGCAGATTCTACTCATACAGAGCTTGAAGAATTTGACTTTTTAACTAGTTATTGGTCAAGATTATCTTGAAGCCAATGGTCCACATACAAGAACCGTGTTTCTGCATACAGAGAGTCAAGTCTATAACAAATGAACACATCATCACAGAAATTTTTTGCTCAGGGAACATAATTAAAAATGCATACAAATCAGGGGCACTTGGGCAGCCCAGTCATTTAAGTGTCCAACTCTTTGATTTCGGCTCAGGTCATGATCTTGGGGTCCTGAGAATGAGCCCTGCAAATCTCGAGATTCTCTCTCTCCCTCTCCTTCTGCTCCTCCCCTCAATTCACTCTCTCTCTCTCTCAAAAATACATACAAACCAACTTTTATTTAAATAAGGGAAAGAGCTGGGCTCAGTGGGTTAAAGCCTCTGCTTTCGGCTGAGGTCATGATCTCGGCGTCCTGGGATTAAGTCCCGCATCAGGCTCCCTGCTCAGTGGGGAGCCTGCTTCCCCCTCTCTCTGCCTGCTTCTCTGCCTCTTTGTGATCTCTCTCCTTCTGTGAAATAAATAAAATAAAATCTTTAAAATAAACAAACAAACAAACAAGGGAAAGAGCTTATAGCACTAAACCAAACATTACACCTTATTAATATGTAATTTTTACACACTATTGTAAAAATCAAATGAGACGTGTTATTTGTAGTAAAAATCTTAGCTCAGATACTAAACCAGTTAGGAAATGGAGGATGGCCTGAGCCACCTTGAAAATGTAATCCCATGTCTGCACTAAGCACATGACTTTCACTTTAGCATGCTGGAAAATGAATTTTAATGATCATAAATACCTCATTAGGTATTATTCAAAATGTCAGATATTGCATGACCTATCTGGAGGTAAAGTGATCACATTAGTCTGAATATGAACCATAAAAAAATCATTTATAACCAGTTTTGTTTATACAATCTTTGATATTTTCTGAAGATGAACAGTATCCAAAATACTGAGAAAATAGTCCAACATTTAGAAATATAGCTCATTTTAGTAAGTCAAATAAAGAAGAGGCAAAATGACTTCTTAAAATTGCTTTAAAATATGGAAGTTTTTATGAATATTGCCTTCATTCTGACCTTGTGTAGAATTGCACAAGTCTATAGAATCTGCACAAATCTAAACAGAGTAGTGCAATCCAAGAAGTGTTTTGTAAGAAAATGTGTCAATTATACAGGGGACGATCAGTACTATGGAGCCATATGGAAGATCTTTTTTTCCTATTTGTAACTCTAAAAATGTTTCAAATAGGAGCAACAGAGTAGACTGACAGAGATATGTGTTTTTAAA
Organism: Ailurus styani; assembly: GCA_002007465.1. Lineage (NCBI taxonomy): Eukaryota > Metazoa > Chordata > Mammalia > Carnivora > Ailuridae > Ailurus > Ailurus styani. The sequence goes on from LNAC01000180.1 coordinate 3,623,944, forward strand.
GATGGGAATTTGTTCAAATAAGCCCCTGGAGTGTTACCAAATAATTCTTTTATTTAATATGGCTTGTTTTATTGATGTGCATAAAATTGCCCTTGCTCTTCCTTAAAGATTACCTCTGTGCTAATTAATTTGGTGGCTCAATTCATCAAATGACATTATTCAATTCTGGGTCTGATTTGGATTATTGAGGGAAATGAAGTGAAAGGGAAGTTGAAAGCAATAGAAAAAAAAACAGCTTCATGCAATAACTAGGAGCACATTATGGGGGAGAATCGTTAACTATTGCCACTAAGAATGTTTAAAAATAAATACAAAGAAATTTAAGTTTTTAGAATTAAAAATAAGAAACTGGAATTGATTATTTGATAGAGCAAGAGAGAGGGAGACAGAATTTTAAGTTTTATAAACATGGTCATTTAAAGGAGAAAGATGAAATGTGGAAAGAGTCAAGTTAATCAGGAATAAAAAGAAAAGAGCACAGTGCCGGGGTGGCTCAGTCAGTTAAGCGTCTGCCTTCAGCTCAGATCATGATCCCAGGGTTCTGGGATAGAGCCCTACAACAGGCTCCTTGCTCAGCAGGAAGCCTGCTTCTCCCTCTCCCTGGTGCTCCCCCTGCTTGTGCTCTCTCTCTTTCTCTGTCAAATAAATAAATAAATTCAGAAAGAAAAGAAAGAAAAAGAGAAAGAAAGAAAGAGAAAGAAGAGAGAAAAAGAAAAAGAAAAAAAGAAAGAGAGAAAGAGGAAAGAGAAAGGAAGGAAAATATATGAAGTTATACATATAGAGTAAAATAGAGAAGGCAGGTAGGAAGGCAAAACCAGTCCAAGGGTGCTGGGAGAGACAGCCAGAGCTTACTACTGACTGAGGCAAGTATTCTGGGAATGAGGTTTTTGTCACCTTTACCTCTTCACCTGGGTTACTATAAGAGTATAGTGGTAAAACATTGCCCATTATCTTTAAACTTTGAAATTATATGTAACTCAAAGTCATTTTCCTATTTCAGTAACTTTACAAAAGTTACCTGAAACATAATTTCATGGGATTTTTGATGTTCTGTATAAACAGAAATTATTTTTTGTATGTTAGAACTTTAAAACTCTGTCCATTGGTAAAGTTAGAGAAATGACAGCTTGGCTGACTCAAAACCTTCCTTGTAACCTTTTAATTTTGCTTGAAAGTTAACATTACCTACACTTATTTGTCCTTAGATGTGAGTAAAACTTCTCCAAAGAACATTTGAGATGAGAGGTTCTGCCCCCTAGCCTGAAGCCTTTCCATCCTTTCCTGAGCAGATCATGTGAAGAAACTGTGTTTGGGGGTGGGGATGCATAAATAAATGCATAATATGTGGATTCTGTTTCCTGTTAACCTGCCCATGTTTCCCGTGATCTTTATCTCTGAAGTCACTGACGTAATCTGCTCATGGCAGTTGTTCTTAAATTTTTGGGTCCTGCATTTTTGAGCAGAAACTGCAGTAATTCTATCCACAGAAATTTTCGATGTCATCACAGAAGAATGTACAACCCGCAGATTTAGGTATACTTCATGTTTTAATTTAATCCTGATATCCCACACATTTTCCCGATTTCCCCTCTTAATCCTAATTAATAGGTTTTTGTGGAGATGGCTTTTCTGCCTATGAAGACTTCAGCTTTCTGAATCGGCCTGCTAGCGATCTCCTTCCCTGGAATCGGATTCTCACCAGCATTTCTACCTCACTGGCGTGGAACATGCAGTGGACGAAGGGCTATTCACGAATGTTACTTCTGTATGCTGAATGGGCTTAATGGTTGCCCCTTGGGAAGCAGTGCAACCTATGGCAATAGATGCCAATTCTGCCTTGAACCCTCCCAAGCTCACCTCAGCACCACCTCACGCCCTACAGCAATGATTCTTAAACTACTAGTGGTAAAAGATCTGTCCTCTGCCCCTAAACATCAACTGGTTATGTATGAGTCGTTCTTGCAGAAAAGACAAAGTTACTATTAAAATGAAAGACAAAAGACAAAACTATAGAAAATATAAGTCCATGTTTTTTATTATTAGTTTCATTCTATGTAAGTTTTTGTGTCAAATTGTTCTAAAAACATAAATCTTTAAATATCAGTTTGTGGTTCAGCAATTGTTTATGGATGCAACTTTGAGTAGGAATGCCAGTATAAGCTGGAGCCCTTCCGTAGGGCTCTGACTAAAGGTGTACTTATTTGAAACACAGACTTTGAATTCAGTCATGCAATTGGTACTTAAAATTAAAATTTAAAGCAATTTTTTAAATAAAGGAATTTAATTCAACAAGTTTATATTGGATTCTGTAGAACTTTTGTTTGGTTAGCTTATTTGGTATGATTTTATGTGGCATTTTGTTCTTTTAAGCATATCTGCAAGTATATTTGAAATGTTCACTTTCGTGTATGAACACATATGTGCAGTACAGCTAGAACAGGTTCATGCAAACACAGTGTGCTTTCCACTTTACAAACCATGGCAACATCGTGACTAGAAGAAAGTGGTTTTCCTTGCACCCAGTGTGCCCATGTTTTCTGGTGATCTAATGTTCACTTGCAGACTTCCCCACTTCCACACTTATGTCTAATACCTGCAACTCTATTCTTGGCCTCCTTGCAACCTTTTTGGCATGAGGGGTTTGGCATGAGGGGTTTGAGGAAAACTCTCTCCATAAAGTATAAATGAGTAATAATTACAGATAAAATTTTGGGGATGCTTGCTCTGTATCAGCTATAATTATACCTACTTAGTCTATTAATTTATCCTTACAATAAAACATGTCAGTCACATGAAGGAGTAAAGATCTAAAAAAAAAAAAAAGGAGGTTAAATAATGAATACAAGGTTGCAAACTTAGAAGTGGTTGATCTAGGACTTGAGTGCAAGCTTTATGGGCAGATTTTATGACCCCGCCACTGATATACTAATATGTCATATTTCCCAGGCCTATCTGTGCATTTAGAGATTACAGGATCTTAGCAAAAATAATAATATAAAGGATTACTACTAACTACCTTTTTTAATTTCAAGCATAGAAACATAATTCAAATTCATATTCAAGAAGACAAAAATAAATAAATAAAAGGAAAAACTGGCTTAATATAACTAGATCCAGGATATAAATATTAGTGTCAGGGCTCTACTTATCTCCCTGGTTTTTCTTTCCTGTCTTATAGTTTCTCTCATAGAGGGAAGTGCTTCAAGGAACTCTATTCTTTCATTTCTCACAAAACATAATTCCACTGCATTTCTTAAATTTAATAACAACTTCAAGAACATCCTAAGGATGACTTGACCTCGCTCCGATTATATCACCATTTTTGCATTACTCACTGAGTGTTGGAGATGAGAAATTCTGATTAGCGGGATCTGAGTCATATAATTCCCTTCAGTCTAAATGGGCCTCAGTGCCCTGGGAAGCATGAAGACGTTCAGGAAGTCAGTATCATTTTTGGTAAAAGATGTTCATTACCAAAAAGAACTGTTATCTGTATGGAGCTGTTTTTCAACATAAAATAGCGTACCAAACAGCTTTAATATTAAATAGTTACTCCAAGGAAAATCAGGTAATAAAGGATGGTTAATGGAACATAAGACCACCAGATTCATAATGCATGATCTTTCTAATACACTATAAAGAGAACCCCTTGCTTAAAACTCATCCTGCTTTTTCAAAATGTATTTTAGAGCAGAGATTGACAAACTATGGCCTGCAAGCCAAATCTAATTCCCAACTATTTTGTGAATAAAATGTTATTAGAACACACCACACGCACTTGTTTATATAAGCCTTTTGCTTGGCTTTTTCTACTCTTCAAAAGCACAGCTGAGTAGTTTTATGACAGAAACTATAGTACCCACAGAGCCTAAAATATATCTTGTCTGGCCTTTTAAAGAAAATAAAAAAAGAAAGTTTGCTGACTTCTGCTTAGGAAACAAGTTTAAAAAATGTTAAACTATAGGAATTTTTGGGAGAGGCTTAACCATACAGCAAATATAGAATTTCAGTGGCAAGGCCCTATTAATGTGGAGAGAAAACTGTATCAGACATCCACGGTGATCTATTACTATTGTACCTCCAAATAAACATGCTTTTCCTTCTCTCATGTCTGTTCAGCCATCATGTGACAATGATTTAACTTCCATAAAGTTCTACCCACAGGGTACAAACTGCTCATTGTACAGTTATGGCTATTTCAGTCTTTCTTACAGTTAAAATTTTCACAGTAAATTTCTTAACAGGCATCCTGGTGATACATTTTTTTAAAAAAGAATCCTGAAGGAAACAAAATCTGAGTATCATTTTTATGTTGCATACATGATTTCCAATTATAAGCAAAACAAATTGAACTTTATCATGGAACATGAAAAGTGTGAGACAAGGCAGTTAGTAGTGGTTGCCAGAGCAGAAAAAGTGAACTGATTGGAGAAAGTAGAAAAAATGAAGAAGGAAACCAGCATTTAATGATTGCCTGCTCTGTGTCAGGCACTTTTTATGGCATGTAATTTATTTTTCACAGTTGCTTAGCAGTGGAAAACATTTTCTTTCTTTTTCTGAAAATAAGAAAACTGAGATTCATAAACATTAAGTTACATGTCACAATGGTAAGTGTTGAGCTGGGCCCTGTGAAAACAAAGCTCTACTTTCTCCATGACTGTAGTCTGGGAAATGCAGTGCTCAATTTCCTTCACCCTTGATTTTAAGAGTCTGAGCTATGGGTAAGGACAAAGAAAAAGAAAAAAAAAAAAGGGGGCAGAGAAACCAAAATATAGGCAGACTAAGTATCCTTTTTGAACAAATATCACACCTTCCACGAAGGTGCTTTTAGATCTCATTAGACAACAGAGGTTTCAATGACACCTAATTTTGCTAAGTATGCAATACACAGAAGTGGCTGCTGTTTCATGTACTGAAAACAACAAATGACAAATACAACAGTACTGTAATAGTTACATTTAAAAACTTAGCGTGTACCATCCATTAAGAATTAACGTATTAGCATTAGACACTTGCTTAGTGCAATGTTTTATGTACCAAACATTCACTTAATCCTGCAAATGGCAATGAAACAATATCAACTAATAACCTCAATTTACAGATAGAAAACAGAGTCTGTGAGAAAAGCGAGTGACTTTCTTACGGTAAAAAGTGCTTGGTAAGCAGCTAATAAGAGGCTAAATTGTATGCCTTTGGCTCTGAAACACTATGTTACACTGCTTTACCTGTGAAGACTTTCAAGTAATGTATTCATTTATTGAAAAATATATATTCAGTACAAACTGTGCACCACTGTGGAAAACAGTATGGAAAAGTAAAAACAGAACTACCATATGATCCAGTAATTGCACTACTGGGTATTACCACAAAAATACAACACCAATTCAAAAAGATATATGAACCCCTATGTTAATTGCATCACTGTTTATAATAGTCAAAGTATGGAAGTAGCCCATGTGTCCACTGATAGATGAATGGATAAAGAAGATGTGGTATATACATATACAATATAGTATCATTCAGCCATAAAGAAGAAACATTTGCAACAGTTGCAACAACACGGATGGATCTAGAGGGGAAATAAGTCAGAGGAAGGGAAATACCATATAATTTCACTCTTATGTGGAATTTAAGAAACAAAACAAAGAAAAAAATTACAAACCAAAAAAAAAAAAAGAGTCTTAACTGTAGAGAAGAAACTGGTTGGGGGGAATGGGTGAAATAGGTGAAGGGGATTAAGAGTATACTTACGGTGATGAGTACTGAGTAATGTATAGAATTGTTGAATCACTATATTGTATACCTGAAATTAATATAACACTGAATGTTAACTATACTGGATTTAAAATTATATAACATATAATCAGTTTCTACTTTGGGCTATGTGTTCCATTGATAATGGAGATACAACTGTGAGAATAAACAATTCTAAATTCCTGCCTTCAAGAAGTTCACTAATATATTGAGGATCTGGAATACAGGGTTGGGGGGGAATTCAGAGAAAGAACTTCATTTGCTCCTGAAATCATATATATGTATACATATACATACATATATATGGATCACATATATGTATGCACATAAAACATATATTCAAATATATTTTATACATTTTATATGTACTATTATGTAAATAAATAAGTGAATGAATGAATAACATCTCAACAATTCAAAAGAAAAGGGAGGAAAGCCACAACTCTAGCAATTTAAATATTCAAATAGAAGCTAATTTTAAAACACTGAAAAATGAAATCATTCAATGTGCAGAAGCCAAGCTACATAGGAAGAAAATATTGATAATTATAGGTTTTTGTCTCCATTTTTTCTCTTGTAGGTTTTCCTGAAAGTGTAATTTGAGTATTTGGATCATTGGAAGAATAGGAACTACCATATCCCCTTAAGTGGTCATGTCTCTAAATTAGATTTCATAAGAGATAACAATTAAAATGTCTTTAAAGTATAATGGACACTGGAAATTTTATCTGTGACTTCAAATAGTTTCAACTGTACCACACGTTTACATTTTCTAGTTTATTTTCTCATTAGACCACCAAAGCTCTTTGAAATCTGTACTATACATTCCTTCCACACATCTGTCTCCTTTTTATTAGGCTACTAAGTTATCAGATAAAATGAGTTTCCCAAGATTCTTATGGTCATTCAGAGGTAAAATCAAGATCTAAATTCTGTATTAGTGAGATGTATATGTGCTTCTGCTATGTGTGAATATTAGAAAATCTTAATACTGTAATTATATGTTGCTTGTTCAAATAAAAAAGAAAAGCTAGCAACACATTTCTAAACATGAAAACTCAATTTTCCGTAATTAGAGTCAATGCTATAAAATCAACCCCACGTTTTGTGCAAAGAACTGCATGTCCCCAAAATATATGTAGAAGTCCTAACCCCTGGTACCTGTGAATGTAACCCTATTTGGAAACAGTATTTTGCAGATGTAATTCAGATGGAGTTATATTGGAATAGGCTATACCCTTAATCCAGTATGACAGGTGTCATTATAAAAACAGGAGAAAGACACAAAGACAGACATACAGAGAAGAATGCTGTATGGAGACACAGACACACAGAGCAAAGAGGCCGTGTGATCATGAAGGCAGACTGGAGTTACACAGGCACAAGTCAAGAATACGAAAGATTGCTGCTAACACCAAAAGCTAACAGACAAGGTGGCTCTGCAAACTTGATCTCTGAGTTCTAGTTTCCAGTCATGTAAATGAAGAATTTTTGTTGATTCACAGCACTCAGCTTGGGGTCGTTTCTTACAAAAGTCCTACAACAGTAATACATATGGCTTTCTTGGTTCGATGCTCCGAACTATTCTTGTTTGCTAAGCATCTTCATCACTGATTCTTATCCTGTAAAAGTATAGAATGTTTTGCTCACGAATATAATTTTCTTTTAACAAAAATTTATTTTTTAATGATGCATCTTTGTACGTGACTACATTTTTTCTAATTTGTTTCCTCATTCTGTTGACTCGTCCTAGAGTTCACACTGTTTATAAAGCTTCCAACTTTTCCACAAAGTGTCTGTGACATCATTGGGTTTATTCTTCCTTTCATTTTTCTTAGAGACAACTATCACTTAAATACAGTGGTTTTGCTGTTACTGATTTCAATAAATTAGCCAGCCCTAAAGGCTCTATTCCCCACACTCAAAAGATTTAGAAAATGAAATAATCTAAGCTGAAAATTCTCTGATAAATAAGTTCTTAAATGGTTCTCTTAAAGGGAAAGTTCTTGGCATACAGAGAATAAGCATTAGAGAATAAATTCCAGAAGAGAGTTTTCCATTTCTAATTTTAACATTTTTAATATGTTAAAATAATGTATACTCAGAAAACTATAATTAATTAATTATAGTTAATTATAATTAATAAACTATAATTAAATTACATACACATCTTAACAAATAATTTAAAGTCTAATATCTATGTAAGTAACTACTCAGATTAAAAAAAACTGACATAATTCCATATGTGCCAATAAGCATCTCTTGGCTATTGCAACCTACTCCCATTCTGACATTAATTACTAGCCTGAAATTTAAAAAAAGTATTTTCCAGTATAATTAATATACAGTGTTATGTTATTTTCAGGTAACAACATAGTGATTCAACAATTTTACATGTTATTCAGTGCTCATCACTGTAAGTGTACTCAATCCTGTAATACCTATAATACCCATCTATAATACCTTCACCTATAATACCCATCTCCCCACCCACCTCCCCTTTGGTAACCATCAGTTTGTTCTCTATATTTAAGAAAATATTTTTTGTCTCTTTTCTTCTTTGTTTTTTAAATTCCACGTAAGAGTGAAATCATATGGTATTTGTCTTTCTCTGACTTACTTCACTTAGCATTATACCCCCCAGATCCATTCATGTTTTTGCAAATGGCAAGATTTCATTTTTTATGGATAAGGAATATTCCTTACACACATATACACTTCTTTATCCATTCATCCATTGATGGATATAAGGTGCTTCCATACTTTAACTATTATACATAATGCTGCAATAAACATAGAAGTGCAAATATCTTTTCAAATTAGTGTTTTATATACTTTGAGTAAATACGCTGTGGTGGAAGTACTGGATCGTATGGTAGTTCTATTTTTTTTTTTTTTTTGGAGGAATCTCTACACTGTTTGCCACAGTAGCCACACCAGTTTATACACCCACCAACAGTGCACATCCTTGTCACATTTTCTCCACATCCTTGCCAACACTTTTTTTTCTGTGTTTCTGATGTTAGTCATTCTGACAGGTGTGAAATAATATTTCATTGTGGTTTTGATTTGCATTCTCTGATGAATGATGTTAAACATCTTTTCATGTGTCTGTTGGCCATCGATAGGTCTTCTTTGGAGAAACATCTGTTCATGTCTTTTGGCCATTTTTAATTGGATTATTTGTTTTTTGGGGTTTTGAGTTGTATTAAGTTCTTTATATACTTTGGATACTAACACTTCATCTGACATGTCATTTGCAAATATGTTCTCCCAGTCAACAGGCTGTCTTCTAGTTTTGTGGATTATTTCCTTTATTGTGCAGAACCTTTTTTTTGGATATAGGACAAAATAGCCTATTTTTGTTTTAGCTTCCCTTGTCTCAGGAGACATATTTATAAAGATGTTGTTATGACTGATGTCAAAGAAATTACTGCTTATACTCTTTTCTCAGATTTTTATGGTTTTAGTTTTCCCATTTAGGTCTTTAATGCATTTTGAGTTTATTTTTGTGCATGGTGTAAGAAAGTGGTCCAGTTTCCTTTTTCTGAATGGGATTTTCCAGTTTTCCCAACACCATTTGTTGAAGAGACTGACTGTCTTTTTCCTGTTGTATATTCTTGCCTCCTTTATCAAAGGTTAAGTAACCATATTATTCTTGGTTTTTGTCTGGGCTCTCTATTCTGTTCCATTGACTTCTGTGTCTATTTTTGTGCCAGTATCATAGTGTTTTAATTACTAAAGCTTTGTAGTATATTTTGAAATCTAGAATTAGGATACCCCCAGTTTTGTTCTTCTCTGTCAAGACTGCTTTTGCTATTCAGGGTCTTTGTGGTTCCATACACATTTTAGGTTTATTTGTTTTAGTTCTTTGAAAAATGCTGTTGGCATTTTGATAGAGATTGCATTGTATTTGTATATTGCTTTGGGTAGGATGGTCATTTTAACAGTATTTTTTTTCCAATTCATGAGCATGAGATATCTTTCCATTTTTTTTGTGTCATCTTTAATCTCTTTCATCAGTGTTTACAGTTTTTAAAGTACAGATCTTTCACCTCCTTGGTTAAGTTTGTTCCTAAGTATTTTATTCTTTTTGGTGCAATTGTAAATGGGTTTTCTTAATTTCTCTTTCTGCTGCTTCATTATTAGTTTATAGAAATGCAACAGACTTCTGTATATTCATTTTTGTATCTTGCAGCTTTTCTGAATTCAGTTTTTTTGGTGGAGTCTTTAGGGTTTTCTATATATAGTATCATATCATCTGCAAAAAAAGTTTGACTTCTTTCTTACTGATTTGGATACTTTTTATTTGTTTTTCTTTTCTGATTACTGTTAACTGCTAGCCTGAATTTTAAAATGATAATTTCTTTGCTCTCCTTATAATTATACCATATATATATATATATACATGTGTGTGTATGTATGTATATATATATATATATATATATATATATATATATATATATCAGAGGGCATCATTTATTTTGTAGCAAATTGCCTTTCTCAATGATTACTGAAACATTTTTTTCTTCTCCTAGCTGCTCTTCTACAGTACAATTTTTACTACTCTATTATCAGAAGGCAATAGCTAATTCCCCTCCTGTAAATGTGGGCTAGCCTTCATAGCTCATATGTAATCAAATGATGCTACGTGACTTCCCAGGTTTTGTGACAAGTCTTGTAGTTTCAGCTTGGCCATTTTAAACATATGTGTCCAAATACACCCTCTTTGCAAGACTTCCTCTAATCATCCAGGACAACATTTTGAGAAACCTAAAGCAGATGAAAAGGGCAAGTACTTTACTACAAATGAGCTCAGCCTTCAAGTATGCTGACCAACCGTATGTCCAAGAGGTCCTGGTTTTGATTATTTAAGAGTCCTGCACCTTGGGGACCCCCTCGGTTACAGGCAAACTAGAAGAGTTGGTCAACGTGTCTTAGACACATCCCAGCCCAGACATCGAAAATTGAGTGAATAATCCTCTAGATGATGACAGCTGCAATCATCCAAATTACCCACAACTCTTCAAACCTTCTCAGCTGAAGCCTCAGACATAGTGAAGCAGAAAAAAAAAATTCATCCTCCCACACTTCTGAATTACTGACTCACAGAATATATAGGAGTAATACACCAGTATTTTTTTAAATGTCACTGAGTTTGCAGTACTCTGTTACACAGTAGTACATAAGAAAAATATTATAGGGGCGCCTGGGTGGCTCAGTGCGTTAAAGCCTCTGCCTTCGGCTCAGGTCATGATCTCAGGGTCCTGGGATCAAGCCCCGCTTTGGGCTCTCTGCTCAGGAGAGAGCCTGCTTCCCCCTCTCTTTCTGCCTGCCTCTCTGCCTACTTGTGATCTCTTGTCAAATAAATAAATAAAATCTTTAAAAAACATTATAAACTGTTCTTAAAATTTTTATAAATAACAGATTTATATTTTTTGTGCCCTAACTTTTTTTCTTGCAGAAAAAGTAATTTAAAATTTGAAGATACAAAACAAATTTAAAGAAAATTTTGAGAAATATACATATATATGTGGAACACTAAATAATGACAAAAGAGTTATTTATTCAAGAAGACATAAATATCCTGTCTTTATGCACTCAACAACCAAGTGTCTAAATAAAAGAGGCAAAATTTGTTAGAACTGCAAGAAATAGACAAATCCAAAATTATACTTGAAGAATTGAACATCTCTCTTTCAGTAATGATATATCCAACAGAAAGAAAATCAGTGACATAGTTGAACTAAATAGCACAACTGATTAACATATATAGAATGTTCTATTCAACAACAAAGTAATGCAAATTTTTCAAGCCCACATGAACATTCACCAAAATAGATCACACGTTGTATCATAAAACTCAACAAATTTGAAAGAATAGAAACCATACAAAATATGCTCGCAATTCACAATGAAGTTAAACAAAAAATCAGTAATAGAAAAACAGATGGAACCCCAATATTTGGAGATTAAATGAAACACAAATAACACATGGATCAAACAAGAATTATCAGAAGAAATTTTAAAATATTTTAAGTAAATGAAAATTTAAAACATAGTATTTACAAGATGCAAGGAAAACAGTGATTAATTGAAACTTCATAGCAGTAAATATATGTATTACAAAGAAAGGACTTAAAACAGAAATATTGTTTCAGTCGTTGTACACCCCATAAATAAAAAGTTAAGCTTAGAGCTAGCAGAAAAAGTGAAACAATAAAATGTAAAGCAGAAATTCATGAAACTGGAAACAGGCAATTGAAGGAGAAAATCAACAAAACCAAGTGTTACATTTTTGTTTTGTTTTTTGTTTGTTGAAGAGTAATAAAATAATAAAGTCCCCAGCCAGGCTAAACAAGAAATGGGGAAGAGAAAAATTACCAATATAGTAATTAAAAGTCTTCATGACTGATCCTATGCATATTAAAATTATACTAACAGAATACTACAAATAAGTTTAAGCCCACAATTTTCATAACTCAGATGAGATAGATCAATTACTTGACAAGCTATCAAAACTCACATAAGGAGAAATAGATAATCTGAATAAGTTTATATATTTTAAGTAAATTAAATCAATAATAATCTTCTGAAAGAAAAATCAACAGGCCCAGATGACTTTAAGTAGTGAATTCTTTCAATTATTTAAAGAAGAAATTTACCAATTTTCCACAATTTCTTTTAGAAAACAGAGGAATATTTCCCAATTCATTCAATGAGTCCAGCATTATCCTATTATTAAAACCAGATAAAGACATTAGAAGAAAGAGGAAGGACTGGCTAATATCTTTCATAAATACAGATAAAAATAACCTCAACTAAATACTGGCAAACCAAAATCCATACTTTCAAAACAATAATCATACATATGGCAAATGAAAATTATTGTAGGTTTGCTAGAGTATTTCATCATTTAAAAATCAATGTAATACAGCATGTGGACAGATCACAGAAGAAATAAGTGTATGATCATATTAACTGAAGCAGAAAGACTTGACAAAATCACCTATTAAATCACCTATTTATGACCAAAAACTCTTAGCAAAGTATGGATAGAGCCTAACATTCAGAAATTGATAAATGACATCTATGAAAAACCTATCGCTAACTTCATATTTAACTGTGAATAAAGGGAAATTTTACCTCTAAGTTCAAGAATAAGACAAGGATGTACTCTCTCACCACCCTTTTCAATACTACACTGGATTTGTTAACTAAAGCAATCATACAAGAAATGAAAAGTATGTATACTGGAAAAATAAATAAAACTGATTTTATTCAAGGAAGACAGTGTTATCTAAGTCAAAAATTCCAAGAATCAACATGGATAACCAACAACCTCCTAAAACCAGTAAGTGAATACAGCAATGCAGGATACAAGAGTAATACAGAAAAATAAACTGCTTTCCTATATAACAGCAATGAAAAAGTGAAGAAGGAAAAAAACCACGGAAACAATGCCATTTACAATGGTTTTAAAAACAACGATAAAATTAGGTATGAATCTATCAAAATATGTAGAGAATCCTATGCAAAAGCCACAAAATGCTGATTTAGAAAAACTGTGGCAGGCTTTTTAATTAATAAATTTTATATTTTAGAGCAGGCCTAGGCTTAGAAAATAATTTAGCAGGAAATGCAAATTTCCCATGTACACCCTGAAACCCAAAGATTCTGCTATTATTAACATCTTGCAATAGTAGGATATATTACAATTAATGCACCAGTATCAATATATTATTAACTAATAGCCACAGTTTACATTAAAATTCACTCTGGGGCACCTGGGTGGCTCAGTCGGTTAAGTGGCTGCCTTCGGCTCAGATCCTGATCCCAGGGTCCTGGAATCGAGCCCCACATCAGGCTCCATGCTTAGCTGGAAGCCTGCTTGTCCCTCTCCCACTCCCCCTGCTTGTGTTCCCTCTCTCGCTGTATCTCTCTCTGTCAAATAAATAAAATCTTAAAAAAAAGTTAAAAAAATTCACTCTGAGCTGTACATTCTGTGTGTTTTGACAAATGTATAATGACACATGTTCACCATTACAATATCACACAGAATAGCTTCACTGCCTTAAGCATCCCCTATGTTCCAGGTATTCATCCCTGCTTTCCTCTTTTTAAACCCTTGGCAACCACTGATATGTTTATTGTCTCCATAGCTTTGCCTTTTCCATAATGTCAAATAGCTATAATCACACAACAATATGTAAACTTCCCAAACTGGTTTCTTTAACATAGCAATATACATTTAAGATTGACGATTTTTTACATATCTGCACTCTACTCTTACCAGGCATATGATTCAAAATATTTTCTCTCACTGTGTGGGTTTCATTCTCTTGATTGCACACGTTACAGCTCAAAAGTTTTAAACTTTGATCAGGTCCAATTTATGTGTATATGTGTATACGTTTTCCCCCTTGATTGCTTGTGTTTTAGGCGCTATATCCATAAAACTGTTGTTTAATCCAAGGTCACAAAGATTTATACCTATGTTTTTCCTCATGAGAGTTTTATAGTTTTAGCTCTTATATTTAGATCACTGATCCATTTTTACTTAATTTTTGACCATGGTTATAGACAAAGGCCCAGACTGATTCTTTTCCATGTGAATATTGAGTTGGCCAGCCATCATTTACTGAAAAAAACTGTCTTTTCACTATTGAATTGTCCTACTCATCTTGTCAAAAACATCAATCCACCATACAAGTATAGGTTTATCTGTGTATCCTCAATTCATTAATCTATATCCTTAATGTATATGTCAGTGTTGATTACCATAGTTCTGGATAATATATTTTGAATTTGGAAAGTGTTGGGTGTCGAATTTTGTTTTTTTCCAATTTGTTTTCACTATTCCAGTCTTTTGTATTTCCATATTAGTTTTAGGACCAGCTTGTCTATTTCTGCAAGAAGTCAGTTAAAAACTTGAAAGATAGCTCAATCTGGAGAGCACTAGCAATAACAAACCTTCCATCCATAAACGAAAGAAACCTTTCCATTTATTTAGATCCTTTTTCCCCCACCTATTTAGATCTTTTTTCAATGATATTTTTATGTATCTAGAGTGTCTGTCTTAATTTATTTTTTCAAATTCACTTCTAAGTACTTTTTTTTAATGGAATTGAATCCGTAAGTTCATTTTCCAATTATTAGTATATAAAAATAGAGCAGATTTTTGTATGTTGGCCTTTTATCCTACAATTTTGCTGAACTTCTTCATTAGCTCTAACAACTTCTTATTCCTTTGGGTGTTCTATGTACAAAATCATTTTAAGTGAAGATAGTTTTACTACTTCTTTTTCAACGTGGATGCCTTCTTCTTGCCTAATTTCCCTGACTACAATCTGCAGTGTAACATTACACAGTAGCGGCAAGCACAGATATCTTTGTCTTTTTCCTGATCATAAGAAGAAAACTTTGAATCTTTTACTATTTTAATATTAAGCTTGTTTTTAGCTCTTCATCGATGACCTTTACCAAAACAAAAACTTTTTTTTTTGCCTAACGTGCTTAAAGTGTGTTTTTGTGTTTCGGTGTGTGTCTCTGTGTGTGTACACCTGTGTGCATTGTTTTTTAGAGGGAGGGGTCTTCTTCAAAGTTAATTTATTATCTTTAAGGTTATAGAATTATTCTGGTTTTGTTTATTGTTGAATATAAGAAAATATCCATTTCATCTAATATTTCAATGTTGGTGTACAATTTTCCATAATGTCCCAGTAAAATCTTGTTACTACCTGAACTACTTATTTTGAAGTATCTTTTCTATTTCTTACATTTATTGCCTTTTTTCTTTATTATTTGCTTCTTGCTTAGGAATTTTTCAAATAATTCGTATTTTATTCTGTTAAGTCTATCAAAGGTTTATTTTCGTTAATTTCTGCTTTAATCTTTACTTTTCCATTCTTATATAGTCTTTGGATTATTTTTCTAACCACTCTTGAAAATACAATCACAGACTATTTTATCATTTTCAAGTTTTTTTTTCTTCTAAATCATATGAATATACGTCAGCTGCTAACACAGTGTCCTTTAAATCTGAATAACTTACTTTGTAAGTCCTAAAAAGGATTTTTCCTATAAAACAATATAACTATCAAAAGCACTAAAATTGCAGTAATGCATTAAATTCATATAATCTATGGTCCTCACTCAAGTTTCACATGTTGTCTAAATCATGCACATTGTAGCAAAAGCATCCAGTTTATAATCATTTATAACATGTCTCTTTAGTCTTCAGTCTAAAATAATTCCTCAGTCCTCCTTTACATGCTGCTGCTTAAGACTCTAATTATTATGGATACTGCTTCTCAACTGTGTTTTTCTTATGATTCATTATGATTATATTATGCTGTATATTTTTTCACAATGATGTCCTAGAAGTGACAGTGTATTCTCATTGCATCCAATCAGGTGCTATAATAATTTTGATTTGTCCCACAACTGCTGATGTTGACTTTTTTAACCTTACCTACACGGTGTTTCCCAAGGTTTTTCTCTGTAAGATTATTCATTTCTCTTTTGTCTTCCAGGTTTGGCTGGTAGTGTTGGTAAGGGACAATCCTATTTCCGTTCATTAGCACCAGATCTATGTATTCTAGCTACTGTGTATGACACTATATATTAGCTATTGGTTTAATGCCTTATGAAGAAGCAATATGAAAGTTGATTCTGTGAATTAGAGTTAGACAAGCTTCTAACGGTTCATTCCTCTCTCCTTAAGACTCGTTGTTTCTAGATGACAGAATAAGTCACAAGACCAGTGGATCACGAAGTTATAAGCCTATTGTTTAAGTACCTTTTTATGGTAAAATAATTCCTTTAGTCTGAGGCAAATAATTTGAAATATCCTGTCAACAGACAATCATTGCCCTTGAATAATTGCATTGGCACCTGCGAAGTGGTCTGGAAAGGTAAACCCATTTGCAGAAAAGGCCCTATGAAAAAATGAGATCTGATGTGATCAAGCTGTTTTCCAATAGATGGTTAACTAACTAATGTTAGAGGCTATATTTAACCAAGTATAGGTTTTTGTTATGTAAGATTTGGTATTCAGTCATTCTGTGCTCATGTATAATATCCATTCCTCTAACTGTGTCTAGTTTGACCATGAGGGAAAAGCTAGATAGGTATTAACATAAGATGAAGAGAAAAACATCTGCAAGCTTTTAGTGTACACCATGAATCAATCTATACTTCTCTAGACTTATTTATCCTTAACACTTTTCTTTACAAAGCTATGATCAGGTAGCCCAAATATTTCCATTTTCCTGGAGTACATACTGGTATTCCAGGCCACATTTCCTGTAAAAATAATAAGTGAAAATGCCAGTAGCAGCCCCTGAGTGTGAAAACCAAAAATATGTCCAGTTAGTGCCAAATGTCCTTTGAAAAGTAAAACCATTCTTAAATTTATTCTAGAAAAAAAATTTTTCAATCTAGTAATCTGCTGCTTTACAAGGTATCTTTTAATTTTATTCTGTATAAAATTATAAGTATGGAAATACTATGAAACATGATCTGCCTAATAAATACAATAGCACTAACCCTTAATGTTATGCAAATGATGTATCTAAGGTCCAAAGTTATTAACCAGAGATGGAGAACAGTTAATGGGGAATGACTTGCCAGTCATAATTACAATGATGCATTTTATTTGAATGAGGAAAAAAAATGAATGGTATTATGTCTGAAAAGTTCAAGCAATTTACTTATTTAACACTAAAACATTCATTTATTTAAATGAGGTATAAAATATGTAACAGCACTGCAATAAAAGCAGTATCATCAAAATCCTCAAAACTGAGGACTCCGAATGGATATGTAACTCTAGTTAATGACAGTGAGTGCTGATTACCCATAGTTCAGTGCACACGGAAAAGCAAAAAACAAAAACAAAATACAAAAAAGCAAAACAACCCCCCAAAAATATCTCTAGAAAGGAAAGTTAAAGAAGCTGTTATCTCGAATCTACCTACCAGCATTGTGAAACGAGTTTTCAGAGATTATACTTAAATAAATTACAAGTTAGTTGCTCGGGTAAAATTATTTATGGCAAAAAAGGACTGGGAGATGGGTAAATAATGTTACAGAACAACTGTTCCAGAATTATTCATTCTTTTCATGAAAGATAGTAATACTGCTTAGCTCTAATGAGGAGAAAACTATTTCAACTAATGACAAGTTACAGCAGAATTAATAAAATGTAACTTACATCAAGGTGAAGTATGAGCGTATCACTTGTTCTATGATCTAACATATGGTATATCCTAGAGAATGTTCCATGTGAACTTGGCAAGAATGTGCATTATGCTCTTGTTAGGTTAAAGGTCTGTTAATTCCAGTTAGTCTGCATTAAAGAAACTGCATTAAAAATGTTGTTCAAGTCTTCTAGTTCCTTGAAGATTTTCTGTCCAGTTGTTCTACTACTGAATATAAGGTCTTGAAGTCTCCAACTATTATTATAAAATTGTCTATTTCTCCAAGTCTGTTAGTTTTTGTTTTATACATTTTGGGACTTTGTTGTTAGTATGTACAGTTTTACAATTGTTATAGCTTCTGTGGTGGACTGGCACTTTTATCAATATATAATGTTGCTCTTTGTTTCTTGTAACAAATTTTAACTTAAATTCTATTGTCTGATATCTGTCCCGACAGTGCACCTCACTTTTGGTTAATACTTGCATGGAATATCATTCCACTCTTTCACTTTCAAACTCTTGTCTTTGAACCTAAAGAGAAACTCTTGTAGACAAAACAGAGTGGATCATTTTTTAAAATCCATTCTGCCTATCTATGTCTTTTAATTAAAGTTTAACCCATTTACATTTAATGTGATTACTGATAAAGATAACCTGCTTCTGCCATTTTGCAATTTGTTTTTATCTTGTATGGCTTTTGTTCCTCAATTCTTCCACTATTGTCTTCCTTTGTCTCTATTTTTTCCTAGTGTACAATTTTGATTCTCTTCTCATTTCATTACATATTTTTTTAGTTATTTTCTCAGTGATAAACTGGAGGATTTCATTTAATACTGTAACTTATATAGTAATTTGAATTAATAGCAATTTAAGTACAAGAGTACACAAACACTTGCTTTATAGAACACTGCCTTACACTGTCGTCATAAATTATATCTTCATACACTGTCCATTAACATTGATTTATAATTACTGTCTTATGTATTTGTCATGTGAATCATGTAGGAAAAAAAAAGAGTGAAAATCCAAAGATGCACTGGACTAACATTTACCTACACAATTACCTTTAATGGTGTTTTCCCATTTTATAGCTTTGAGTTACAGACTTGTGTTCTTTATTTCAACCTGAGGGACTACCCTTACCATTTCTCACAGGACAGTTCTAACAATGGACAGTTTCTCTTTATCTAGAAATGTCCTAATTTAGGATACATTTTTAAGACAAACTTACTCAGATATAAAATCCTTTAAGCATTTTACATATTTTATATACATTAGCACTGTCCCTGGCCTAGATGTTTTATGAAAAGAAACTTGTTATTAATCTTGAGGATTCCCTGTACAGACAAGTTCCTTCTCCCTTGCTGCTTTCAAGATTCTTTGTCTTTGGAATTTAACAATTTAATTATATGCAGCTGCAGATCTCTGATTTTATCCCACTTGGATTTTGTTTAGCTTCTTCAGTATATAGAGTAATACATTTTACCAAATTTGAAAAGTTTTTTATTATTTCTCAAATATTATTTATCTATCTCTTTCCTCTCCTCCTGGGACTCTCATTATGCACACATTGGTATTCGTGGCTGTGTCACCAGGCATTCAGGTTCTGCTCATTTTTCTTCATTTTTTTTTTCTCTGTACCCCTCAGACTGGACGATTTCAGTTGATCTTTTTCAAATCTATTAATTCTTCCTCTGCTTCCTCAAACCTGAACCTCTCTTCTGAATTTTTCATTTCAATTATTACACTTTTCTATGCCAGAATTTCATTTTTATAATTCCTATTTTTTATTGAAACTTTCTATTCAGAGAAATAATATTCTCCTGCTTTTTTGGTTTTAAAAGTTTTATTAATTTATTTGCCAGAGAGAGAGAGAGCATGCACAAGCAAGGGGAGCAGCAGGCAGAGGGAGAAGCAAACTCCCTGCTGTGCAGGGAGCCTGATGTGGAACTCAATCCCAGAACCCTGGGATCATGAGGTGAGCTGAAGGCAGATGCTTAACCAACTGAGTCACCCACGTATCCCTCCTGTTTTTTGTTGTTGTTGTTGTTGTTGTTGTTCTTTGTGCATAGGGGATTTCTTTAGCTCTTTAATCATATTTAAGACAGTTTATTTGAAATGTTTCTCTAATAAATTCAATACCTGAGCTTCCTCAAGGACTATTTTATTGGTTATTTTTTTTTCCTACGTATAGGCTGAACTATACTCTCTTTTCTTTTTGCATGCCTTGTTTTTGTCGTGAACTGGACATTCTGAATATTATGATACTAAAAACCAGTTTCCCTAATCTCTGTAATTTTTCTGGTTTTTGTATTTATATAGTTTGTTTTGTTGTTGAATTAATTTTGAAAAGTACACATTCTTTGTCATGTGTGGCTACAAAAGTTCCTGTTCAATCAGACTAGTGGTTTGTGGTTGCAATCAAACTAGTGATTTGACAGAGACTTCCTTAGACATTTGGAACACCTCAACCCAACTCCCCCGATCCCCCCCCAAAAAAAACATTCTTGCATTCTTCAGATTGGCTCTGTATTGGGAGATTACTTCAGTGCTTTGCCAAGCAGTTTGCTTCTCTGTCTAAACCTTCATTTCTTTCATGGGTGTGACCTGAAGAATGGCTACAGGTGATA
This sequence comes from Ailurus styani, assembly GCA_002007465.1. Classification (NCBI taxonomy): domain Eukaryota; kingdom Metazoa; phylum Chordata; class Mammalia; order Carnivora; family Ailuridae; genus Ailurus; species Ailurus styani. The sequence continues at coordinate 3,644,531 of LNAC01000180.1, forward strand.
ACTTAGTTTCTTCTCTGGTCTCTCCTGAGCATGCATGCATCCATCCCTGATTTGCATTTTGCCTCCAAATTCCCTGACAGGAGTTTTTTTTTTTTTTCTTCTTCTTTCTTTTTTTTCTTTTTAAATCAGGCATTTATAAACAAGAAAGCATAAATTAATTACATAAAAATAGTTTTCGATAGTAGAGTAAGTCCTCCTGTTGTCATTAGCAACAGCAGAGGGAACGCGGGCAGCGGTGCAGGTGCTCCTGGCGGATATAAAGGTAGAGCTGTGGGGTTTTTTCTTTTCCTTAATTGGAAAAAAATGTTGCTTGTGACTCCTGACTTAAAGCAAGGACAAGACGGCCTCTCAAGCCTNGGGGGGGGGGGGGGGGGGGGGGGGGGAGCGGGCAGATGGAGCCCGGGCAGGGGAGCTCTTCTTCCTCAGTTAAAAACAACCCCGAAAACAAGACAACTACCAGGTAAGAAAAGAGTTTCTGAAAAAGGAACCACTGTGCACGCGGGTGAGACAGGATCTTTTAAAAATCTTATTTCTCTAGTATCTCCTTCCCCAGCTTCTTCCTTTCCAGGCGTCCATTTCTGTTTATTGTTGGTCTCAAGTTTTCTCTCTTGCCCTGTGCTTTCAACCAGTGATGCCTGAAAAAGCTCTGGGACATATGAAACACAAGTATAATCCTGAACTGATACTTCAGGGAGCCAACAGGGTCAAAACACCCAATCAAAAGTCTTTTAGAATGAGATCCCTACGTCTCCCTCTGGTACCAGCAACCTCTACCAGGAATGAAGGTCACATTCATCAAAGCTGCTGTGGAGCTAGGGAATTAAAATACTAAGAAAAAGTGCCATAGAGCTCTCTCTGCAAAATTTAGTAGTTTTTTTTTTTCTCATTAAGTGTTCTGTTGACTGTTCTAAGTTTTTTTTATTAAATTTCAGAGTTTCCAAAAAGTTCATTCGGACCTTTTTTTGCAAGCTTATTCATTGATTTCTGGAGTGATGGAGTTCTGGAGTTTCTTATTCTATCATATTAATTGACAGTACTCTAAACATTGTTTTTTAATGATAGAATATTTTTTCATTAAAGAAAAAAGTATTTAATCAGGGCAGATAATTTCCTTTACATCATTAAGCAACTATGTCAGAAACAAAAAGACAATGATTTGGCATTGAATTCACCTTTTCTTACTTTTTGATTGATCACTTTATAACTAATGGGGTTTTTTTTTGAGGTATTCTAATGCTCTTAATTATACGAATCAATTTTTTGAATATTTAATTTCCAACAGTAACAGTATACAACTCACAATTCTTTATAAAATTCTTCTCCTCTTACATAAACATTTTATAAAGAATGAAAAATATATGAAACATGACATTTTAAAATTAAGTAATTATTTTTCTTTTTTTTTTGTAAATATTTGATTTATTTATTTGACAGAGAGAGACAAAGCGAGAGACGGAACACCAACATGGGGAGTGGGAGAGGGAGAAGCAGGCTTCCCGCCGAGCAGGGAGCCTGATGCCGGGCTTGATCCCAGGACCCTGGGATCATGACCTGAGCTGAAGGCAGATGCTTAATGACTAAGCCACCCAGGTGCCCCCATAATTATGTTTCCTAATGCCAGATGAAAATAATATAAATGTGAAGGTAACACGTAAACATTTTATTTTTATATTGAAAAATTCACTATATGCATAATCCTTTCCTGTTTTATAAAAGGAAAAAAGCTTTTTTTATTAATGCTATCTTAATCGTATATAAAATGGTTTAGTGCCATGACCTTTCAATCAATGGTGTTCTGTAGAAAGTATTGTAAAAAGCAACTCAGAATCACTACAGTAACTGCCTTCATTAATGGAGTTTCTAACTTGGAATTTTACTTTGATTCAGGAAACAATTTGTCTTTTCATAACATAATCACCTATTCCTTCCATAAAATTAATCGAAAACTGAACACAATAGATTTTAATTGTACTATTGTAATGATGGTTTACTAGGGGCTTATTATACACTGACAGATCCACAGATAGAAGGCTCAGTATGGGTCTCAAGTTATATTTTCTAAAGGAGAAGTAGCTCCAGGCTGATATCCAAGATCTATAAAGAACTTCTCCAATTCAACACCCAAAAAACAAATAACCAAGTCAAAAAATGGGCAAAAGACATGAACAGACACTTCTCAAAAGAAGACATACAAATGGCTAACAGACACATGAAAAAATGTTCATCATCATTAGCCATCAAGGATATTCAAATCAAAACCACACTGAGATACCACCTTATACCAGTTAGAATGGCAAAAATTAACAAGGCAGGAAATAACAAATGTTAGAGAGGATGTGGAAAAGGGGGGCTTTCTTACACTGTTGGTGGGAATGCAAGTTGGTACAGCCACAGTATCGAGTTAAAAATAGAACTACCCTATGACCCAGGAATTTCACTACAGGGCATTTACCCCAAAGATACAGATGTAGTGAAAAGAAGGGCTATATGCACCCCAATGTTCATAGCAGCAATGTCCACAATAGCCAAACTGTGGAAAGAGCCAAGATGCCCTTCAACAGATGAATAGATAAAGAATATGTGGTCCATATACACAGTGGCATATTAATATTATTCAGCCATCAGAAAGGGTGAATATCCATCATTTGCTTCCACATGGACAGAACTGGAAGGGATTATGCTGTGAAATAAGTCAAGCAGAGAAAGACAATTATCATATGTTTTCACTTATACATGGAACATAAGGAATAGCATGGAGGACATGAGGAGAAGAAAGGGGAAAATGAAGGGGAGGAAATCGGAGGGGAAGACAAACCATGAGAGACTATGGACTCTGGGAAACAAACTGAGGGTTTTGGGGGGATGGGTTAGCCCAGTGATGGGTATTAAGGAGGGCATGTATTGCAATGAGCACTGGATGTTATACACAAACAATGAATCATGGAACACTACATCAAGAACTAATGATGTACTGTATGGTGATAACAGAACATGAAAGAGAGAAAGAGAGGGAGGGAGAGACAGAGACAGAGAGAGAGAGAGAGAGAGAGAGAGAGAGAGAGAGAGAGAGAGAGAAATAAAGAAAGAAAGAAAGAAAGAAAGGAAGGAAGGGAGGAAGGAAAGGAAAGGAAAGGAAAGGAAAGGAAAAGGAAGGGAAGGGAAGGAAAGGAAAGGAGGATGGGGAAGGGAAAGAAAGAAAGAGAAAGAAAGAAAAAGAAAGAAAGAAAGAAAGAAAGAAAGAAAGAAAGAAAGAAAGAAAGAAAGAAAGAAAAGAAAGAAAGGAAGGAAGAAAAGGGAAGGGAAGGGAAGGAGGAAGAGGAAGGGAAAGGGAAAAGGAAGGAAAGGAAAGAAAAGAAGGAAAGAAAGAATACCTCCAAGTAACAAAAAATGTTTTATACTGGCATAAGTAACAATCATAGACAAAACAATGTTCTTTGCTTAAAGAATAAATTCCTAGTCTGGCTGCCCATCAGTATACACAACACTGTTACCACCTCCCAAAATTTTGTTTCAGAACTTAATACTTTGTGTTTCTTTTCATGACAGACAAGAGAATGTATGGTAAAGATCCTGGGGTTTGAAGACCCAGACACAGATCAAACTGTGACCCTGTCACCTATTTCCTTAATCTTCCAACCCTCGATTCCTGTAACTATTACAGTGGAACTAAATGTATCTTCCTTGCACAGTTCTATTAAAGATAACTAAGTGAATGCATAAAAAGTTTATGATTAAATTGTCACAAAGGATAAGTTATTATCATAAAAATAGGGTTAAAGTACTTAATTCAGTGAATCCTTACTACTGTCAAATCTGGAAAAAAAAATGCTACATAATCCCAAATTGGACAGGTAGAGATATCCTTAGTAAGGAAATCCTTTATCACATTATATGATCGTCATCTACACCAACTATCCAGGCCTAATCAGACAAAACTAGGTGGAAAGTTAAATTAAAGTTGATTCAATGTAAAATTTTGGTTAGAATAACTCCTCTCATCAACAATATTTATTGTGGGTCTTTGTTTCTGTATTGCGGTCTAGCAATCACAAAAGTAACAAAAGTACATACTCACCAACACTTGTTATTTCTTGTGTTTTTTATTTTAGCCATTCTGATAGATATAAAATGATATATCATTGTGGTTTTAATTTGCATTTCCCTGATGATGAGTGATGTTGAGAATCTTTTCATGTGTCTGTTGGCTTTCTGTATGTCTTTGGAAAAAATGTCTATTCAGGTTCTCTGGCCATTTTTAACTGGGTTATGTGTGCATGTGTGCATGTGTGTGCACGTGTGTGTGTGTGTGTGTGTGTGTGTGTTGAGTTATATAAGTTCTTTGTGCATTTTATATATTAACTCCTTATTCAAATATATTATTTGCAAATATTTTCTCCTATTCAGGAGATTATCTTCCTTTTTTGTTGATGATTTCCTTCAATGTACAAAAGCTTTATATTTTGGTGTAGTCTCAATAACTTAATTTTACTTTTGTTTCCCTAGCCACAGGAGACATACCTAGAAAACATATTTTCATATTCAACATCAAAGAAATTAATGCCTGTATTTTCTTCTCAGAATTTTATGGGTTCAGGTCTCACATTTAGATCTTCAGCCCAATTTTGAGTTTATATTTGTGTATGCTGTAAGAAAGTGGTCTAATTTCATTCTTTCTCATGTGGGTTCCTCAAAACATTAAAAATAGAATTACAATATAATCCAGTAATTCCTCTACTAGGTATTTACCCAAAGAAAACTGACACACCAATTCAAAAAGATATAGGCATCCCTATGTCTACTGCAGCATTATTTACAATAGCCAAGACATGGAAGCAACCCAAGTATCCATCCATAGATGACTGAATAAATATGTGGTGCATATATACAATGGAAATTACTCAGCCGTTAAAAAAAAAAAGAATGCATTCTTTCCATTTGCAACAACATGGTTAGACCAAGAGAATATTATGCTGAGTGAAATAAGTCAGAGGAAAGCAAATGCCATATGATATCACTTGTATGTGTAATTTAAGAAACAAAACAAAGAGGAAAAACGAGAGACAAACGACAACAACAAAAAACACTCTTAAAGAACCAACTGGTGATTACCAGAGGAGAAGTGAGGGGGAAAGGATGGGTGAAATCAATAAAGGGGATTAAGAGAACACCTACCTACCTTAATGAACAGTGAAAAATGTATAGAATTGTTGAGTATTATATTGTATCCCTAAAACTAATATAACACTGTATTTTAATTATATTTGAATTTAAAAAACATAGAAAGTAACAAAAGTAATTAGAGAATTTTGAACTATAAAAATGGCAATTTCATATGGTTTCTTTGAAAAAAGTTTACATCTACTGTAGCTAATGTCTTATCCTTTGTATCACTTTTCTCTGTTATATCCTCAACAAATGGTCATCCATCGTAGACTTAAATACAGAGTGTGTTACAGGCCTGTGTCCCCCTACAAGTTCATATGTTGAAATTCTTGACACCCCGAACCTCAGAAAGTAACTGTACGTGGAGATAGGACTTTTAGTGAGTTTACTAACTTAATAGGAGGATTAGAATGAGCCCTCATCCACTTTGCCTGATATTCTTTCTAGAAGACAATTTGGGTACACAGAGACTTCAAGGATGCTTGCGCAAAAAAAGAAAGACCATGTGAAGACACAGCAAGAAGGTAGTCATCTGCAAGCCAAGATGAGAGGCCTAAAAAGAAATCAAACCCATTGATGCCTTGATCTTGGACTTGTAACCTCCAGAACTATGAGAAAATGTATTTCTGTTATTAAGCCATCCAGTCTGTAGTATTTTGTTATGTCAGCCCTAGTAAACTAATATAGTGCCATAAACTCATAGTGGAGAAAATGAAATTATCTTCATTAAGGGTCAGTTTGGTTTTAAGCATAAAGCTTCATGAATCTTAAGGTTTTATTTCTCTTGTTTTTGAATTTTTAAATTCTGTTGTATTGTTAAACCATATTATAAGCAACCTCGGAATAAGCTCTGAATTTATTCAGCAATTATTGAGTGTCAGAATACACAATCACACTCAAACAATATAAGTAGGCTTCAATCTGATACTGCATTTTTTCAGTTTTATGGAAGAGAATGGGAAAGAGAAGTGGCAGATAGTTTCCAATCTCATGTGGAGGCCCAGAAGCTATATGGTACTGAACTTCTTTTACCCCTTAGCCCATGAGTATGTAGGCCACAGACACATTAAGGACCAATGCATAGGTAGGTCATCTGGACAAAAGAGAGGCTACAATCTCGGTTTTTCACCAAACTACATAGACCTATTGTTTGTATGCAAATTTAATTTGTTCAGTCCAAGTAAATTTTACAGATCAGGGGTTTATACAATAAAAGAGACACAAAATTCCACATTAGTTTTACATGTGGTTTTTAAGAAGATAAACATTGAGAGCATTCACCAGCAGGCCATTATCAGACCAATCTAGATGTTAACCCTCTGCTCTCAAGCCCATTAGAAAAGTCTGAAGATAATGCATAAAGAAATGAGAAGGTGTAATCTTGGGAAGCCTCCCAGACCCGTAGTGTTTCATTTATTCTAAACATGAACTCACCCTTTCTTACGGTCTTGTAGGCTCAAAGATTCTATTTTGTTATTCAATTTTGCTAGTTTCCCAAAGTTGACAATACTCTGGAATGTTAAATTAGGGTAAGGATGTTCATAGTGACAGATGCATAGAAATCAGAATGCATCAGAATATACTCAGCAATAAACCAACAGCAGGACCAAAGAGTCACAGTAAATGGGCTAATGCATTCCTTCCATGTGAAAAGCTACACAAGTTGTAAGACAACAATCCTTAGAGAACTTCAGACAGTATGGAATCAGATAAAATCTATTACATAAATCACACCTTTGGAATTAGACTCTGTTAAGTGTCATGCTTATCTCTATGTCTTTATGTCCTCCACATCCGTGAGGTGTGCTGAAAGTTTGTCAGTCCTAAAAGGTACCTTGTTCCAGTTCTCCAGAGAAAATTACATGAGAATTATAAAAATTGGTTTCATTGATAGCCTATCTTCCCAGTCTATCAATGTGCTATATAAACTGGTAAGTATGTATGAGTGAATGTCATTGGAAGTATCAGGAAATCAGCTGTGTTTACTTTCCTTTTATTTCCAAAGACATATCCTCTCTTAGGTCTCCTCTAGTGGAAACGGCCTTCTCTGATATTCCATTCACTTATTTTCTAGAAATTATTCACCCCTCCGCTCTTGATTTCACCTTAATCTTGTCCATAGCTACATGCAGAAATTCAGTGTTCAGTTCTGTTTCAAACCATTGTGGCAGAGATGCAGGTTCTGGGCTCACATGGCTATTGGGGTCCATCCTGGTTACTAATGAGGTTCTCGAAGGAAGAATATTTTGGGAGGTCAGCAGTCTAATGATATCCACCAGTAGGACCAACAAGTAAATTTCATTTTGTAAGCTTTAGCACAGCATTCTAGTCTCTCAGTTCTTTTCTGGATACTAGCTAAACCACTAAATATTTTTTAGCATATATTCAGCAAAATTTTATCTGTATACTTGAAAAGTATGTCTTCCCTATTTTCAAACTGAAAGACTTTCAAAGCTGAATTAAGGAAATCATTCTTCAGCCCGTCACTAGAGATTTCTCTCCATGCTGTCATCGATTAAGTGATTCTGTTGAGATTACAGAATTTTGGGTTACTATTCCCATAGAAGCAGGTACACACTTATTTTAGGTGAGCCGTATCAGTAGTTGGTCATCACAATATTCTTTTAAATGTTTTAATATTTATAAGCTGTTTCAGTATCTAGTCTGAATTATGTTAAAAATAACATTTGCATTTATCCCTTTCTTCCATGTATAGTACTCAGCTTTGTCATCTTTTAAAAATACTCGTAGACTTAAAGCAGATACGTTCAATATTTAAGATAGTCTAGAAATATCATGTTTGTTCCTGACCACTACACAATATCAATGATGTGCTTGCTTTTGAACCTTGCAAAACTGTCAAGTACTCTTCTATTTATCTACACATGACATTTCATAACTGGGTGTGCCTAGCAAGTGTTAAGCTCTTTTAAACTGGAATAGAACCCCATTTGTTTTTATTTGTATTACCCGGTAATTAAATTGCTTTATTTTATTTCTCTCTAGAAGAATACACACAATTCCTTTAAACTCTAAAAACAATTGCTGTAATAAAAACAGCTACTGCCTCATAGTATTATTATTAACTTAAAAGTTTACACCTCATAAAAGACCTATATCCTACTACCATATATGAGAATTAGAGGAGGGAACTGTGTCTCAAGTGGCTGGCTTTAAAACTGACCCTTCTTTACTTTGTTAAGATAGATACCAAAGACAAACAGTCAACTGTGTCTTGGAGACACCACCTGGGATACTACACAGGTACCTCAGTTCCACCATGTCCAATTTATACTCACACCACTGCCACCAACAAACCCTTGCCTGAAAACATAAGCAAACAGATAAACTGTAACTTCTGCTGGTCATTCATTTACCAATTTAGAAAGCAGTTCTTAGAAGAAGGAAATGTTACATTCACATCAGTGGGAACACTTAGGAGGTGTGAGCACCAACTTATTTTCAGAGCCAACAGCAGTGAAAAAAAAAGTAATTGTTTAATACATATTTTTTTAGTGAACTGTTTTAATTACATAGCTTTGAATGTTCCTTGAACCTGCAGTAATGATCTGGCTACTTGATTAAAAAATATATGTATGTCTATGTGCAAATTAAATATTTCTCCATTTGTGTTTTCTGTATGGATATTTTACTACTTTTTCTAGTATGTAGAAAATGTATCTGGTTATTTAATAAAATGAAAAACCTACACTACCTGCTGTGACATATAAATTTAAAGGCATTATTCTTCTCTGTTAATTTTTACTTCTTAATTGCTACAGACATAAACAAAAGTTTACAAAGTTGTGTGATTATTTCTACCTAACTTTACATTAAGATGTTCACTTTCTGTTCCTCATAAGTTTCTGACATACACAAAGATATGTGACCTCTTTGTTAAATAGTGTAGATAATTTCTATCTACCTCACCAGGAGCATGCAGGGAATAATGTGATGATTTATATGCAAAGCACTGCGAACTTGCCTAGAGCAGTCGAACAAATGCCAAATGTTTACTAAGAGGATACCATGTTTCTGAATCTTGATAAAAGCAAGATCATGGAAAAAGTGCCTCTGGCCATTTGGCTATTAAAGCTTATGGAAGTCTCCTTTGTAGTTTCCTTATGTGATTATGGTATGCAAATTTAAGGTCTTGCAGAATTTTATAATAAAAGTTATGGTAGTTTTCTTGAATTCAGACATTTTGAATAAAGCAAATCAGCAGAATTTTCCCAATATTTGCCAGTAATCGCTACAATGACTTCCTTGGAAATTGTGTGTGTGTGTGTGTGTGTGTGTGTGTGTGTGAGAGAGAGAGAGAGAGAGAGAGAGAGAGAGTGTGTGTGTGTGTGTGTGTGTGTGTGTGTGTGTGTGTGTGTGTAACGCAGCCTATTCAGTGTCAGAAGCAAGGCTTTCAAGATGCAGTGAAATAAATACCAGGAGAATAATGACAGATGACTATGGGTTGGATTTCTCTTGCTGTCAACACAGTAGAGAATAGAAATATTGTCTATTCTATGCATACAATAAAAAAAACTTGAGAATTAATGATAAAGAGGGAAACGCAAAAGAAAAAGCCTATTATGCTCCGTATGAAGCAATGGTCCTTGGTTTTAATATTTTTCGTTTGGTGAAGGGGAGAAGTCAGCCTATATGTCTAATTCACATTCCCAAGCCAAAATTACTGATTCCTAGTAGAGTTTGAAAGAGGATGTGACATATTTATGCTTAAAAAAACTTTCCATAAAAATAAAATCTAATCTTTCTGTTTTTAAGGTTGAGAAATATTCTAGCATATATGCACATGTATATATATATACACATATATCACACTTATCTATTCATCCATTTATGGGCATATAGGTCATTTTTATATCTTAGTTATTGTGAATAATGCTACAGTGAATATGGGAGTACAATTATTGCTACAAGATAATTATTTAATTTCCTTTAAATATATAACCAGAAGTGAGACTGCTGAATCATATGACAGTTCTGTTTTTAACTTTTTAAAGGAATCTCCATATTGTCTTCCATAATAACTATAGTAATTTATATTTCTATTAACAGTGTACAAAAATTCCCTTTCCTCCACATCTTCATCAACACTTTTTAGCTTTCTTGTCATTGTTTTTACAGTGGCCACTGTAACAGGAGTAAGGTGATATCTCATTGTGGTTTTGATTTATATTTCTCTGAAATTAGTAATATTGATCACTTCCACATGCATCTGTTGACCAACTAAATGCCTTTTTTTTTGAGAGTGTCTACTCAAGTCTTTGATCATTTTTAATCAGGTTATTTTCCTGCTACTGAGCTGTTTCAGTCATCATACATTTTGGGTTTTAACTCCTTATCAGATGTACGCTTTATAAATATGTTCTCTCATTCCATACATTGTCGCTTCATTCGGTTGACTGTTTCCTTATTATGCATAAGACTTTTTGTTTGATGTAGTCCCATCTGCCTATTTTTGCTTTTGCTGACTGTGCTTTTAGATCATATACAAAAAAATCGTTGCCAAAAACAATGTTGAGAAGCTTTTCTCCTATATTTTCTTCTAGTGATTTAACAGTTTCAAATACTACATTTAAATCTTTAACCATTTTGAGTTGGTTTTTATTTATGATGTGAGATAGGACACAGTTTCATTCTTCTACATGTGTATGTCCAGTCTGCAAACATAATATATTGAAGCGATTATTCTTTCCCCAATGTGTATCCTTGGGAACTCACTGTGTTTCTTTAAGATGATTATTCTGAATTCTTGTCAGGCAATTCACAAATCTCCGATTTTTTCAAGTTGGTTACCTGATTATTTTTTTTTCTTTGATTGTATCATGTTTTTTAGATTCTTCATGCTCCTTGTATACTTGCTTTGCTGTCTATGCATTTGAAGATACAGACTTTTGTTCTGTGCCTCTTCACAGTCTTGCAGATCAGCACCAGCTGTAAGATGCCCTCCCCTTTTCTTTATTCCTAGCTGTTCCAAGGGCCCAGGCTCCACAGATTGCTCCATACTCAGTATGAGGCAAGGTAGAAACTGGCTTTATGGAGCATGCTCTGAAATTCTGGGGATAAGACTCCCTTCACTTCATTCTCTCTTGTAGAGGAAAAAAGCCTCAGTTATGTCCCTTTTCCCAATCTCATAGAGTAGCACTTACAGTAAGGGGATGTCCTCCTTTTTTCTTTGTTCCTTGCTGCTGCAGGGGATTGGGCTCTGTAGATTGTTCAGTGTTTGGAATGAGGTGAGACAGAAACAAGCCCAATAGATTACACCTTGAGATGCCAAATGCACACTCCAATCTCACACTCCCCAAAATGGGAGAAATCATGGGCTGAGGTAATCTTGGTGCTAAACTAAGATGGTTTGAGGGAGAGACTGACCTGAGTAAATTGCTCCTCTTACCCATATAAATGTGACTGCTCTTAGTTTGTGCTCCTCTGGATTATAATGAATTTGTACTCTGTGTTTTGCATTTCCTTTCAAGGTATTTTGCTACCAAAACCATTGTTAGATCAGTGATTCTATGGAGGAACAAGAGTTAGGACTTCCTCCTCTGCCACCTTGCTAATATCAGCACATCTAATCATATACTTCATTATCAATTTTGATACACTTAAATAATAAACTTCTGCCCATATGCAATAAAAATCACACTGAAGCTATTCACTAATGGTAAGGACATATGGAAACTTTCAGAAAATACAGATTCATCTGGTCCTGGATAAGTTCAACAAATGCAGAAAACGGCATAGGATATTAATAAGTTAGAATAGATGGATATTAGGAGTACCCAGGTAATTCAGTCAGTTGGGCGTTCATCTCTTGATTTTGGCTCAGGTTGTGATCTCAGGGTACTGAGACTGAGACCCCTGGGTCTCACCTCATTCCAAACACTGAGGTGAGTAAAACAAAAGCAAATACAAACTACTAGGACTTCATAAAAATAAAAAACCTTCTGCACAGCAAAAGAAACAATCAACAAAACTAAAAGGTAACCTACAGAATGGGAGAAGACATTTGCAATGACATTTATGATAAAGATGTAGTGTCCAAAATATATAAAGAGCTTATAAAACTCAACAGCCAAAAACCAAATAATCCAATTAAAAATGGGCAGAACACATGAACAAATATTTCTCCAAAGAAGACATATGAATGATCAACAGACACATGAAAAGATGCTCAACATCACTCATCATCAGGGAAATGCAAATCAATGCAAATCAAACTACAATGAGATATTACTTCATACCTGTCAGAATGGTTACATTCTAAAAACACAAAGAACAACAGGTATTGTTGAGGATGTGGAGAAAGGGGAACCCTCTTGCACCATTGGTGGGAATATAAACTGGTGCAGCCACTATGGAAAACAGTGTGGACATTCCTCAAAAAGTTAAAAATAGAACTACCTTTTGATCCAGCAATTGCACTACTAGGTATTTACCCAAAGAATACAAAAACACTAATTCAAAGTGATATATGCACCCCGATGTTTATAGCAGCATTATCTACAATAGCCAAATTGTAGAAACAGCCCAACTGTCCATCTTCTGATGAATGGATAAAGAAGCAGCAGTATATATAAAACCAAAATACTACTCAGCCATGAAAAAGAATGAAATCTTGCCATTCGCAATATCTTGGATGGAGCTAGAGAGTATTATGCTAAGTGAAAGAAGCCAATCAGAAAAAGACAAATACCATAGGGTTTCGCTCCGATGTGAAATTTAAGAAACAAAACAAAGGAGCAAAGGGGAAAAGAAAGAGAGAGAGGGGCAAACCAAGAAAAGGAGTTTCAACTAATGAGAACAAACTGATGGTTACCAGAGGGGAAATGGGGGGAGGGGGTGGGGGGGAATGGGTGAAATAGGAATTAAGCAGCACACTTGTGATGAGCACCAGGTGTTGTATGGAAATGTTGAATCACTATACTGTACACCTAAAACTAATATTACACTGTATGATAACTAACTGGAATTTAAATTCAAAATAGAGAAAAAAAGAAATTTATTTTTATTTTCAGAAAAAAATCTGAAAGCCTAATTAAGGAATACACCCAATTAACAACAGTAATAAAATACAAATCACTGAAAAATCTCACCTTACAAAATAGGGCCTTCAGGTCAAGAACATTTGTGCTTCTCCTGAGATATGGGCATAATTTCCTATTAAGAATATTTGAATCTTCAAAGATGCAGTTTTCTTTTCTGACTGAAATTTTTATCACTTAAAGTCCAATGTGTATTATGTCTTTAGGAATCAGATAGGATGTAATGTGTTTTTCTTTTTATCATTTTTTTAAAGATTTTTTTTTTTATTTGAGACAGAGAGAGATTACAAGTAGGCAGAGAAGCAGGCAGAGAGAGAGAGAAAAGGAAGCAGGCTCCCCGCTGAGCAGGGAGCCTGATGCAGGGCTTGATCCCAGGACCCTGAGATCATGACCTGAGCAGAGGCAGAGGCTTTAACCCACTGAGCCACCCAGGCACCCCTATAATATGTTTTTCATATCATCTTCCCTCATGGCTAGAATTTATGACTTAAGACATTGACTTTCTTCTGCTTTTCTAATATGCATTCAATTTATTGTAATATAGTTTATAGATCCCTGCAAGTCACCTTAAATGTGTTTTTGGAACAAAACAGGATATAAATAAGTAAATATAAGGGAAAAAAGAAGACGCAAATACTGAACATGGCTTAATAAGAATAGTCAACATCTTTTCTATATACTTAAACTCCTATAAAAACGAGGAAAAGTTTTAGGTTAAATTTATACATAAACGATCTCTACATCGGTCCCAATCTGTACCCAAAATGTACAAACAAGAACCAGTCCTAGAACTGAGGATCCAAGACATTTGCCCAATGCACTGCCATCATGTCAAATTTCTCTCTGCGTGTACAGCTGATCTAAACTCAAATTCCAAACTCTGTTTCTGACATTAAGGACTTTCTCTTCTTCTCTGCTGATGAAAATGGTCATTGTAAATAAGGGCAGTAAATAAACAAGCTACATACACTAAATACATACTGCAGAACAGTAGAAACTGAATACATTAATATTTTGACTAATTGTCAATGCAGTACTTCGAAGTATTTGAGGTAAGTGCCATTTTTTTAAACCATTTACAGATGAGGAGTTTGTGGCATAGAGAGGTTAGGTTCTGAAATTATATAGTTAGTGATGGAGCAGAATTTACCAAAAGCAGTCTAATATTAGAACTTAGACTTCTAACCATCAATTAAACTGCCTAATCAGGGATAAATTAGGAGAAATAAGCACAGAAACATAAGATATTTTAAGTGAGTATGTAAATTTAATTATGTAATATATATTACGTGGCACAGGCTTATTACCTTAACAAATATATACAATAACTTAGTGTGCTATAAAATAAAAACATCAATTAATTAATGGATATGTCATTATGAATTAATAGCACTATTCATTACTTGTTAAGCATTTATTGTGTACTACTAATTTTCTAAATCATTAAGACCAATATATCCTTTGATATATTAAACAGTCTTAAGTCATGGATTTTCTTATCTTCATGTTTACAAATGAGAAAACTGAGGTTAAAAATGGTTAAGTGACACTTCCTCCCCAAGAGATGCTTCTGTGAATTCCCTTACACAGGCTTGGCCTCTCTTACCTAAACTAACTACATATTTAATTTTTCTCCCTCTCTCCTAAGAAGATAAATATGACAATTTATGAATGCTTAATGGCTTTCTCAAATAAGTCTCGACTAATTATTGTTTTTTCTTGAAAAACAAATTTAATATTAGAGCAAAAACTAAAGCATGCTCTCCATTTAAGAAACTCTTTTTAGGTGTCTTCTGAAAACTGTTACTAAGCATTAGCTGTACTTTCCAACCAAAGCCATCTCGTAGGAAGTACAGAATTACGATTCCTTGTCTTCTCTACCTACTGTCATGCCAGAGATAGATCCCATAAGCAATCACAGCACCCCTTATATTTACACTGGACATGAATGGAACCTTCTCAGTCCAAAACCTGTATTTTAGAATTCCAAATATTATCAGGTATATTTGAAATATACACATATGTGAAATATATGTACATATCTCACATACTATATGCTTAAAGTTGTAATAGCTAAATTTTAAATTAGGAATGATTCTTACTAAGAAGATTTGAAGTTATCCAGTCAAGAAAGTCTTCTTTGATTTGACAAGCACCTAAAACAAATACCCCAAATGACACAACTAATATATGTCGGAGTCAAGTTTCTAAAACTCAAAATGACACAAGGTAAGTAAATATGTACCATTAAAGTAATTCACTGCATATTGGACTATGAGTAAGTCAGTTCTCTCTCCGCTTTATTCATTTTATTTACTTGTAAAAATTTTTGTAACATGGACTGGGTGCTATTTCGGTAGTATAGCAGTTTATAAGTCTATAATTCTGCAAATGGAAGTCATTTGTTCTCTTCAGGAGTTTAACTCCCAATTTATTATCCTTGACATAGTCCATCAAAGCTGTTTTTGCCCAAAATCCACATAACAATCCTCTCATACATAAATACTGCAAGGGTATATTTTAGTCCTGTTGTCATGAAATCTGAATTAATGAATTTCCAAAAGTCCTGTGCTTTATAGTTTTCATTTCTATGCTCAAAAATGCTTTATTTTCTAAGGTAACGTCCTCCTCTGCCTGATGTAATACTGCTGTGTTAGAGTAAAATTTTTCAACCTAACTGGGAACAATGGGTGCATTTCACTGTTTCCTTTCCTTTGTAAAAATGTAAAATAAATGCTACTTAAATTTATACTTCTCTCATTAACTTTCTAATAATTTTTCCTATATCTTCACGGGTATTTTTAAAATATTTGATAAATATTCATAATTCCAGGGCCAACTGACAAAAAAGTAATAATAATTTGGAAAATAATGGGAAGAGAGTTGAGATGCTCATCTATAAAAGAATATTTCCCCAACTCAAGAGAAATTACTAGAAAGGCTCAAAAATCCATTATCACCCACATGCCTATGTATGTCTGCTCTGTCTCCTCCATCTCCTTCCCCTCCTCTTCCTCCCTTCAGTGGTTTGTGTCTACCAGAAGAACAGTCCTAATGTCATGCTGAACACATTTCCTGGACACAACTGGAGCAGAACAACTCTCACTACTGCTAGTAGCATAACTTTATTTTTTTCACCCTTTTATTCCTCTGGAAATATCTGAAGCACATTTGAGGTAGCACTGTAGGTTAGAGATAATTAAGAACGACATTTACAAAAAGAAGAGGTAACAAAAGTGGAGAAAGGAAAAGCCCTGTTGGTGGGGTTGTAGATTGGTACAACTGCAATGGAAAACAGTATGGAGTTTCCTCAGAACATTAAAAATAGAACCACCCTAACATCCAGAAATTCCACTTCAGAAAATACAGGCATACCTTGGAGATATTGCAGGTTTGGTTCCAGACAACTACGATAAAGTGAATACTGTAGTAAAGTAAGTCAAATGAATTTTTTGGTTTCCAGTGCATTTAAGTTGTGTTTACACCATTCTATAGTCTATTCAGTAAGCAACAGCATTATGTCTAAAAGAAAAAAGGATATATCCTAATTTTGAAATGTTTTATTGCTAAAAAATGTTAACCATCATCTGAGCTCTCAGTGAGTTGTAATCACTAATCACAGATCACTGTAACAAATACAATGTTAACGAAAAAGGTTGAAATATTACAAGAATTACCAAAAGGTGACACACAGACCTGGAGTGAGAAAATGCTATTTGCTCATTGGCACTGTTAGACTTGTTAGACCCAGGATTGCTACAAAATTTCAATTTGTAAAAAACACATTATCTATGGAGTGCAAAAAAGTGAAATATTATAAAATGAGGTATGTCTGTATAATGGAAATGAAAACACTAACTCAAAAAGGTATCTCTACTCCTATGTTCAGAGCAGCATTATTTACAAGAGCCAAGACATGAAAACAACCTAAGTGCCAATGGATAGATAAATGGATAAAGAAATTATGGTGTATATATATGCAAGGAGAATATTACTCAGCTATAAAAAAAAAAAGGCAATTCTACCATTTGCAACAACATGGATGGACCCTGAAGGCATTCCGCTAAGTGAAATAAGTCAGACAAAGACAAATACTGTATAATCTCACTAAACTGTGGAATCTAAAAACAATAAAACCCCACTAAACTTATAGATAGAGATCAGATTTGCGGGTACCTGAGGTACAGGGCGGGAATTAGAGAAAGGTGGTTAAAAGGTACAAACTCCCAGTTCTAAGATAAATAATGTACAACAGAATGACTATAGTTAATACGACTGTATGGTATGCAGAGAAGTTGTTAAGAGAGTAGAGTCTAAGAATTTTCTACATAAGAGTAATTTTTCTTTTTATTTTCTCTCATGAGATGATGGATGTTAACTAAATGTTGATAATCATTTTTGATTATCATTGATAATCATCGATAATCATTTCACTATTTACATCAACCCCCCAAAACAGTAATGTTTACCACATCTAACAGTTTGTGAGGAATAACCACTCGCACAGCAGAACTGAAGCTGTATGTAGTGCTGGAGCAGCAGAGTCCTGTTAGGTTAGTCTTTACTGCCTTGCTGGGTGGATTATGGAGCATTTCCTGGGAGGGGAGGTTTGGGGTAGCCTCAGGATGGGTGAGAGCTTGAGCATGAGACATTTATTAAACTTGTATGGAAAATTAAATATTTAAACAATCTATAGTCTGTATCAGTCATCTCTGGAAATCAGAAAGTCTAAATTTTTTAGTAAGTTTAAAGTATACTGTGTGACTTTTGGCCTAAACTACAGATACTTAAAATCTAATTAATTAAGGCATAGTAATGTGGAAAGGACTGAAATGTCTTAAAGTCTCCAAATATTCTTTAAGCAGAAGCTAGAGGAGAACAACAGAAAGACTTCTTGATCTATTTTTCTTACCACAAAGATCCCAAGTTTGATTAAATTTGAAATTATATTTACTAACATTTCTTTCCCTTTACATATAGAGAAAATAATCTTCATGAATTAAAAAATACTGAAACTGTATTTTTTAATAGTTAAAGTGAATCTATTAAATAAAGACAAAGGCATCCTTAAGCTAGGAGAATTAGGTCACAGAGCTATACCTCCCAGACAGAAATCTGTCTTTTCACCAATAGACACCACCAATCCTTGCAATTCTTGAGCTTCTGCTACAATGTGCAGCAGTACAAAAGATGTTTGTTCATGCCATTTTAAAATATGTTTTTCTCAACAAAACATTTGGAAATAAACTATAATTAAGAATTTTATAGCTTAAGCAACATATGTCCAAAGAATTTTAAGAAACTTGAATAATACCACCACCACCATCACAACAAAATACATTTCTTAGGGAAACAAATCTTCCATAAACTCTGCTTTGAGCCATTTGCTTTGTAGAAGCCACAAAGTCAATCTTATTTCAAGTCTGAATAATTGGCCAAACTGTATTCATTAGCTGAATAAATGAGACTGACATTCCTTTATATCTTCTAAAATATTTTAATATTGATCAAATAATGAATTTCTTCCCCCTTAAACATAGCTTCTAATAGAACTCTTGATCTAGGATATTCAATCCAAGCTTTCCTTTTTATCTTTCTGAATGCTGTCTATAAACTCTTGATTTTAAGCCATTTTTCTCTTCTTTTAATAATGTTGCTCAAATAATTTTATCAAGTTTTCTCACCATTTCAACTTCAAAGAGGTCTTTTATAAACTCCAAATATCCTAGCATTCCTTTATAATTTACCTAGCACTCCTGTATATGCTTGCATGTTTATGTGTTTACGTACATTCATGTGTTGTTATGCATGCATATACAATACATAAAATACACATATATTATGCATATTTATAATGTGGTTCATGCACACAAAGGCACACATATATACAAACACAGAAAGACACATGCACATACATATATATCAGGTATTGACTACTGACACAGGAATTTTAACTTTATTTTTTTGTCTTCATAAAAACCAGGTTGAGTTAAATCATAATTTATTCATTTGACATATAATAGCACAAAGTTTTAGTGCTATTTCACTCTTTATCACAAATACTAGTGAGAGAACGGACTAT
Source organism: Ailurus styani (assembly GCA_002007465.1). NCBI lineage: Eukaryota > Metazoa > Chordata > Mammalia > Carnivora > Ailuridae > Ailurus > Ailurus styani. Next base: position 3,663,836 of record LNAC01000180.1, read on the forward strand.
AATTAACTCTTACAGATCAAATACGCATTCAACTATATACAACTTTACTCCCAAAGTCCCTATGTGGCAAGTAAAATCAATGTTCTTAGCATCATTTTATTGACGAGCACACAGGAAAATGCAAATATTAACTGTCCTATAGCCTAACAGAAAGTTCAAGGTCTGAAACTAAGACAGAATCTGTCAAGCTTCCAAAATCAGTGTCTACTATATTACCTTATACAATTAACTATATGCATAGAAATGGAATTCCTCATAAGTTATGTAAACATGTAGATCACGCTTATGACTGAATATAGGGATCAGCTGCAGAAAATCTGCCATGGGCATTTCTAGAACCTGTCATTGGCCTAAAACTCAGATTTGACTTAAATGGATTTGTTCTCATTTTATCAGTGCAAACTGGACACTGGCAGGGGGGCAGAGAAAAAGAGAGTGAGCACAAGTTGGAGGAGGGCAAAAGGGAAGGGAGAGGAAGAGAGAGAATCTCTCAAGCAGATTCCAGGCTGAGCAGTGAGCCAGCTGCAGGGCTCGATCCCATAACCCCAAGATCATGACCTGAGCCAAAACCAAGAGTCAGATGCTTAACCAACTGAGCCACCCAGGTGCCCCAAACTAAACACTCTTAACTCATAATTCAGCATGGATACTAGGAGGGGAAAATTAATCATTTTAAAGCTGTTTTATAATGGGGAAAAAGAGAACTCATACTTAGAAACCAAAATTCAGCAAACCAAACTTATTTATTATTTAAGATACAACTAAAAACAATAAAGTATTTATGAACATATCCTCTTATGCCCACTGCATTTGTGAGGAATTCAAATAGGAACTGCTCTTGGCATCCCAGGGGAGTCTGAGAGAGAATTCTAACTTTGTGAGCATAAAGGCATTTCTTTCAACAGAAGATAGAAGTCAAACTTCTGTATTATAGGTCCAGGATAGTTTCAAATGGCCAGAATAGGGTGAATGGAGGGTCCTGTGAGTTTAATTCACAAGTGAACTAAGGTTTCCTAAGAAAATATTTTGTTGCTATTACACTTTCTTGAAAGTATTCTAAATTGTCTGAGTCTACTTTATAGTTGTAGGTCAGGTTAACACTAAGGAATGTAAAAGCTTTTGAAGCTGAGGATCAGATTCCCAAGAAAAACATCTGAGTATCTTCACTGGAGTCAGAGTTATGACTAAAAAGGAAATTCACTCTGTAACCTGGAGAATGGTTACCCATCTGTGGAGATGTGCATTTTCCCAACTTATATAAAAAACAAGCAAACAAACAAACCATTGAACCAGATACCTTAGAGTCTTTACTAAAACATATATGACTTTTTAATTTTACTTTGTTGTACAGAAAGGAAAAGGTGACTTTGAGTGATATTAAGAAAGAAAAATAATATCATAATGAATATTGTTTGTTTCTAAAAATATGAGCTGAAACACATCTCAATTAAGTATTTCTAAAAATACAGATACCCCACTGATAGTTAATCCACTGTCTGACAGATTCAGTCCCATCTAAATGGCTGAAATGAACAGAACAAAGTTTTTACCACAGTTCTTAGAGAACTTAGTGTGAATAACTTCAACTACTAAGGAGAATGCAAAGAAAGTTTTTAAGAACCCTCTAATGCTCCAGCTGCGCTGAAGGAAAAATTAAATTGAAGGATCTCACATGCAATTGCTAATAATATATGGATATTTTTCAGAATAATAGACTCTGTGAAAATGATAACAGCATTTTCTATGATGGTCTTTAGGAAAATCAAATTTTATCAAATTTAGAAGCCATTAATTAAAAACGATATATGTAAAGAAACTCATAATACTATGTACAGTATTAATACTCTAGCTGCTTAATATTATTGTAAGGGCTTTTTAAGAACAAGGTTATGTCTTGTTTTTCTAATACACATGTATGTAATAATCATATAATTTTTAGTGATTTATAATATGCAAAAATATTTCTTCAATAAAATTAGTTTGGTTTTTAAATCTGATAATAAAATTTTACATTCTCTGTTCCTTGTTTCGGAGAATAATCCAGTGATTTGTGAATTTGGGGAGGTGAAAATACTCCTTTTTCAAGTAACTGAAGGAAGATAATGAGAAAATGGTTATTTTGTTTGTTTTTCTTTTTCTGTTTTAATTGGTACTAATGGGAATCTTTAAGGCAAGGACGGAATTAAATTAAAAATTACAATGTAGTGGAGAAAGATTAGAAAATACTGTTTGAGCCAAACAATGGAATATCTTTTACTGAAAGAGGCTAAGATCACCTGGGCTCCCTACTTGATAGTAAACTCATTGGCAGAGAGAAGTGATCTGCCCAAATTCCAACTGAGAGTTGACAACAGACCAGATATCCAAACAAAACTAACTTCCTTGGACTCCTATCCAAGTCTTTACTCTATCATAAAAGTTCAAAACTTAATTTTTTAAATTTAAATTACATATAACCAAGTTGTGTGTAATGACATGCTTCTTCATTACTAATACCAAATCTTCTGCTCTGAATCACCCTTATCTATTAGAAGAAAATACTGATGTCTACATAATGATTAATTTGTAATCATCAGTATCTACCACCCCCCGCCACATTACAAATATTTCCTGCTTCTCTGGAGAACCCTTGCAGATACACAAAGCATGAGAGAATATAACTAGCTGCTCTGAAGGAGTACAAGGGCAAGACAGGGAGGCCTGAATAATTCTCTGAACCAGAAGTCTCCTTCGACTCAAAGCAGAAAATCTAGTAGAGAATTCTTTGCCCTGCCATGAGTGACAATTCCTTGGAAGTATTAAATGGAGAAAAGGGCTTAATTCTTAGTGACTAGAAAGAACAATTTAGCAATGTTCAAACTTCGCAAAAAGTAACCTTTTCTTATTGAGCTGATAGTATTTTTTAACTGTATATAATTCACACAAATATCTAGGCTTTAGAGTAATAGACTTCCAAAATCTAACAAGATGCACATAGACCTTAATCAGACTTTACACAGGAATGCAATTCCAAGAAGATGGTGAGTGCTGAAGTTAGTATGACTACAGAAATGTAAATAATTAAAATATAGAACAAAGAAGGGACAAATACAAACCTAACTCGATCATCTGAAAGTGTTTCTGATAAGCTTGGATACTAAAATGAGAAGTATAGAAGACAAATTAAGAATCACATATTGGAGACTTAAGGATTGTATGAATATCTAAGGGTAATGGCTGGAAAGCTTAAACCAGAATAAGGTAAGCCAGGACAAAAAAATGCTGAAGGGAAGAAATAAAGGGGACTTTGGAAAGGAAGCAAATTGATAAAAGTGAGATACTAGGACACTGTGGAGAAAACAATATTATATTAACATACACCAAAACTTCATTTTTAAAATATTTAGTGATTTGGGCACAGGAGATAAATAAAGATACATGGAAAGGAATTAGTCATCAATGAACAGCTACTGTACATCAGGTGGTTTATATTATATGTATTTAATATTTTATATGTGTATCTAGTTATTACACAACGAGAACATCGAAGGCTAAGATTATTTTCATTTAGGAGGAAGGAATTCAAATCAATTAATTGTCCAAGGTCACACAGTTCGAGGATGCCAAAATTGACTCTGAGTCCAGCTTCATTCTTACAGTCTTAGAATTTGACATTACAAATTAGTCCCACAGTGGATTCAGAACATCTTCAAAATGATGAAGGGCAATTGATTGAAACTTGTAAGAAATATCACTTGTCTATTTATGTAGAGACAAGGTCTGAAATGTCAAAAAATGGAGGACATAACTCTGTTGAAGTAATTCAGTTGAGATAATGTCTATAAGCCTGCAAGTTCAGAAAGACAGTCTTGTCCCATGCTTTGTTCCTGGGGCTGTATCTGCTTTGGGTACATAGTAACTGCTCAGTAAATATTTGCTGGGTAAACTAATATATAACCAGTTTACAGATAATTAATTCACTGGGTTATAAACAGGAAATGGTTTTACTTTTCCAAAAAAAAAAAAAAAAAACCCTAACTGTATCCCACTCAGACCCACTTTCATCTACTTAATTATACTTTCTCAGTATCCTTATGTTTTCAGCCATTCCTAAACAATAGTCTCATCTGGGTTCCTAAAACTGTTCTGTTTCTGTTCAAAGCTGTAGTTTTACACTCAATTCAAAATTATTCTTCTCTGTTCCCTAGTTCAAGCTAGAGCAGGGACAAGATTGCCGGTTTCATTCTTGGGGGAAAATAAGGAAAATGACAAAAGAAGCAATCAGTTATCATAGTTGAATGTTAGGTAGCATTTCTGCCCTTGGAGGTGCCTGCCGTACTCTAGCTGATGCAATTTTTTTTAAAGATTTCATTTATTTAGTTTAGAGAGTGAGAGAGACCGCTGGGGGGGGGCAGTAAGGAAGAGGCAGACTCCTTGATGAGCAGGGAGCCCAATGATGAAGGACTAGATGCCAGGACCCCAAGATCATGACCTGAGCCAAAGGCAGATGCTTAACCGACTCAGCCACCCTATCTGATGTGATTTTTGTACTCGGTATGGATTTGGCAGTAAGGTGGGGGAAAATTCAGAGTCCTAAATAAACAAAGTGCTCACTTCTGAGCAAGCACCATGGCTAGCCACAACCAACTAGCCTCCTTTCAGACCTGATGATCCCCACTAGCTATCTCTCTTCAGATACTCTGTTCCCTGTTCTAAAAGCACCAGCATGCATCAACAGGTCTCCTGAACGAACAAAGTCCAATTAAGGAATAAAATGATGGCCCTCCTCTTTCCCAGATACTCTTCAGTCTTCAAATGTGATTCTACTTAGACTCCTACTTTTGGCCAGAGGAGAAGTACCAACATCTCTCTGAAAGGGGTATGAGGAGAGAATAATTGACCACTGTAATCCTGCAAAAGCCAAATGTATTCTCCCTATTCTCTGAATGTAAGACTGAAGATGAAGACTGGTTCATGAAGTGTTGAATTTCTATATACCTTTGGGGGGGGGGCAGGGAGAGAGAGAGGGAAGAGAGAGAGAGAGACTGGCGCCAGCTGTTCTTTATTTATTTTATTTAAAATGAAAGACAAAAGAAATACCTATCCTCGGTACTAGCACTTTATCACAATTCCAGGACAAAAACAATGACTCTTTCGAAAATTCCTGTTAGAAATTATTAAAAGAAGCACACTAATTAACATAGTATTTTGAACTGTGTCAAAAAGCTGAGTAAGGCTCTGCAGAAGTCCACAGAGTGGGGAAGAATAAGGAGGAAAGCAACAATTCAGTGAGACTGGACTCTAGATGCATACTTCAAAGATTATAAGAATGGACTTGATTTTAAGAAACAGCTGTGCATAATGTTAACATGTGGGATAGTCTTCTAAAAAGGCACTGGAGCATATTAAGTTGTGAAGACATTTTATTGTGTCTGTAATCAAAATATAACAAATAAGCATTCAAGTTAGGACAGAGTGAAGGTAGAATCTCACATAGGGAGATGCCATAATACTTCAGGAAAGAGCTGACAAGGTTAATGTAATCACAAAAAGACTGGAAATTAAAAACAAAACAAAAAGAATAGATTTTAGAGCAATATCAGATGCAGAGAATCTATTTCTCATTAGGTGTGGTGGGCCAAAAGAGAAGAGGTTGTCTCCAGGATTCTTCTCCGAGAAGATCAGGAATATGTAATCATAAATAACTAGGACAGGAAAAAATAAAAAACAGGTTTTCTTTAAGTAAGTCCAGAATGTGATTTAGAATTATTTCTTTTTATTGGTTTAATATTTCTGATATGGAATGCATGGATTCTGAAAATAAAGATAACTTCGTATGAGCTACATCAAGTTTGTGGAAGCACTCCTACACCTACTTTGAGATGTAGTTTCTATAAAACAATGGAAGATGCATGGTTTGTCTTCAATCACTTTGAAAATGCAGGAGATAAATCCTGATTATTTGTCCTTGAAAACAAAAGGCATAATTTCTTTGTCTCTGTTACAAGAGTTCAGAATTCAAAGGGAGATTCATCACCACAGGTAATGCAGGGACAAGCATCTAACCTTTTAAACCACCTTTGGCAAAGCTACTTATGTAAATTGAAGTCTGACCTGCCATGCCTATTTATTACTCTGCCAATTTTTTTATTGCAATTCATTGCCTTCCTTGTTCTTGTTTTTTCATGTTAGACTTCCCAGATGAATTTTTAATGGCATGACTTCAAAACACTATAGAAGTAAATGATGTTTATATTTTGCTTGCAAAATCAGCACTTGAGAGAATCACTTGCTTACAAATTGACCCTGGTTAAAAAAAGATCAACTTCATGTAAACTTTCAGATGTGAAAAATTGGAGATATCTTGCAGATAACTCAGGCTACTTATATGACAGTGATGGGATGGAGGCAAAATATAAATAGTAAAGGGGAATATTGTACCTGTGGATTTTTCTTAGGAATTTGACCATCTTTAAGTGATAGAAGTCATCACTTCATCAAATGTGCAACAGACATTTTTGTTTTGAAAATTCTTGAAATCACTATTTCAGGTTAGGATACACAAGAAAAATTCGTAATATTTAATGTTTATTGCTTTATTATCACCCAATATTCGTTGTTCAAACTGATTATGTCGTGAATCTTTCCACGTTCTTCTGCTGATGAAATCAGCATTTGTGGGCCATTATTTCCTTGACTGAAAGTTACAGACCCTATCATTGAGGAAGTTACTGTTCCATTAAGGAGATCAAGTATTAATCTGTTCAGAGTATGTGGTGATATATTCAGGCTAAAAATATGTGACATCAAGTGCTTACATGTCAAATGGGTTAATCAACAAAGACATCTGAAGAGAGGTTTTGGGAACCATCATCCACAAGGCAATAGAGATGGCTTTAAAGTAAAAGTTTTGATGACTATGAAACCAAGGACAATGTCTTCTGAAGTACACACCTTTTATTTTTTTTTTATGATTTTATTTATTTTTTATGTATTTGAGAGAGACAGAGAGAGAGAGAATAAATGAGCAGGGGAAGGGGCAGAGGGACAAGCAGATTCCCCACTGAGCAGGGAGTCCAACCCAGGGCTCGATCCTAGAACCCTGAGATTGGGACCTGAGCCGAAGTCAGATGCTTAATTGACTGAGACACCAAGGCATCCCTGAAGTACACATCCTCTAAAACTAGAATTTTAGGAGATATTTCATAGGTTCATTTAAAAAAATGTGGAGATTTCCAAATATTTCTTTTAATAAGCATTTAATATATTTGTTGGCATATCACCTATGGAAGATAGAATATGATAGAACAGGCATAGGTACTAAAATGAAACATACTTAGATTCCAATCATGGTTTCCTTTTTACTTACTCTGTGACTATATGCAATTTAATTTCTCCAGGCTTCAATTTCATTATTTAAAAAATAGAGACAACACTTGTCTCAGGGATCTTGAGAGAATTCAACAAGAAAATGTATATAAAGCCCTTGGTATTGTGGCTGGCACAATGAATATAACAATACACATCTGCTTTTCCTAACTTTTAGGTGTACATTTCTAAAATTATGTTCCACAGAACAAAGGTCATATTAAATGCTTTGTCAAAGATGCTTAATTTTGTAACCTCACTCTTTGAGTGTCACAGTGCATATTATTGACTCTAAAAAGACAGTTGGAATTTAATGCTATTTCCTCCATTACTTCCATTTCTTAATGAGAGCAGTAAGCTACAAAAAGAATCTAAAATTAAAGTAAAATATTTAACCATGCAAATGCAAGATTCAGATAATCAATTAAATAGTACTGAGGCTCTATTATTTCACCTATAAAATCCATTCAGATATGCACTGAGTTAAAATTTATTGCGTACTATGTTGAAGATGCTCTGAGGTGTTGAGATGTAATCTCTGAATTTAAGAGGCAGAACATGAGGGAGACAGACAGTTAAGTAGGTAGGTAGGTTGGTAGGTAGGTAGACAAATAGATTGATCAAATGAAAATAAAGAGAGATGGAGCTTGTAATAGGCAAAATTAGAAACGGTATACATCACACTATGGTTCTATAAGATCAACATGGAGGAAAGTCTCTCGGTCTAGTCGCATTCAGAAAAGCCTCAAAAGAGGTTAGGGCCTCATAGGGGCCTTGGTTTTATGAAATTAATGTATTAGTGGATAGTCAGACAATACTCAGAGAGATAAATGCTGCAAAATAAATCAGGAAAAGGTATGGTATAAAGGGAGTTGCTATAGCAGACAAAGCAGATAGGAAAGCCCCCCTTTAGAATTCTTTTTGATTCTATTGGTTTTATTTTCCTATCAGTAACCAATACCTGACTTATAAACAACTGTATTTATGGATAGATTATATAAAATAAAATGCACTGATTTTAAGTGCACAGTTAGATGCAGTCTGATAATGATATATATCTAGTAACTAGTACTACAAATAATATATAGGATATTGCACGATCTCCAAAAAGTTACTTCATGCAACTTTGTAGTCAACTGCCTCACCTCTGACCTAAGACATTTACATTGATTGATTTGGTTTCTGTCACTGCAGATTCATTTCTCCTGTGCTACAATTTCCTAAAAATTAAAGGAGTAGCTATTCTTTTCTCTCTGACTTCTGTCAGCATAAGATTGTTGAGATTCATCCATGTTTTGTTGTCTTGTTTCTTTGAGGTAAGCTCCAGGCCCACTGTGGAGCCCAATGAGACACCTGAACTCACAGCCCTGAGGATCAAGAGCTGGATGCTTAACTGACTGAGCCACCCAGGCACTCCTCATCCATGGTTTTATGTATCAGTGGTTTACTCCATTTTATGGCTAAGTAGGACTTCTTTTTATGAACATACTATAATTTCCCATTAATCTAATGATGGACATATGACCTGTTTCATACTTTTTATTACTATGAATAAATCTTGTAGGAAAATTTCTGTTAAGTCTTATAATGACATTTTTTCATTTCTTTTGAGTAATACTTAAGGTGGGATTGCAAGGTCATATGATGGGTTTATATGTAAATCAAGGTTTTCCAGCCTCAGCACTACTGCCATTTTGGATCATCTCGTCCCTTATTGTAGGAGGCTGTCCACAGATTGTATAATGCTCAGCAGTGTCCTAAGCTCACTCCAGCGAGACTGCAGTGGCACTCACTGTCAATCATGACAACCAAAAATAATGCCAGATATTGCCAAATATCCCTTGGGAGGCAAAATCAGCTCCTAGTTGAGAGTTACTGGTTTATTTTATAAGAAAATACCAAATAATTTTTCAATATGTTTACATCTCTGCCAACAATATATGTGTTGCTGCTGCACATCTTCAATTAATAGTTGGTGCTATCAGACTATTAAAAAATGTGTACAGTGATATGCTCTCAGAGTTCTAACTTGCATTTCTTTGATTTCTAATGATAATTAAGCATCTTTTTAGAGGCATTTTTCTTCTTTTTTGAATTATCTTCAAATCTTTCATTGTTTTAAGATTTTATTTATTTATTTATTTGAGAGAGAGAACATGCAAACACACACTAGTGTACGTTTTTTAGGAGGTGGGAGGGAGACTCTGACATGGTGCAGAGCCCGACATGAGGCTTGATCCCATAACCCTGAGATCACCACCTAAGTGAAAACCAAGAGTCAGACGCCCAACTGACTGGGCCACCCAGCTGCCTTTCTTACTATTTTTTTAAATAAAATTTAAAAAATTACAAAATTACAACATAATTACAACATACTTACAACATAAGTGTGCATTCGCACAGTTTTAAAAACAAGACAGGGAAGTCCTGTGTAAACTACCAGTTTCATCCAGTGATAACATTTTTCAAAACTGCAGTACAACATCACAAATGCTTTACTGGTATAGATAGAGCCCGACTATCTTACACAGATTTCACCAGTTTTACTTGTACTAAGTTATGGTATGCATGTGTGTGCCTTTATTTCTCAACAGATGCATAAGACGTGTAGGTTTCTATGTCTTCGACTGCTGAATAAGCCCATCGAAGAATCCCTGGTGCCCTCTTATTACCACGTCCACCTTCTTCTCTCCTGCTCCACTTCCCTAAACCCCGGCAATCACTAATCTCTTCTCTTTCTAAAATTTACTCATCTCAAAAATATTTAAGAAGTGAAACCATACACTGTGTCACCTCTTAGGCTGGCTCTTCTCATTTAGCATAATTTCCTAGAGATTCATCTGTTTTCTTTATATCAATATTTAACTATTTTTTATTGCAGAGTGGTATTACATTGGATGTGTTGCCAGTTTCTTTTCTCATTCACCTATTGAAGGACATCTGGATTATTTTCCATTTTGGGACTATTTCAAATAAAGCTGCTATGAACATTTGTGTATAGGTTTTTGTGTGAACATAAGTTTTACATTTCTTGGGCGCCTGGGTGGCTCAGTGGGTTAAAGCCTCTGCCTTCAGCTCAGGTCATGATCTCAGAGATCGAGGCCGGCATCCGGCTCCCTGCTCGGCGGGGAGTCTGCTTCCTCCTCTCTGCCTGCCTCTCGGTCTATTTGTGATCTCTCTCTCTCTGTCAAATAAATAAAATCTTTTTCAAAAAACGTTTTAAACTCCTTGGGATAAATACTCACAAATGGAATTGCTTGTTTATATGGTAGTGGCAACTTTAATTTTAAAAGAAGCCGCCAAAATATTTTCCAGAGTGGCTGTACAATTTTACATTCCCATCGGGAATGTATGGATGATTAAATTCTTTCACATCTTTACAGGCATTTGGTGTTGCCATTTTTTAAAAATTTTAGCCACTCTGAGAAATGTGTAGTGATTATTTCATATGGTCCTAATATACACTTATCTGGTAACATATGATACTGAACATCTTGTCATGTGTTCATTCACTATCTTTATGCCCTCTTCACTGTTTATATCTTAAGGCCATTTTCTTATTGCATTGCTTCTTTTTTCCACTCTTAGGTTTTAAGAGATTTTTATTCTATTCGTCTGAGTTCTCCTGAGAAATAAATAGGGTATATAGAGATCTATATAAAGAGATTTATGTTGAGAGACTGGCTCACAGTTATGCAGGCCTATGATCCATTGTCTATAAACTGGAGGCCCAGGGAAGCAGGTGGTATAGTTCCAGTTCAATCCTCTTTGCCAGAGAACCAGAAGAGTCAATGGGGTAAGTCAACAAAGAACCAGAAGCACCGATGTCTGAGGGCAGGAGAACGTCCCAACTCAAGCCGGAGAACAGATTCATCCTTCCTCCACTTTTCTGTTCTATTCATGTCCTCAGCCTGTTAGTTGATACCCCACCTGCATTGGCGAGGGTGACCTCCTTTACTCAGTCTACAGATTTAAATGCTAATCTCTTCAGGAAACACATCACTGACACACCCAGAAATGTTTTCACTAGCTATCTGGGCATCCTTAGCCCAGTCAAGTTGACACAAAATTAACCTTCACATTTATCCTCTAGACGCTAATTCTTTGTCAGATATATGGTGTGAAAATATTTTCTCCCATGTACAGCTTGTCTTTATATTCTCTAAACAGTCTCTCCTAGAGCAAAATTTTGTTTTGTTCTGTTTTGACAAATGTTTTGATTTCCTAAGACTGCTGTGACGAATTACCACAAACTTGGTGGCTTAAAACAACAAGAAATTTATTCTCTCACAGTTCTGCAGCGCCAGAACTCTTTCCTTTGCTTGCAGCTCATCACTTCAGTCTTAGCCTCTGTCTCCACGTGGTCTTTTTTCTTTCTCACTGTGTCTCCTCTTTGTGCCTCATTTATGGACATTTAACATTGGACTTCAGACTCGCCTATACGATCTAGGATGATCTTGTCTCAATATCCTTAACCTAATTACATCTGCAACGATACATATATTTTTTTCTAAATAAGATCACAATTACAAGGTTCAGGGAGGTGAGCATATGGGGGGGGCACCATTCAACCAAACACAATTAAGTCAAATTTAACAATTTTCTCATTTGATTTTTTTTTGTAACTCCTACTTATTTTCTATTTATCATTTTTTAAAGAGAATTGTAATTGCAACAACCTTTTCTCATTCCAGTTGTTTTCTATTTGGGGTGTTATGTTAGGATACCCTAGGTCCAATTTAAATCTTTTATTTTAGCAAATACTCACCCTGATTAGCTTTAGCACATAGGTTTGGCCTATATTTGTGAACTGTGGATCCAATGGCAGGTTAATTTTCTAAGCCTTTTATGGTAATTTGTTGTGCGTTTGGTTTATCAGGTGCTGCTGGAGCCACCCACTTCTGATGTTGCTGCCTGAGGCCAAGAAAGGCTTCTCCTGGATTTTGGGTGTCTCAGAGTCAGGGAGAAGAGTCGCAGGCCTGAGGTGTTAAAGAGGCTTGGCTGGACAGCTTTCGTGCTGGTATCGCCTTGCTCACAATCCTCAGATTCAATAATATCTCCAGGCAGGTAAGGGGGATTTCAGGTCTCCGGAACAAAAGACCCACGGTATCCCAAGCCCTGGCTTCTTATTGTGGCTGAGTTGTTACAGGATCTGCTCTCTCATATCACTATCTGTCTTGCGGGAAACTTCAGGCATGGAGGGGAACGAGAACACTTCCTTTGATCACTTATTGTTGAAAGACCTACTGAAAGGTCCCTCCTGCAGGTGACTCTCAGACTCCACTGTTGTCACAAAGATACACGTTGGACCTAGGGCAGGGATGTGCCTGTCTGTGCTGCCTTGCCCTGTTAAGCTGGAGAAGGGAAATGCTAGGTCTGGCCTGCCTGCTCTTCTTGGATGGGGGTGCATAAAACACCCCGCTGCTGTGTGAGTGTTCCAGTTCTGACAGCTCCAATACGGTTTTCGTCTGACCACCTTTCATAGGTCTTCTTCAATTGCCTCTTGTGTCGTTACCAGGGTTTATATAGTTGTACTTAGCAGAGAGGAGTACAGAGAAATAGGTCTCCATTATCTTGTCTGGACTTAAAAGTCCCAGTTATATTTTAAAGCAATTAAAACTAAAATATAAATTTTATTTTACATTTATTCCATTTCCAGAGTTTCACTTATTTCTGTCTTAGCAGAACTTCGTTCTGTTTAAAGAACTTTCTTCAATATTTCTTAAAGTTGTATTACTGGAATTAAAATCTCATCGTTTTTATCTGAAATTTTAAAATTCCAGCTTCCATTTTTTACTAGATATTTTCACTGGGTATAGCATTCACAGTTGACAGAGATTTTTTTTCTTTTATCACTCCAAAAATGTCACTGTTTTGTAGATTGCATGGTTTCTGAAGCACCTCATCTCACCATTGCTCTTTTCTGTGTAATAGGGCTGTGTTTTGTTTTTTTTTTTAAGATTTTATTTATTTGACAGAGAGAGAGCAGAAGTAAGCAGAGTGGCAGGCAGAGGGAGAGAGAGAAGCAGGCTCTCTGCTGAGGAGGGAGCCCGATGCAGGGCTCAATCCCAGGACCCTGGAATCATGACCTGAGCTGAAGGCAGCCGCATAACCAACTGAGCCACCCAGGCGCCCCAACTGGGCTGTTTTCTATAGCTGTCACTTTGTCTTAATTTTTTCACATTAAAGATGACATGTTTGAATGTTATTTTGTTCTTTCCTTTTTTTTTTTTTTAAAGATTTTATTTATTTATTTCACAGAGGGAGAGAGATCACAAGGAGGCAGAGAGGCAGGCAGGGGGGGGGGAAGCAGGCTCCCCGCTGAGCAGGGAGCCCGATGCGGGCCTCGATCCCAGGACCCTGAGATCATGACCCGAGCCGAAAGCAGAGGCTTTAACCCACTGAGCCACCCAGGCGCCCAGTTGTTCTTTCCTTTTGTTCTGTTATTAATATTTTTGGAAAAAGTTCAGCTATTATTACCTCAAATATTTCTATTCTTTCTTTTTCTTGAGATTCCAGGTAATTGTTTGTCCACCTGATATTACCCCACAGTTCTTTCACCCAAAGCTCTAGAACCTCTGTTCTTTTTTATGTCTTATGTTTATTTTTGGGTGATTTTTGCTGACCTATCTTCAGAGTCACTTATTCTTTCATTGGCTGCGTTAAGTTTACTAATGAGCCAATCAAAGACAGTCTTCACCTGTGTTAATTTTTATTTGTACCCAGCTTATCTTGCAAATTGTCTACTTTTTCAGTTTGGGCCCTTAACATATTTAACCTCATTATTTTAAATTTTCTGTCAAATATTTTCAACATATGTGTCCTATAACCAGGTTCTGATGGTTGCTTTGTCTTTTTGGAGTTTTTTGTTTTTATTTCTTGACTTTTCTCATTTCTCCTAACTTTTGCTGAAAGATAGGCATTTTATGTAGAACAGTAGAGGCTAAGGTAAATTGTCTTTACACATGGTAATTAGTACTTCTTTATCTCTATTTCCCTGTTGGGGCTTGTGTTAATCCAATCAAGACAGACTTGGACCACTGTTCCTAGGGACACCTTAAGCACACCACAGGATGCAAATTCCTCTATTGATATTTGGTATTTAGGATATAAATTGTCTTCCCAGAGGTTGTTTTCTCAATGTCTGTACAACTCTTTGCTTTCTTTTTTTTTCTTTTTTATTGCACTTGAAAAGAAATAGGTCTCTTAAAGCTCTCTTCATTGTATTTGACAGTCATTCTACCCAATTCTTACTATTCTGAAGTACAGATCAGTGTGGGGAACTCTTCTCTGATGTTCTGATTTAGCCTTGGCCTTATGCTGGCACTGTGCCCAAGGGTCTCATGAGTGGGGACTCTGCAATTACCTTTGCTCCTTCACCATTTGTAATGCTGGGTTTGGCAATCATCCACGCCCCTCCCCAGACACAGAGAATTTTTGTTTTCTCTCTTTTTCTCTTCCCTTGCCTTCAAGGGTGACCCAGTCCCCTGAAAGAATAATATTCATTTCTCTTTTACTTGGACACTAAGACTTTTGTTCCATCAAGGAGAAATATAAGACGCATCAAGACAAATTTAGCAATTTAAGCTATTCCCCTCCTATACCTAGCTAGCATCACAAGGGAAGACTTCTCAGAATTCTCTCCAATCTTCTGAGTACCTGGTCAGATTCACAGAGAAAAAGCTGGTAAGAGGTCTGAACATTCCCCAAATCTGTATTCCCCAGTGGATTTACACTTTCATGTAAATCACAATGGCCTTTAACAATAATACATGGCCTTTCAGCTGAATTCTTACTGGCTTATTTCAAACCCAGCTGCACCTGGCCAGTTTAAACAAGGACTCCCATCACTTCTCACCCTTCAGATGCCTGCAATGAAAAAGAAAAAAAAAAAAGTCTGTCTTGATTGGATTAACACAAGCCCCAACAGGGAAATAGAGATAAAAAGCTTTCCAAAACAGTAAGTTGCAAAAAGCTGCAATAACATTTGATAAGTTATCCACACTTCAAAATTTAATAAGTGCGTAACTTTAACATCTCTTTTTAAAAAACCCTAAACAAATGGAGTTGGATGCATTTAAATGTGATTCTTACAACACAGCTTCCATGGCTTAGTAATGTATAAATAATCTGCTTTTGAAGATACTCTCTTCATAGTTATGAATAAGGTAACAGTTTTTTAGAATAATTTTGTCCTTAGAAAACTTGGACAGAGTTTTATGTTCAATTTTACATACACACACACTCACACACAATTTATTCTACTAAAGGGTTTCAGGTCCAGTAATGCTCAATAGTATATCCTAAACAACATGAAAGAACTCTGCTATTCTCCTTTTTCTGACTATGGGCTCTTAGACCACCATGGCTATTATGTACAGTGTTCCTGTCCTAGTATACAAAGATTCACATAGCATTCAATCTAGTTAAAATATTTTAAATTATTTTTTCTCCTGCACACTTGGAGACTGTCATTCCACAAAGCTCGGTGCTGCACATATTTGAAAACCATTTAAGTTATTTCTTAGAGGAGATCCTATTTTTGGAATTCCAATACATCATCTATCACATATTAAAAATAAGCATACCACATATAAGTGCAGAGAAAATAAGGAGAACCCCCTGGAATGTATAAATGACTGGCACTGTCAATTCTACATACTGTATTATATAGAGAATCTAAAAAAAAGCCACTTAATGGAACTTACTGTGATTTTATTCTGAATTATGTACAATGTTACCTTAAGCACTCACTTTCTCTAATGTTTAGTTAAATCAAATGAAACCCAAATAAATAAAACTGGCAAGGCAAAAAAGCACTCACTCTTGAGCAAACACTGGGTAATGCCAATGTAACCTAAATCTGTGATCCGCAATAAAGGGGTGGTTGACATTCCAAGCACGTGCTAATGTGTAACAAAATTAGACTGAAAATATATTAACATTGGAGAAGTGTCAAATCTCTGAAATAAATTCACTCCAGCTTGGTGGAATCTGCAACTCCAGCAGGGAGAAAGGAGCTCCCCCTGCGCTGCATTATGCCCAACAAAATAAAGAAGGTTCTTTTAGTAAACCTTGAGTTCCACAGAATCAGAAATCAGGCCACGGCTGGCAGAGTAATTGCATTCCTCTCCTGGCCATTGTGGAGATAGCGAGATATTGATGAAACATAGAGGTGGCAAAACTGACATCATGGAATGATTTTGCGTGTTTCTGGAAAAGGATGATTGGTTCAGAACTGGTGAATATTTATGAACCCTAGCTTCTCAGCATCGTTTTAGAGATACTTTTGACAAAGATTTATCTAAATATAACAAAAATCAAAGTCATTTGTTTGAACAAAAATCCTGCTCAGGAGGCACCGTAGGGATGCTTAGGTAAGGGCTAACAAATGGCTGACAAAATCATGGAATGGAGATATGTTTAGTTAGATGAATATCCGAGATATAAAAATATTCTAAAATATATGCATCCATTTGAATATTTTAATAACTAGAAGCAAGTTAATAAATTGGCATTTTGATCACCCAAAACAACCCTTGCCCACTAATCTCTAATCCAATTAATTTTGAGTTCCTTATTGGTTCGTAAAACTGACCTCTACTTTTCATACTGTCATGGCCTTTAGTTACCAAAAATCTCAATAATTTCCACAGGAATTGATGCCAACATTCTCTCATTAAATGGCATGATTTATACTGAAAGCAATGTCCTAATACCCACACGTATACACACGCACATGTTCAAATTGTGATTGAAAATTTTAAAATATTAAAACCACCATACTCAGAGCAAAGCCCAAAATTATTTGCATGTTATGTAAGGCAATTTGGGTTTTGGCACATATTACATTTCAGCAACCTTACTTACCACTTCCTAGATTGTAATTTTTGTTTTAGTGTAAGTGAATTATTTTCATTCCTCGACATAGTGTTTCTCATGTTTGTTTTGCTTCCTCTGCCTTAAAAAAATCCATATTTCCTTCTTCCTTCTCATAGTTCTTTACTAAATTCTGTGATAAATAAACATTAGGGAATCTTTTTTGGACTTTGTGTCCTCGGGGTACATGTACTTAACCACACTTATTATTTATTATAATCTCTTTACTTGTCTGATTTTTCTACTAGACCATGAGGCTCATTATGGGAAGGAACTCAAATTATTGGTACTTAGTACAGTAGCTGGCACAAAATAGCCAATATATAAATGTTTGCTAAAAGCATGAATGGTGGGTCGCCTGGGTGGCTCAGTTGGTTATCTGCCTTTGGCTCAGGTCATGATTCCAGGGTCTTGGGATCAAGCCCCACATTGGGCTGCTTGCTCAGGGGGGAGTCTCCTTCTCCCTATCCCTCTGCTCCTCCCCCAACTCATGCTCTCTCTCACTCTCTCTCTAATAAATAAATAACATTTTAAAAAAAAGCATGAATGGATCGGAAAATGAGCTTCAATTCCCATAGTTTACAGAAGATCTGAAATCAGACTCTCCAGGTTCAATTCTCAGCTCTGTTATTAATAGCTGTGTAGGCTTAGGCAAATCATATAACTTCCTCAAGTCTCAGTCTCCTCATCTATAAAATGGAATACTTAGGAATTCTAACTTATTGAGTTGCTGAGAAATTTAGTAAGATTAGTGCAACTTGGTAGTATTATCATCTGTTTTCAGGAAGATTAATAAGTGCAAGGAATATATTTTCTAACATGAATGTCAATTTCTTTTTAATTATCTAAAAGGTAAACTAGACATAGAAATCATATATATCAGGTTCATTTTATGAAGAAAATTGAAAATAAGCTCATTTATCATCCTTTCAAACGTGAAAGCTTAACGACATGAATCCAAGAATGAAAGGCAAAACCTTCTGTTTCTGAAAGGCACAAGTGAACAAACTCACTTTCTACCAAGGTGACTGTGTATCATCTACTTAAGAACTCTCCCTCACTTTATAATATATACCCACACACATGCACAAATACCACATTATCCAGTATTTTACACAGTGCTATGGAAATAATTGATTCTCAACACTAACACATTGGTAAATTTCTCTCTTTGCTCCATTTTCAAATGGCTTTGTAAAATTCAGTGGACAAAAAAAAAAATTTGACAAACTGCTAAGTGACCATAGTAGAGTCTTCCTAATCACCTTAAATGAATTTTACCCATCCACACAAAGGCACTACTTGAAGACAGCTAAAAATCAATAACAAAAATTAATCAGCTAAATCTATGTTTTATTTGGCCCTTCTCAAGGATTTCCTACCCAATAAACTTTTTTTCTCATTCTCTTGCTTATGTGGACAAGATACTTTCTTCCTACCCCCTTCAATAAGTAGTGAAAATAGTTTAGGGGAGAGATGCTAGTCTCTTTGTGACACTAGCACCCAGTTCTAATACTTGAGTTACTCATTTAAGTACAGATTTACTCATTCATTTATTCATCAAGGAATGTAGAATTACTAAGAAACCACTGCAACCATGAGCTTGTTTTGTATTGAGGATGTCATTTTCCTCAAGTCTCCTTGCTACTATTCTTTACTGTAATACAGCAAGAACAAACTTTCAAAAATGTAAATTCAGGTATACCACATCCCATTTAAATATTTCAGTGCCTGTACCACTCAGAATCAAATGCAAACTCTTAAACTCACACAGAACTCTCTCTTTTGTTTTCAACTCCAGTGTGCCCTTCTCTTTTATTACCCTTCTTTACAGAATGTTGTTCTTTTTTTCACCTAGCTAGTATCTTCATATATATTGTCCCTAAATACAATCACCACTTCTAGCAAAATTTCTAGAGACTTAAAAATTTCATTGAGCTGCCCCTCTCTGATGCTTCATCATATCACAAATCATATTATAATTGTATTTTATTTAATGTCTCCAATATGCAATGTAAGTTTCTTTTTTTTTAAGTTTCTTAAGGGCAGAGATTCTATCTCCGCATTTCATACCTAGTTCTGAGAACTGCATGTTGAAAATAATAAGTGATCAGTGTCTGTATAAAAATTTAGTTTTTACAAAATATTCATATAGACATTAATTAATTATAATCATTAGCAAATTTCTTGGGGGAAATATAATAGATGTTTCTATCCCCAGTTTTCACCCAACAAAAACTAAGGGGCCTGTAACTTGTTCTTGAATTTCTGGACTTAAAATCTGATGCAACTGCCATTCAATTTTGTCATATAAAATCAATCCAAGGCTGGATTCCCATAATTAATATTTTCCATTCCAGTGTCATAGCTTTGACAGGTTAAGTTACTTCAGACAAGCATCCATTATTCAAGTTTTAATTCAAATGCATAATGTATGTGCAAAGGAATCAGAAAAGAATCACAAAGATATACAGATCTGTTCGAAATCTTATATTATGGGCACAGCACTATCTCAGTTACTTATATCAAATAGTTTCCAATTGAATATTGTGTTCTGCTGCTTGAATAAGTTAAATGTATTTTAAAGTGACTTGTGATGTGCATTTCCAATATTAATCTGCTACTTTACTTACTTTTTCACTTTTTACATTTTGTTTTGCTTTGATCAGAAACACCTTCTATCAAAACTCAGTCATTATGCTGACTTTGAGCTTCCTCATACAAGTAGCAGGCACTCTAATAAAAGGTCAATACCCACCCAAGTGATTTAATCAGTATAAAGTGAAGGAAGTATATTCTTCAAAGATCCCACAGGCATGTCCTCCAGTTTCCTTAGTTTTTTCATATTCACTGCAGACCGTGGCTTTGCATTCTTAAAGCCTACTGGAGAAATGCTAACCCTAGTCAACAAGCACTGATATACTGTGTATGTTGTATCTGTTGGGACTTTTAGACAGCTAGTCCACACACTGAATTACATTATCTGGACATTTTATTCATCTCTAAAATAAGTTGCTTTTAACAGATTGACTCTAGGCTCTTTCCAGCTCTAATATTATGCTATGTTGGGATGAGGCATAGATTTTCATATTGAGAAATAAATACTTACGACTTAACTATTTTAGAGTTAAACCATAAGGTTGGGCATGGCAAGAAAAATATAATCCTATTCTCAGGCTATATTCATAGGGATAAATTATTGAGGAAAGAAAAAGGCTACCCTCCTCTATAGTTTTATGGTCAGTGTTGGTTTCTATACCTCAAATGGTGTCACTGCTCCTTCCTTCCGCTTTGAGTTGATCGGCTCATCATGAAGAGAGGAGCGGGAAGTAATCTACTGGATGCCAAATAAGTTTTGCCAAAATCAAATGATTATTCAGTTCCCTAATTCCTGTTTGGATTTCCAGATTGCCTGTCCTGAAGCCTATGACAGCTATGGGTTTCATACCCTAGACTTGTCATTTTTCTTCAGCATGATACTTACTGGCTTGCCATATATCAATTTGGACCTCTGTTTCACATTTTCGGCATGCATTTTCTCTTCTTTCCTACACTTTTTTTTCTTTCAGTTTTTGACAGTCTATAGAGTTTCCTGTGCCAGTTTCCATAGTTAGTTTTCATTACAACCCAACACTGTTCAGTGCCCCATGTCCACGAGGGGCATCTTTTCTCCTTTAAGTAGTTTCTTCCAAGACTCTGCCAGTGTCAAGCTTCTCATGTATTTCATCCTCCTCCTCATGTATTTAACTCCTAGAGTTTCTGCTCACTGTGTTTCACTAGATATGTTAGGGTCACAATAATTATTTCTCTATCTCTCTGAGTTCTGACCAAAAAAAAAAGCACCCACAGGGTAATCACAGAGAAAAGGACATCAAGGTGTTGCTTTTATTAAATGAGATCCAGTACCTGCCCAAGTAAAGGATCTTGAGTACAGTAGATTGCAGAAAAATACGCTACTTTACATCCTAATGGAGCTTCCCTCTACTTTCTACATATTTTGATCCATTTAAAAGAAATGAACTTTTAGACAACTATTGCAACACATTCATCTAGCTTCCTGGTACAAAAGGTTGACTTCTAGGAATGGTCTTTGGTATGGGGAAATGCAACAGAGAGAAAGCCAGTTAGTGCTTTCTTAAAATAATATGCCTTTCCCTATTAAAGATATCCAATGAAAGCCAGTTTTTCAGCAACCAAAAGTAAGTATTGCCCAAACCAGCCTTCATATTACCTTCAGTTTGACTAAACTTCAGACAGGTTTCTTCCTGACTACAAGCCCTTGGCCTTCTTTTTTTAAAATCATTTGACATGTGATTATAAATTCTTTCTCCCCTTTGAGATGCAAATTTTCTCCCAGACTCTCGCCTGTTTTACAACCTAGGAATGTCCTCCTCAAAAACCTGAGAATCACTCCTTTGAAATGGAATCATCAAGAATGACATAACCCCTATCTCCCGGTCTCTGTGAGAGGATAGGTAGGAGCCTAACTTTGATAAGCTTTAATCAGCAAACACAGATGTCATAATCACACCAATCAATTTCCCCCTTAACGTCCTGGAAAATTTTCCCACTAGCTCAGACCAGTGCCTAAAAATGTCCCTGCCTTATATTTCAGTGAAGTTTAGTTCAATCTCCCTCCAATTTTGCCTTTACCCCTACGTAATGGTCCAATACAATTTCTCTTTGACAGTATTAACCCTTCTTTGAAAAGAAGCCAATAAATGAATGGAAGGGAGCAACTGGAAGGATTCAATAAATACCCACTCCTATCCCTATGGGAAAAGGGAAGAACACATAAATGTTTGTAAAAGCAGGAGAAACAGAATGATTTTTCATCCCCCCCACTCTCAAAAACTCTGTTTATACTTTATTTTCCTGGAGTAGAATAAATGAATGCCCTGACATATATGAACAAAAGCATGGTGAGAGAACTAAAAATCACCACTTTTATAAAATGTTTGAAACTGTATTGAGGTTGGGAAGGACATTTATCAGGGTGCAGACTTGCAAACATCAAATATTTAAAAGGCTTGGAAAGAGAGAAGTCAGATGGAAAAGGGATTCAGATTTCTTTTTTGTGGTCTCAGACAATAGTGCCAAGACTAATACATATAAGTTAAAATGAAAAATGTTTCAGTTTAATGTAAAAAGAACTTTCCAAAACCTTGATGTGTTCAGAGATAGAAGACGCTCTGCAAACCTGGAAGGTAGTGAGTGCAATGTCAACAGACATAAACCGTGGTGGTTTTTGGAATTCTTGACTGAAATGCTGAAAAGAAATTTCAAACACCACAGGGGTGTGTAGGAAGCCAAAGATGTAACTTTTCTCCTGACTTTCAATTTTGCCCTATTTTTTATTCAAAACATGGAGAACTTTTTAAATTTAAAACATAGAGAAAAAACTCATGTGAAATTGACAGGAAGAACACAGTATTGGGGCACCTGGCTAGCTCAGTCAGTGGAACATGAGATTCTTGATTTTGGGGTTGTGAGTTCGAGCCCCACAATGGATGTAGAGATTACTATAAAATTTTTTTAAACTAAAAAAAATATCTTTTGTATCAAACAAAAATATAAATGGTTTAAACACACACAGATATACACATACACATGGCAATTTCCCTTGCTAGAGAAGTTTTTCTGAAGACACTTATTAGGAATGAGAAAAAGATACAAGAATACTATTAACATAAACCCAGACAGCCACATTATTATGCATCCTGTTAGCAACCTGCAGTCCCTGCAAGGATGAGAGAAATATTTTGTTGTTGTTGCGTCCTTTAGTCATTAATAGTCTTTAAAGCTGAAAGTGCTGCATCTCAAAATTATTTTCTTCACTCTGCTTTCTTAACTGCATCTTTCACCTCCAAGCTAGATTAGGCAATCTATCACAAGAAACATAAAGCAGACCAATGACCTTAAATGGTGGGATCTTTGATTTTCAAAATAGATTAAAAATAGGATGATTTCAGATGGCCATGTTGAATGACTGCTCCGGGAAGATCAGTCTGTGACTATCAGCGTGAATGGTCTGCTATGTCGGGCTGCAAGATTGCCACATGGAGTATGCTTCACAGAAACCTTCTCCGAAATGTTTAATAGCTTTTGCAGCTGGGTAGAAAATTACCACGTACTTCCTCGTCACCAAATAGAAGAGGTCAGATACCATCATGATATGAAATGAAGGCCCAAGGCAAGGTGATAAATCCAAACTAAGGAAAATTCTAAAATTCATAAGATTTCCTAAGATTCACAGGTATAGACTCACCCCATGCATTCACTGACTTGCAATGAATGAACTAAATAAAACAGACTCACTGGCATTTCAAACACCAGATGAAACATATATTATGCACCCAATAATAGCATTTTTATTATTCAGTTATTCTGTATATGATGCTATGAGAATATAAAATTATAAAAAAGAAGTAGAGAATCTTAACATTACTAAGTTTATCTGATTTTCTATACAGACAAGACTTTCACCATGAAACCAGCGTATAATTTTAGTGTAATATATGCACGTCCTAAAACCTTGTTCAGATGGCTTCCCATTTAAATATTATTAAATGTTATTCAATTCCCATTCAAATATCATTTTAAGATAAATAATCAATAATACATACCAGTAACATTAATACTGGGTAGTTTTGACCGATTCTATAAAATTGCAAGGTATGTGCCTCTTTTTGTGTGCTAAATAGTTTATCCTTCTTAAAGTAAATGACCCAGATCACTGAGTATGTCAGCCTACACTTCCAAATGTCTCCAGCACTGGAGCTTCTCCTTTAAATTTAGGTGACAATCTGATTTCACTTGGGGTTACAAACCTTGCTCTTCATATCCTTAAAGAGAATTTCCTCTAATTATATTGTGTTAAAAACCAAGGAAAAATTTAAGTTTTCAGCATCTCTACCTCTCTTACGTCAAGAAATTGCTATTTTTTTTTCTATCCAGAGTCAGAAGCGAGGAAGAAAAAAATACACTTGGCACACAGGTGGCTCAGTTGGTTAAGCATCAGATCTTGGTTTCCACTCAGGTCGCAATCTCAGGTCCATGAGATCAAGCCCTACAACAGGCTCCATACTCAGTGGGGAGTCTGCTTGAGACTCTCTTCCTCCACCTCTGCCCCTCCCCACCTCCCACTCTTTCTTCCTAAAATGAACAAATCTTTTAAAAAAAAAAAAATATATATATATATATATGATGTACATGATGGACTACATAACTAAAGTAAAAGCCCATGATTTTTCTCAAAGTGTATAATTTTCTCTTATTTAGCAATTAGGCCTTTCAACTTAGAAAATCATTTTCATTGCATCATCTCTTAGCAACATTAAATAATTCACAGTGGATTTTAAAACTGTATTTTCTTACAGTTTTTAATTGGAATTTCTAAGGATACTCAAGACTTTTTTTTCGATCCAGTATCCAGCATGAAAAACTATATTATCAATGAATTCATAACAATAAGGAGATATTCTTTCCTTGCTAGAAGGTTATCATCTCTGATAAATTAGGTTGGATTTAAGTTTGTATTAAATTGAAAAGCACTGATATTTCTTCATAAAAGGTCTTGTGTGTGTGCATTTTTGCCTCAAAAAGGATAATCTGAATGCCTTGAAACAAAACCCCTTGTATTTATATTTTTTTAAGAATTTTTTATTTGAAAGAGAGAGAAAGAGAGCAGAGGGAGAGGCCAGAACTCGATGTCATGACCCTGAGATCATGACTTAAGCTGAAATCACAAGTTGGACATTTAATGAACTGAGCCACCCAGGCACCCCCCCCAAAAAACCCCTGTGTTTATGATAAAACTTTTGAGTTAATTATAATAGCATTTCAGGTGCAGGAAGTGTGTGCACATTGCTCACTGACAGATCAGCTACTGAGCCTGGACTCTGAAATTACTCTAATGAGCAGGAAAAATACTCAAGATAAATGAGGGGATGCTGAAAGTTCCTAAATTTTACTGAGAAAGTCAAAAGGGTGCCAAACCTGGCGAAGCCTGTGAAAGAAATGATTACTGCTTTTTGTGTAGTATTGAAGATTTAAGGATAATACAGACCTGTGCTGTCCAGTAAGTAGTCAGTAGTCATATACAGTTATTTGAACTGGAATTAATGAAAATTAATTAAAATTTAAATTTCTGAACTGCACAAACAAAATTTTAAGTAGTCTCATGTGGCTAGGGCTGCCATATTAGACAGTGCTAACAGATAACAGTTCTAGTATTGCAGAAATTTCTACTGGATAAGAGTGATAAAGGCATGTTTGAATATTCTTTAAGCCAGGGATCTCTTCCCTGATATGCTCACTCATAATACAAATTTTCACGCATTGCTTAAGCTCATATATGAATACTCTAGGATCCAGGAAAGACCTACCCTAGTGCAAAAAAAAAAAAAAAGTTATCTTTTTCTGTCTTCCCTTCCTCCAGTAAAAGGTCTATCTCTCACTCTTTCAAACGTGCTGATACTCCTTTTCCTACTATCTACCAAGTCCAGCTTTAGGAAAAAGATCTGCTTTCAGGCACTTAAAACACAGGGTAAATCTCTTCCTTTCTTACTTCACTGAAACATAATTGTGTCTTTTATACACCGTATGCATAATATACATGCATCTATACATATACATGCCTGTATGCGTGCATACACACACACACACACACACACACACACGTCATCACATTCTGTCAGGAGATCATTTGGGGGAAAGAAAGATTTTTTTCCAATAGCCTCAATTAAAACAGATACTTGCCTATTTGCATAGCTGGGAAAAGTGCTAATTCTGTAGCTTTGACCAACTATAATGGAAATCCGTCTACAAATTAGTTTGGTTCTGTGTAGCAACATCATGTACAGTGCACAGAAACAAGAGCAACCTAAATGAGTTATTCATATCATTTATTCATTCAGTAAATATAAATTATCTACTCTGTGGAGGACATTTGGTTAATCCAGGAGTGCAGAGAAGTTTAACAAAGCTTTTCTATACTTCAGGAGCTTACACTCTAGAAGAAAATATTCTCTTAAATATAACTGAGACATGAAGTAAAGAAAGGTATGTGTTTTCTTCTTTAGCTACACGTGGTGCAGACATGAATTTGAATAAATGATTACAGCTATCACTTATAGATCACTTAGAATGTTGCAGGTGTGGTGAGAAATATCTTATATAAAGAAACATAATGTTCCCAACAATTCTCTGTATTCTGAGGTATCATCATCTCCGTTTTACAAATAAAGGAAAGAAAGCATATGGTGTTTCAGTTACTGTTTCAAAATTAATGTCCAGTGTGTGGAGGATCATCATGCAAATCCATTTATCTGATAAAACAAGACCATGGTATATTCAGAACCATAGTGCAGAAAGTACAACATGTTAATGAAACCTGGATGAAAGTGCCATTCCGACGGTATTAATAACAGGGAGGCCTTCACAGAATAGGTGAAGGGCACCTATTCTGTATATGTGAAGGGCAGAATAGGTAGCATGTGAAGGGCATCTTGAAGGTGGTAGTGATATTTTATGAATGGGGAACTGGGGGTTATATCGGCCAAGGAAATATGTGTGCAGAATCACAGGGAACTGAAGAAGTGACAACAGTTCCAGTTTACCTGCGTGGAGAATATTAGAAAATGAGGGGGAGGTTGTAAAGCTGGGTCAGGGAAAGGTAACAGAGGGCCTGGTGAAGCTAAGTAATTAGGACTCTGTTGTATAATTAATTGTGAAAGTATGAATGTCTTATATATAGGGGAGTAACCTATACAGAGTTTACCTTTCAAAGAGAGGAGGGAGCTGGATGGTGACCCCGGAGGCTCCTGAGCTTCCCTGCTCCCACTAATGCACCGAATGTACACACGCACCTGGAGGAATTCCCTCTGAGATAAATCCAGAAACCAGCTGAAGGACTCCTATGGACTGAGTGAAAGAGAAAATAACTGCATCGAAACAGGTAGGAAAGTCTGAGACACACTTTCACATAAACTTCACTGAACACAGTTTCACACGATTGGGGAAAACCTACAAGTTCTGTCTTCTCCCTTAGGAGTAAAGGCTTTGGAAATTGCATATCTAGCAGCCCAACTTTTAAGGCCACTCAAGGGACAAGCACCCTAAACACCTAGCTCTAAAAGCCAAGAAGACAAGTCCCACATGACTAGAACAAACAAAGAAGCAGTTCTTAAATGGGGACATGAGCACTCCCTATCACTCTCTCCCATGGATCAGCACAGAGGGAGCAGGGAAAAACACCCATCCCCAAGTCTTTCCACTGAAGGAGTCTGGCTGCATACTTGCTTCTAATGAACACACATTTAGGGACTGGTTGTAATCTTCACTGGAGCCCAGGGAAGCTAGCAGGCACTTTTCACACCTTTTCCCTCCAGCTCACTACAACAATAAAGCTCACTACAAACACTGACAGCATTTCCCTCGAAGAATATTGCCCACACCCCTAGCACTTCAATTTTTATAGCTGCCACCCAAAGTATGGTCCCTGAATCACACAGCTATGGCAGTTCATGGTTTACATTCACAAGTCCTACAGGACTATAGCCAACTAAGAAGCAGTTTTTAAATGGCTACGAATCCTACATCTAATCAGTATGCATCTAGCACTGACTCCAATCCTTCCCCCCTTTGAGATATAAACAGATACTCACATATCCTCAACTACTGAGACCCACTAAGAGCAGATATGGCACCTTGTACCAAATAAGGTGCTCCCATGCTGACTGGTGCATTAGTCACAACAGCCAAGATATGAAAACAACCCAAGAGCCCATCTACAGATGAATGAATAAAGTCACACACACACACACACACACACACACACACACACACACTCTATTCGGTCTTTTTTTTTTTTCCAAAAAAAATTTTTTTAAGACTATTTATTTATTTGACAAAGGGAGAGAGAGAGAGATCACAAGTAGGCAGAGAGGCAGGCAGAGAGAGAGGAGGAAGCAGGCTCTCTGCCGAGCAGGGAGCCCAATGCGGGCCTCGATCCCAGGATCCTGGGATCATGACCTGAGCTGAAGGCAGAGGCTTTAACCCACTGAGCCACCCAGGCGCCCCACACTATTCAGTCTTTTAAACTGAAGGAAATTCTGGCATTTGCAACACCACAGATTAACTTGGAGGACAGTATTCTAAGTGACAGAAGCCAGACAGAGCAAGACAAATACTACATAGTATTAATTATACATAAAATGCAATAAATACATAAAGTTGAACCAATAACTCAGAGAGTAGAATGGTGATTTCCAGGCACTGAAAGTTGAGGGAAATGGGGAGAAGCTGGTAAAAGGGTACAAACTTTCAGTTATAATATAAATAAGGTCTGGGGTTCTAAAGTATAACATGGTATCTCTAGTTGATAATATTGTATTGTTATTGTATAATTGAAAACTGTTAACAGAATTTAAGTGTCTCACACACAAAAAAGATGTTTTAAATAACCTGATGGTTGGGAATCCTTTTACAATGTGTATCAAATCATCATATAGTACTCTCTAAATACATTTTTATTATATATCAAACATGAAAAAAATAAAATTTACACTCATATCATTATATTCTTCAGATCATTTGCTGTGGTGAAGAACTGCAAACCAGACCATGATTATTACTGACAGGACAGACACACTGCCACTCAACCACAATTAACACAATGTCAGAGCTTGGATAGGACTACTACTTCCCTTGTATGACTTTCTTTCACTGCAGAAATAGGAAGTTATTCAAAGATCAGTCAAAACTTACACTCAAGAAAAATCAAATTACAACAACAACAGGGTATTTTATTTTTACTAGGCAATTTACCAAAGTTAAACAAACCAAAAATCCAGGATTAGTGAATTTGTGAGGGAAATAAGCACCTTTTTATGCCATCAGTGGAAATACAACCAATAAAACAATTTCTTAATGACAATCAAGTACATACACAATGAAGAAAGTAAAATAACAACTCAGATTTAACAAAACCTTTCCTAAAAATGTGTCTACAGAAATATTCTCATAAATTTGAAGAGATTTATACAAATGCCCATTTCAACTACATACTCCATTTAGCTAACCATTGAGAACTGAAATACCCATCCATATGAAATATTTGACTCATAATTAAAAAGAATTTTAGCTCTGTATGCCCTGACATGAAAAGATACCCAGGATACATTTCTAAGAGGAAAACAATGAAATCTAATGTTCATAATATAATCAAACTTTTGTTTAAAAAAATAAAAGAAAAAAACATTAATAATATCAGTAAATTTACTAAAATTATTGAGTAAAAATTCATTTAAGCATTGTTATCTTCAAGTGAGGATCATCTTTCAAGTGGACTTTAAAGAATTTTAAGTTTTTCTATATTATGTAATTCTATATTACTTGAATTTTCATAGTTCTGATTTCACTTTTAATGTAATATTTATAAAAGAAAAGTAGTATTTATGAAAGCTTACTTACTCTCCATTCTTACTCTATGTAGGATAACTATAATAAGTCCTGTCCTGCCAAATTCACAGGTCTGTAGCCAGGCTGAAATAAGATAACATAGTAAAGTTCTTTGGCAAGTGTAAAACGCTCTGCTACCACCACAGGTGGAGGCTCTTTGCCAGGAGTCAACAATGTGTGTGTTCTTGGGAATGGGTAAAGCTCACTGCCATGTCACATCTAGCTTTTTATAGTTGCAGAATATAAATCCTTATTTCTGGACTGACACCACCTACTAAAAATAGTAATGATTAAGAAAGATTATCCCATTGTGAAGAATCACTAAGGTACAATAAAATGCTACAAAAAATTATAGTTTAAAGTATGACAGTTAAGATGAACTACATTGAGAGCTTCCATGGAAGAGACTCGGAGAAAGGTTTTACTTCCTTGAATAAATTTGTAGCCATATTTAAGTTGCATAAATGTCTTCAATGAAGGTTTTTTTTGTCTCCTTTCTTTATTCCTTTCTTCTCACTTTCCTTCTTTCCTCCCTTCCTTCCCCCACCCTTTTTCCCATCTATAATTTGGTTATTTCTATTTCCTTTTTGAAATATAGTTGATACACAATGGTATATTAGTTTCAGGTATACAACATAGCAATTTGATAATTCTATGCACTACTCAGTGTTCACCACACTCTAAGTGTAGTCACCATCTATCACCACACCATGTTATTACAGTATTATTATCTCTATTCCCCACACTCCACTTTTCAACACCATGACTTATTTATTTCATAAGAGGAAGCTTGTACCTCTTAAGCCCTTTCACCTATTTCACCTATCCCCTCCACCCATCTCCTCTCTGACAACTACTAGTTTGTCCTCTGTATTTAAGAGTCTGTTTGTATACTTGAAACTAATAACACTGTACACTTATTATGCTTCAATTAAAAAATCATAATTAAGAAAAAAGTCTTTTTGGGGGGCACTTGGTGGCTCAGTTAGTTAAGCATCTGCCTCCACCTCAGGTCATGATCCCAGAGTCCTGGGATATAGACCCATATGAGGCTCCCTGTTCAGTGGGGGGTTCTCCTTCTCCCTCTGCCCCTATACCCTGCTTGTGCGTGCTCTCTCTCTCTCTCTTTCAAATACACAAATAAAAACTTTAAAAAGTAAATAAAATAAAATATAAAAGCCTTTTTTTGATTGCTCATTTGTTTTGTTTTTAGATTCCATATATAAGTGAAATCAAAACCATAATGAGCTATCACTTACCACCAGTCAAAATGGCTAGTATCAAAAAGATACGGAATAATGAGTGTTGAGGAGGATGGGAAGAAAAAGGGAAACCTTGTGCATCGTTGGTGGTAATATAAATTGGCCTAACTACTGTGAAAAATAGTATAAAGTTTCCTCAAAAAATTAAAAATAGAAATACCATGTGATTCCACTACTGGGAATCTACTCAAAGAAAATGAAAACACACTATTTTGAAAAGACATATGTACCCCTGTGTTTACTGCAGCATTACTTAAAAGAGCCAAGAAATGGAAGCAACTCAAGTGTCCATTCATAGATAAATAAAGAAGATGTGGCATACACACACACACACACACACACACACACACACACACACACACACACAGAGAGGAATATTACTCAGCCATAAAAAATGAAATCTTAACATTTGTAACAACTTGATGAACCTAGAGGATAGTATGCTAAGTGAAGTAAGTCAGACAAAGACAAATCTGACTGAAGTTCTTCATAGCCATTTTTAAATCCAGGACCCAATTAATATTTTATTATTTCATTTAGTTATCATATCCCTTTTGTATTTATTAATCTAGAAGATTTACCCTATTTTTAGTTATTAACTCCTTTTACGTTTTTCCAATTTTTTGTTACATTGACATTTTCAAAGAGACCAAGCCGGTAGGCATGTAGAAGTCCCTTAATTTGAATATCTCTGTGTTATCCTCATGATTAAATTCAGGCTGACCACTTTGATAATGATATTACATAGATAAAGATTTTTTCTTCTCAGTTAACTTATATCAGGATGCACATGATGTCATTTTTATTCATTATAGATGATGTTGAATTGAATCATTTATTAAAATGATGTCCATATGCTTTCTCCAATGTGAAGAGAAATTTATTATCTGTGTAATTAATAAATGTTCTGTAAAACTTTCTTTATAATGAGAATATCAACATGAGAACACAAATCGATGCATGTCTCTTGTAATTAAGAAATAAGTAAATATACATACATATACTTACAGCAATAGATGAAATAGATTAATACAGAGAACAGAAAGACTGGCTAGGATCTTACTACAGAAGAATTTTGAATCTTACTTTAAGCATTTTTTTGTAATCTTTGGTAAAAGGGTATGTTGAAGCATTAGGAATAAAGCAGTTATAGTATGGCATAGGGTAGTAAGAATATTTTACATATCTGACATTAGGTAATAAAGTGTGTGATATTTGCTGCTGATATGAGAAATCACATCAAGGGCTTATGATTAAATTTTAGGACTTACTAGGAGTAAACAGGCAGAAATATATAATTTGAAGTCTGGATAACCATTAACAAAGAAATAATTTTAAATCAGTAGGAAGGGGATGTAAAAGGAAAATGCTCACTTCTCAGTTTTAGTTAAGATGAATAACAGATACCATAGGCCATGTATGTTGAAGATGTAGAGTGTAAACGGTTACTCAGAACTTTAGACCAATAGAAGTACAGAGCCATAAAAATAAATTTAAGTGTACCTCAAATGAAAATGAACTTTGGAACCATGGATATTTGAAGCAAGAATGATAAAAAGAAGCATGAAGAATCCAGCACTGGTCCAGGCAGTAATCCTCAGTGAGGCACTGTTTGTAAATAGGAACAAATGGAAGCAAACAAGAAAAGGAACACTTAGAAAAAGGAAATATCCTACCACACTGCAGTGCTATAGTAACATAACAAAGGAAGTTGGGAATTTCAACAACTATGGTGTTGACTGATCAATGTATCAAATGATGAAAAGAATTAAGGAAGAATAATTATGGAGAAAATTCAGGCAAATAGGAGATACTGTTGAGTTCTGAAAACCCATTTCAATAGTGAGAGCAATGGGAAAAAAAGCCAAACTCAGAGATAATAAGATAATGGGTAGTACAAAAAACAGGTTGAGTGGTGGGAAGTAGCATTTACCCTGGAAAGAATTTTCAATTTCTAGCATCGCTTATATTAAAATTCTATGACTAGAAATTGAAATTGCTCTAGATTTTCTTATAAATATATCTTATCTCAAAAAGCTTTATGAATCTACCTAGTCTATAAAACAACCATACAGAAAAAATTGGTATATCAATGTACCCTTAATATATATATATTCAAAGGTCAGTCATGTGGCCCTTCATGCCCTCATTCAAAACTTTTTAGGCTGATTCTCCCTCTTCATTGTCCAGTGAAGCCCAAATCTCTTCATTTGCTGTCTTATGCATCTACTCTAGTTATTATATATGATTATTAAGGTTTTCCATAAAGTTTACAGCTTGCAATTTTGGGTTAAAAATGGGATGCTAGGAGGGAAATACAAATTACTAATCCATGCTTATAGAACATGAAGTTTAGCTGGCGATTTTCATCTAGATATGAATTAGGTATCTTCAAGTTTAGTATATGATATAGGAATAATGATGAGGCTCTACAATTCCCAAAAGCTTTCTTCAAACTTTATCTCCACAGTTCTGAAATTTTAATAACCATTTTCTGTTCTTCTGTTTTTAAATAAATTTTTATTCCCAATTTCTCCAGTTTTCCTTTCTGAAAAATTCTGAACATCATTTGAAACAAGCAATGTTTTCAATAATGAAAGCCTGTGAATATTGTCTGATTATAAATGGAAGGCTGTTGTCAGGTTTTTTCTCCATATCCAGGGGCAGAATCTTAACTCCTTTAAAAAAAAAAATCTGTTCTAGAATGAAGAAACCTGTACCAAAGTTGTACAAAGAATTACTAAAAATGCAACTGAAATGCTCAAAAAGACTCTAAGAAGGTTTAATTAATTTAATTAGAAAGGAGAGTGGCAGGGCTATTTTCTCAAGATGAGAATGTTGGGACAACATCCAAAAATGAAAGAGAGAAAGAAAAAGATCCACAGCACAGGCCTCTGATTCCATGTCACTTTCAGCCTTGTACTCACTGAACCTCTCTTTTACACTGGTGAGAGAGTAGGAATGTAGAAATGCAAGACACATTCTGGGCTCGAAATCTGCATTCTGTTGGCTTAGAACTTACTTCTGATAAGTAGCAGGAACCAAGAAGCAAACATAGCTTTATGCAATATTGTGCTGCTTGGTCTTTGGGAATACTATTTTTCAGGGGTATTAGAGGAAACCTGCCCTCCTGGATTTATAAATTCCAAGGAGTGGCAAATATATGCTCTGGGGCACACCTTGTGAGGGCACTGGAGTTTGTCAATGTTGATGATGGCCAAAGAAGGATAGGCACCTTTTAGTCATGGGGCATTGATAATTCTGTACCTTCATTATACCCACATCACATAGAGAAAGGTATTCTCATGAAAGGACATGTGAAAGGGAGAGACCCACTTATAAAAGATTAAAGAATGAATAAGAAGAAACATTTTGGAATCATCTAATCCTAAAATTAGCTGATAATTAAAACAACCATCAGCTTTCATTATTAATATGTTCAGTCACCAGCGTCCATGCATATTTCTCCTTGTCTTAAACAAATTTGATTAAATTGCCTAGAAATTCCTTCCTGTTATCTAAGGATCTACAATATATGATATAAGCAGAGAGTAGAAACCATTAGTTGAAAGGATATCAGTTGAAAATTTATTGATTAAAACTATGAATATTTCTAAAGTAAATATTCCAGGTGACTTTTTTTAGATATCCATTACTTTGCTATTCCATCAGATATTTCATTTTAAATATATATTTGGCTTTTCTGAATTTTTTCACAATCTATACTCGTTCACTTTTTCATTTTTTTGACAAACATCTGTCAGCACTTATTATTTGCCAAACACACTACTGACCCTAGTCTTTACACTTGGTAGAGATTATAAACATTAATTTATCAATCACATAAATGTAAATGTGCAACTATGACTATTTCTTTGAAGATGAAATGTTCACTGAAAACTTATGCCTCTTAAGAGTGCTCATATAAAAATATCTTCAAATTAAAAGAATAGAATTTAATAAAATGCACTTATACATTTAGAAAACATCATGAAAATACCTTGTGGAAAAAAGGGAGCTTATAGAATAATTATGATACTAATGAAAAACACTCAAGAATAGAGAGGGGAAAAAATTGAGAGATGAGCTGACAATATAGGTAAAATGATCTTAGAATATCATATATAATTTATGTTTCTACTCAGTATGTTATATGTTATTTTGCTCTTCAAAATATTGACTTCAGAGTCAGGATGGTATTTTGTCCACTTACATATTTGTCATATATCCCATTAAGTACATATGTATATACACACATTATATACACATAACATACCACACACACACACACACACACACACACACACACACACACACTCTCAAACTTTTAAGCAGCTTTTACAGAATCTAATAGCACTCCATATTTCTGTATTGCCAAAATTTAGTGGTATGTGTCATGTTCAGAAATAAAGCTACAGAGAACAGAATTTGAAGCCTCTATTTGGATTCAGCTTAAATTTTGCTTTAATAATACTGTGAAGACCTATTAATAGTAAAAGTGCATATGCCAATAAAATTGGGCATTTTATTGTAATATAAACTGAAGCCACTACAGATTCCAAAGTTATTTCCTCTATACTTTATCTACAACCAAATGTACATATTAGTGTCACCTTAATGTCTTTAAGAGCTTGAAAGTAAGTTTGAAGTTTAAGTTCTCTTTCAGTAGCTCAATGCCTTCTGTCTTCACATCAAGCAGATTTACCTAATGCAAATTATTGGAAGTTATACTGGATTATAATAGCTTATGTTTCCAGGCAAAGTTGAACAGTTGAATAATTCTGATCACTTAATAAATTTTCAATAATTCATCTTTCTCCCTATAAATACATGTGTGCTATTTTATATGCATGTTTAATATTTTCATTTCTCTTTCACTATCTCTATATCCTACAATTCTCCAAAACCTATGTGATGTTAGCTAGACCTTGGAGACCTTCCCAAAGACTACAGTTGGGAGATAATTTGTTTCACTTTTAAACCTGATCCCATTTTAATTTCTCTCAGGGTACTTACTTTACTGCACTTTGTAATCTTTGTGTTTACTGTTCAAGCCTCACTAAAAGACAATTGTTTTAATTGTCAACTCTAATATCAAACATCCCAATAGTGTTTTGTACTGAGTGTTGAATACATATTAACTGATAGTATTAAATGGTAATCTAAAACCAAGTTCAGAATACTCTGTATTAAGTCAGAATACTCTCTATTAAGCCACCTCTTATTTCAAAGAACAAAATTATAATGTGACATTATGACATTATAATATAATATTAATGTACAATAGTATCCTTAGAATATGGGATCTAATACAAACTGAAGCTATGAATACTGAATACTAATAAATAATAATAAATACTAAAGAATAAAGAACTTCCAAGAACAGTTAGATAATTTGAATGCAAGCAAAACCAGCCTGCTGGATGGTAGCAGTGAATCCTGCTTTCCAGCCCAGTGTGTTAACTCTCACACTGAATAGGACAAACATGTCACAGATAAGATACTGCAGATATGGCAGAATATAACTCCCTAAGACGAGGTCATAAAAAGACATTATGGATTCTGCTTTTCTCTCTTTTTGAGCTGTTTCCTCTGGGAGAAGCTAACCACTATACTGTGGGAACACTGAAGCCGCCCTATGGAGATTTCCATAAGGAGTGGCACTGAGCCTTCCACCGAGAGCTAGCAAATGACTGAAGCATGCCTGCCTACAGATGTGAGTACATCATTTTGGAAGCAGATTCTCTGGCTTCAGTCAAGACTTTCGATGACTGTAGCCCCTGTCAACATCCTGGCCATGATTCGTAAGAGACCCTGAGACAGATCTCTCATCCAGTTAAGCCACTTCTATGTTGCTGACTCTCAAAAACTGTGTGGGATGATAAATGTTTGTTGCTTTAAGAAGCTAAATCTTGGGGTACATTTTTATACTGCCATAGATTAACTATTACAATAATAAATCAATAAATATAGCTAAGTACTGAGTATTTGTGATAGGCTAAGTGCTAAGCTAACCACTTACCACTTCCTTTGCCTTCTATCATTAGTCCTTTATAAGAATCCTACCTAATATTAATCATATTTTACAGATGAGAGTTCTAGATACTTAAAACTGTGCCTGAAAACACTGTTAAATGATAACCAAAATCAAGAACATAACAAATGACATGTGTTGACGAGGATGTGGGGAAAGGGGAACCGTCTTGGTGGGAATGCAGCCACTGTGCTAAACAATATGGAGGTGCCTCAAAAAGTTTAAAATAGAACTACCCTATGATCCAGCAATGGCACTACTGAGCATTTACCCAAAAGACATATAAAAATACTAATTCAAAGGGATACATGCATCCTTATGTTTATAGCAGCATTATTTATAATAGCCAAATTATGGAAGCAGCCCAAGTGTCCATCAATTAATGAAGAGATGAAGAAAATATGGTATACATAGACAATAGAGCATTATTCAGCAACAGAAAAGAATGAAATATTGCCATTTGCAATGACATAGATAGAGGCAGAGAGTATAATGCTAAGTGAAATAAGTCACTCACAGAAAGACAAATACCATATGATTTCACTCATATATGAAATTTAAGAAACAAAACAAGTGAGCAAACGAAAAAGAAGGAGAAATCAAGAAACAGACTCAATTGCAGAGAACCGATGATTACCAGAGGGGAGATGGTTAGGGGGATGGTTGAAATTGATGATGGGGATTACCAGGTGTACTTGTGGTGGTGAGCACCATGTAATTAAAAAACAAAACAAAACAAAACAAGAAACAGGCAAAACCAAACAAATAAATACAAAACAAACAAATAACCAAAAAAACAAACAAACAAAAAAACCAAACAAACAAATAAAAACAAAAAGACTGTGGCTTCTGTATTTAGGTATGTCTCTTGCCCACTCACTCACTTTGGGGATACAAGTGCCATGTTGTAATTAGCCACAGAGTGAAGCCTACACAGCAGGAAACTGATTGTTCTCTCCAGAGCCAGTGCACGCCTGAGAACTGTAAAAAGCCACATATACAAGTCTGAAACTACTGGATCTTTTGAGGGCTACCAAGAGTGATTTTAGTGAACTTAAAATGCAACTTCCCCCAATCTAGCTTTGCAATGACTATAACCTAAGATAACATCTTGACTGCAGCCTTGTTAGAGACACTGAGTGAAAGCCCCCAATGAAGTCACACTTTGATTCTTAATCCACAGAAATGTAAGATAACAGATGTTTTAAATTTAGGGATAATTTGTTACAGTGTAGCTGATAACTATATATTTATATAAATATAAATTACATATATATATATATATACACATGCACATATATATATATATTTACCCACATTGAAGTAACTTGTATTCTTTGTTATGGGTGTTTGCATTACTGTCTTTTGTTACTGTTTCACCATCACACATAGACAAACATGAAAAAACACAACATTTTAAAAAACACTAAGTAACAAAAAAGACACCATAGATGTCTTTTAAGAGAAAGTGAGGCTTGAATGAACACTGACTTGTATGTTCAACAAACAGCTAAGGGACTTAAATATGTTCATCACATGAGGTTTTTGGTGGAGACAGATCGAAAATATAGCTTATACTCTACCACTACGGACATATAAAGGAGACAGAGAGACAACTGTTATTCAAAGTCAGAACAAACTTAGTGCTAAATAGAAGCACAAGCATGTACTCTCACAACGTTAAGAATCTCTGAGAGTTGATGTAAAAAATATCCAAATTGGTATGTTATAAAGACACATTATCTTAGAAAAAATGGCATAAGGAAACATGCAGATGAAGTGATCCTATAATCAAGAGAAATAAAAATGAGAGTTGCTTGATAAAATCAGGTCAGGAATACGGAAGAATGGCGAGAGGCAGCTGGTGTTATAAGAGTGTTCCTTTCTCCTATATGCGGAGTTCATTTTATTGACCCTAGAAGAGAACTATCAGGAGAATGCAAAATAAAAACAGCATGGCTGAGGTGGTATTTTTAGCTCTGAATAGCCTAAGTCCAAATTGAAGAGTTTTGTTTTTTTGTTTTGTTTTTTTAGGTGATAGAAAATATTTTGCTAAAGATTGTTTTATGTAAAGAAAAGCTTCACCATCCTTGTAACTGAAAGAGCTGCCACGAACTTCAATGTCTATGTGTGATCAGATGAATTTTACAGAAAAGAAGTGAAAAATTTTTAAAAATGCAGCAACATATTTTTCTTGTATCTAACAAGTTTATATATTAACTTGTAACATAAACAAGCAAAATAAAACCATACAAAGACACCATCATTTTTTTACAGCTTCCATGCCATTCCTTCATATTAATACTCTTTTTTTCCTAGGTGAGATCTTGATAAAGAATAAAATCACATCATTAAAATAATAATAATAAAACCAAAAATATAGTTACATTTGGTAACTATTGCTGGAGAAAAGCAAGGTCATCAACACAAACAGTTGCTGGATAATTTTAAGAGATCAAATATTGGCAAAGGACCAAAAAAAAAAAAGTAGAAGTGGTAAATCTGGACCCTCTAAATATACCAGATCACTTCCATAAAAAGCAGACTGGAAACCACCGCAGCAACATCAAAAATTATGAGCAGAACGACGGATGTAGTAAGTAGAGAAAAGATGACTTGAGCTGGGGAGCCCAGGATGTAAGTAAGCTGGTCAATAATGAATTAAGAGAGGTGTTAACAAGTTAGAAGAGTTACTGTGGTTCAATCAGGTCCTACTGGAGTCTATCAAAAACTAGTCCAAAGCACTGCTAAAACTGGCATGAACTATTTGAAGTACCACCCTCTACTGCCTAATCTGTTGTATCAGTTTACCTAGTCATAAAGGAGCACCAAACTCTACAATGGATAGTTTGTTTAAATAACTGGTGATTGATTATTGAGCATTTTAGAAACAAAACCTTAATCCAGTGTGTTTTAAATTAAAATATAAGGAACTCTGGTCGTTGACAGATATATTGTTGGGTAAAGCAATTTCTAAGAATTTTTAAATTAGGGGATCTGCACTCCAATAATAATTTGAACATATTCTAAACAATCTGCATCGCTACATTATACATAAGTATTACTTTAATTGCATTGGTTCCATTTGCCTTTAGATTTTATGATCTGTTTCACCATAATTATTTAAGGAAGGCTCTTAAAATGTAATGTAATGCTCCTCACATTGGTGTTCACATATCCCTGGAAGTCTATCAACATAGTCTCAGAAGTTTATAATTTCTCATCTTTGAGAAACTCTCAATTAGACCCATTAAAAGGAAATGTGAAAGAACCCAACTATATTTTAGGAGTAATCATTAAAAGCTCTCTGTGAGTTTGTTTTGTGGAAATACCCATAATTACCTCTGATTGTATCAAGAATTGCCAAATGTGAGGTTTCTCTTATCAAGATTGGAATAAAAGCTGAACACATAAGAACAGCAAATCGCTTAGACACTTTTCAGTAACCCAGGATCCAAACTTTTCTTCTACCTGAACAATTCATCCAGCTATTATTTATAAACCTATGAAAATGCCTCCTCTTCCATGAAATATGCCCTAACAAAACCATCACCACAGAATAAGTTTTCTCCTTTTAATTTATAACAACTTTAACCCATATTCTTTTGAAAATTATATCTCGGTTTTCTGACCTAGAAATAGAATTAGTGATAATTTCTGCGTTCCCAAAAGCAACTCTTGAAGTCAGGGGATGACTGTAAGAAGTTTATTTGGCAATGATCCTATGAAGCAGAAGGAAGCAAATGAGACAGAGAGAGATGGAATACAATAAAATGTCATAAAGGTTACTATGATCGGAAACTAGGCCTCTATCACACTGGATAATTTTGAGAGATAACCTAGACCTACATGTAAAACATACCTCAGAGTTATTGCAACCCAAAGCAAGAGAGATAAAGTATTTATCCAGCTCCCCTTCTATCATTAGTAGATAGCAACTTCTTGGGACAATTTTTCCCAACATTTCAGATCTGTGCTGCCAGGAGCAAACTTGCAGCCTTGTGAGAAGATTAGACCTCAAGCAGAGCCTCAGGTTGTTATTGGAAGCAAACCTGGACATGTGAGTGCTAGACTATATGAACAAGGCAAGCAGTCTGTCTGGTATAATCGCTCACGATGGTCATTCACAATAGGTTACTAACTACAGCTCTTGCCTAATGGTCGTTGTATATGTTTTATCCCTCCACTGATTAGAAGAGTCTTCCTATGAATTCATGACACCGACTTTTGAAATATAATAGTAGTGACATACACAAAATAACGTGCAGACTTCTTAAAAAGATGTTAGTAGTAAAACAAAACAAAAAAATGTAACACATTACTATTTCATTAAAAATTCTTACATGTAGGGGCGCCTCGGTGGCTCAGTCGCTAAGCGTCTGCCTTAGGCTCAGGTCATGATCCTCATGTCCTGCGATTGAGCCCCGCATCGGGCGCCCTGCTCAGTGGAAAGCCTGCTTCTCGCTCTCTCACTCCCCCTGCCCTGCTTGTGTTCCCTCTCTCACTGTGTCTTTGTCAAATAAAGAAAATCTTTTAAAAAAAAAATCTCACATGTAATATAAACCTATTTTGGAAAAACATTCACAAACTAAAAGATACACCTTAAATTCAATAGCACATTTCCCCAAAAAGTTTATATATATAAAACCTAACATGAAATAATGATGTCATTGCATTCTAAACTAAGTGGTAAGATTTACCCAACCAGATGCACCCAGAGTCAAACAATAAAAGACACAATGTGGTGTATTTGTCAATAACAGCACAAAGGAATTAAGAACAACACAGTGTTGGGCTAAGGAATGACACCAATTTAACTCAAATTCACAGGAGCAAATGAAGAAAAATAAAAATTGCTAATAAGAAGGTTAAATAATAAACCTTATAAACATATATTTCCCTTCTCTTGGTTTTGTTAAGATAGAAAATTTATAAATATATATGATAAAGTGATGCTTATAACAATGTATTGTTTATACACACATACGTACAATATAATACATATAACAAGGATTCCATAAAAGAAGAAAGGGAATAATCCTACATAAAAGTTTCATTTCTTTATCTCAGGGGACTTAGTATAAATCTGAAGTAGATTCTAAGATGTATACAGTAAGTCCTAGAAAAATCACTAATAATCTAAATATATAAGTAAAAGGTGATAAAATTAAAATGTTCATTAGAAAATATTCACTTAATAGAAAATAATGTACTATGGAGAAATAGAAAACAGGATACGATGCACAGAGATAAAAAGCAAAATAGCAACTATAAAGCCAACTATGTCAATAATAGCATTGGATATGAATGGATTTAAGAACTCAGAGCTGTGTGACTTACTGTAATGAGAAAAGATAATACACGCTGTCTATAGGACACCTACGTTAGATTAGAAGATACAGATATATTCAAATAAAAATAAAAAAGATGCAACGACAACCCTAATTTCCTATGGAGTAACTATAGAATATCTGAAAAGTAGATTTCAAAGCAAAAATATGTAACCAGAGATTAAAAAGCCCTGCTTTATAATGAGAAAATAGTCAATCAGGACAATAATCATAAAGATATATGAAGTTACAAACCAAGCACCAAAATACATAAAGGCAAAAATAGACACTTCAACAATAATAGTTACAAACTTAAATACCTCACTTCCAGGAATGAATAGAAAAACTAGGCAAAAAATTCAACAAAAAAATAGAAGATGTGGCAGCCATATAAACCTAGCAGACATCTCTTGAAAACTGCATCCAACCAGAACAGAATTAAAATTCTTCACAACTGCATACAGATCATTACTCAGGGTAGAACAATATTAAAACACAAAGCAAAGGATATTCTCTGAACGCAATGTAATTATATAGAAAAATCAGTAACAAAAATAATGTGGAAAATTCAAAACTGTATCAAAACAAAAGAACACACTCTTAGATAACCCAGGGATTAAAAAAAAAAAATCACAAAGAATAAGAAAATGCTTAGAGTTGAAAGGATATGAAAATACAATATACCAAAATTTATGGGAAGCAATGAAAGTAATGTTTATATGAAAATTAAGAGCTATAAACACTTACATTAATTAAAAACTCAAATCAATAACCCTTCACTTTAAGAAACTAGAAAAGAGCAAAATAAACAGAAATATACAGGAAGACAGAAATAATATGGAATAGAGGGAAAAATGTAATAGAGAAAAGAAAAACAATAGAAAAAGTACAACTAAAAATTGGTTCTTTAAAAAAATCATTAAAATTTACACATTTTAGCTAGATTACCCAAGAAAAATAGAAAAAAATGTTAAAACAGCTAAAATCAGGAATGATATAAAGAATATTTCTCCTAACTTTACAGGAATACATACAGAATGAACAATTAAACAACTATGACAAAAAGGACAGATTCCCAGAAAGGCACAAAACACTGAGACTCAAATACAAAATCTGAAGCCTGGTAAAAACTAAAGAGATAGTGTTTAAAAACAAAACAAAACAAAGAAAATACTGTCAACAACAAAAACTACTCAAAGAAAGAAAAGCCTGGAACATATGGCTTCACCAGTGAATTCAACGGTACATTTAAAGAATAATAACAAATATCCACAAACACTTCCAAAGTAGAAGAGGGACTATGACACCAAAACCAAAGTTATCACAAAAAAAAGAAAACCATAAATCAGTACCTCTTATGAATATATATGCATGAAAAAAACACAATAATCTTAGCTAGCCAAATCCAGAAACATGAAAAAAAAAAAAAAAAAAAGACCATCTACCATGACCAAGTGCAATTTAAGCAAGGAAGCAAGGTGGTTGGTTTTACATTCAGAAATCAGTTAGTGCAATACACCATATCAATAGAAAAAAAAATGTGACCATCTTAATATATGCAAGAAAAGCATTTAATAAAATCCAACACATTTTCATGATAAAAACTCTCAACAAACATACGTAAAGGACATCTATGAAAATCCACCATTATGAGTATACTTAATAGTGAATGATGTGGCAATGACTGTATGCATATTTTTAAATAAGACATTTCAGTCAAAGCTTTAGTAATATCCAACAGCCTTTACCTTCATTTCCTAAGCAGATTACATTAAAGGTAAAGGAAACCTTTTATCTCCTACTAAGAGCAGACCAATAATCTAAGAAACTGTGATTTTAACAAAAAATTAGACACTAGTATCAGTACATTACTGAGCACATGTGATGCAACCTTTATAAATTTATTCAATTTTGGCCAAATTTGGGTTCATGATAAAAAATTTCTTGTCCACAAACCTGCAAATTTCTATATCCATTTAGCTTTTGTCTTATTCTTTTTCCTTTCTTACACAGGAATGACTGGTCATTTTATTTCAGACATTACTCTTTTTCCTTAATAAAAAATATACCCTGTATTTCTTACATATTCTTCATATAAAAACACATCCCATTTTCTTCCCATAACTTGCATATAAAATTGTTTTCCTCTACTTGTATTGTTTATAGCTTTAATTTTTACATATTGATTATAAATTTTAACTATTAGTAATCTTTGCTTCCCAGGGAAAACTAGAAAGCAGGCAATTGTGAACCATCCTATAATCCTGTAATAGGTTAGCAAATTTATAAATACATAATTATAAAAAGATGCTTCTTAGACACATTGTTTTATAACAGTACAATTTTACTGTGGCAAAAATATACTTATTAATAGACCCAAATATCTTTTGTCTCTCTTTAAAAAATTAAGCCAAAAGTATCTAAACAAACTTATACCAATCAAAGAATGCATCCCATTATTTCTGAGAGGTTTGGGATCCTCTCTTTTCAAGAGTGTCCCTTGAAGAGGACAGTTTATCTATGTTCACATTTTCCTAAGGCAGGCACTACA
This sequence comes from Ailurus styani, assembly GCA_002007465.1. Lineage (NCBI taxonomy): Eukaryota > Metazoa > Chordata > Mammalia > Carnivora > Ailuridae > Ailurus > Ailurus styani. Next base: position 3,708,701 of record LNAC01000180.1, read on the forward strand.
AGCCCAAATTACCCAAAGGTTCATCCATTTCCCAAAAAGACACAAGATGCTGTTCCACAATGGGTATACATACAGGAAGCAAGAGTTTTTCAGGGATGTGGAGGAAGAAATTTAGACCAGGTGGAACCCACCTTTGCTGTTAGATCCTTTAAAACATCTTAACTCTGAGGGACCCTGTTTCTTAACAGCTGTTCTTTAACACAAGGAATCACAGATTTTCCTCCTTTTGAACAGAATTGAGTGACCTACCAAGAAGCCCCAACAAGCAAGATATAGGTGTTCACAATAAAGCTGGAGAGCTCAAAACTCAGAGCAGAGCTGGAATCCAAGACTTACCCATGAACTCCATGGTGTTCTCTGTCATGAAAAAAATGTAAGCTCAATGGATGAAATGAATACTAGCTCTTGGTTTGCTCACTATCCTCAAGAGTGGTCCGAACGTCTTCTTTGGATCCCAGTTGTGATGTCAAAACTTCAAAAATCCAGAAATAGCAAAATTTAAGCCACTCATCAATAAATACTATTTAGTAAGAGTTTAACTATAACAGTATGGGAACTAGGAATATTTAAATTAAAAAAGTATTCTGAAGTTCAGGGGCATGACCTTACCTTACAGGATGGATTATAGAGAGGAAACTATTACAATGATTGGTTATTACAAGGGGGTTTCCAGACTAAAGAACATAGGTGAAACGATTATCTCATACCATTTTTGGAAGATGACTTAAGTCTGTTAAATTTCAGAGCCATTTACATGAAGTTAAGTTTCTCTTTTTTTTGCAGAATATGTGAGATTACGGATGGCTTACATAATTTTGTCTACTTATAAAAATTTCAAATCCAGTCTTTGTTTTGTATTTCAACTTAACAGCACCCTGGGCTCCCCATTCTGGAGACTGCTCTTGATAAATTATCAATCTTTATTGTTTGTGGGCCCTGTTTCTGGGCTCCCAGGGAAGCTATACTTTAACATTTACAAAGGTCAAAATGACTCCACAAAACCTCAAAGCAGGGGTTCTATTTCTGTCCTAAGTATAAATTATACCTCAGCTTCCTTAAAACAAAACAAAACTTAGCTGCATTCCAAACTTAAGGATAAGGGGGGAGGGAGGGGAACCTGCCTGGTGCCCATAAGGTTAAAGTCATACAGCCTTGCACATACTAAAAACATAAGAAAAAGTCTGTAAGTTTCTGGAACACCCTTCATCATGATAATGTGGAACTCTTTCTGTAAAAAAAAAAAAACATATATAACTGTGCACTAAATGTTCCCTTTCCCGAACACTGTCTTCTTTACGAAGATCGTGTATCGGGGCAACGGTCCTAACTAAAGTTAGGATAAAACTCTTTCTCTTTAAAAAGTTTGCTCCTTTTTCGTGGACGCTCTCAAGAGCAAAATAAAATACCACAGCACGTGAAATAGTAGGTAGAAAATAAAAAAGAAACAGATGCATGCAAACACACAAACACACTCACGCACATTCTTGGGGTTCTCTGCTCTCCCCGCAGCTTCGAAGGGTCCGGAATCCATACCAGATCGTCAGTGCTTTTTTCTGGAAGCTTTCCCATGAAAAAAAACCTTAAGGCAACGCTGTGTCTTTCTAACTCAGTCCACCTGCCAGCACCCTGCGACGGGGGAGCTGGCCCCTTCACGCAAGTCCCTCCATCTGGAGATGTTCTCTCCTTTAAATACCACGGAGGACGCCTGCAACCAGGGTCAGGGCCTAGTCTGCACGAGTAGTTTCCTACAAATCAACCAGGGCGCAGCTGGAGCCAATCGGAGAGCGCTATGTGACTTCGGGGATGTGGGTGAAGTGAGGGTCCCGATGGAGGGGCAGAGGGGGGGTGGACAGGCATCCACTGTATTAAGAGCCGCTCACAGAACAGTGGAATCAGCCTCCAGCCCCGCAGCCACGAGCACTCTTCCCGGAGCAAACCCGAGTCGCGCGATCTCGGGAGCTTGACGTGAGCTGCAGGCAGGGAAACCCCGGGATGAGATACCCGCGCCTGAGGCCCCTGTTCCCAGACTCTCCCTAAGCGGTCAGGCTCAAACCACCCGTCATTCAAAATCCAGTCGTCTTGGACGCCTAGCCTACCCCGTCACAGTCACAGTGCAGCGGCGCCCTGTCCCAGGGTCCCAGAAGGTGACTGTCCACAGGCTCTGCGGGGTCGTGCCACCCTAGGCCAGAGGCGGAGAGCACACTGTGCATGCTCAGGCTGCCTCTTAGCCTCTCCCACTGCCTCTCCCACTCCTCGCTTTTGCGCATGCAGTCTTTCTCAATAAAATCTTTAAAAAAAAAAAAGAGATACAATTATTAGGAATAAATTTAACAAAAGATATACAAAGCTTGTACCCTGGAAACTACAAACCACTACTGGAATAAGAACAAAATAAATGGAAATATATCCCATATTTATGACTTGGGAGACTTAATATTGTGAAATGACTATGCTACACGTGTTATCTTCAGATTCAACTCACCCCTATCAGAATCCCAGCTGGCTTTTTTTTTTTTTTTTTTTTGGAGAAATTGACACTCATTCCTAAAATTCGTATGGAAACTGAAGGGACCCAGAAGAGCCAAATCAACAAACAAAATATGTTTAAACAGAAGAACAAATCTGGAGGACTCATACCTCCCAGTTTTAAAACTTATTACAAATCCACATTAATCAAGACAATATGGTACTGGCAGAGAATAGATAAACAGCTCAAAGGAATCAAACTGAACCCAAAAGCAAACCCATATATTATGGCCAATTCAATTTTTAAAAGTGTGCCAAGACCACAAATGGGGAAAGAACAGACTTCAACAGATGGCACTGGGGCAACTGTATATGAACATGTAAAAAAATTTTTTTTTGCATTCCTACTTCATACTGTATGCAAAAATCAAATCAAAATGGACCAAAGACCTAAAGACAACATCTTTTTAAAACTATAAAATACTTTAAAACACATTTGATGAATCTCTATGGAAGGCAGCTGTGCTCACCACTATACAACCAACGCTGATGAATCTCTATGAACTAGAAGTTGAAAATGGCTTCTTAGATATGACCCAAAAACTACAAGTTAACAGATTAAAAATATATGTAAGTTAGACTTTATCAAAATTAAAACCTTTTTACTCAAAGGACACTATCAAGGAAGTAAAAGGACAATCCACAGAACTGGTGAAAACATTTGTAAATTATATATCTGAAATGGTCTCGTATCCAGAATACATAAAGAAAACACCACTCAATAATGAAATGACAAATAACCCAATTTAAAATGGGCAAAACGGATGGACAGACATTTCTCTAAAGAAGATATGCAAGCAGCCCATTAGCACATGAAAATATGCTCAACATCATTAGTCATCAGGGAACTACAAATCAAAACCACATTTTACTCCCACTAAGATGTGCTTCACACCCACGAGGATAGCTAGGGCATGGGTGTGGAGAAATTGGAAACCTCATGCACTCCTAGTGGGAATGTAATGGTGCAGATACTTTGGAAAACAGTCTGCAGTTTCTCTAAAATTAAACATAAAGTTACCACATGACTCAACAATTCCACTCCTAGATGTGTCCCCAAAAGAAATGTAAACAGATGCCCACATGAAAGCTTGTAACACAAATGTTCATAGCAACATCATATATAGTGACCAGAATGTGAAAACAAGCCAAATATCCATCGACAGATGAATGGGGAAAAAATAAGTTTATACAATGCTATATTACTTAGCCATAAAAAAGAATGAAATACTAAGTGAAAAAAAATCAATAACCATTTATGTCTATTAAATGTCTAGAAAAGACAAATCTATAGAGACAGAAGTAGATTAGTGGCTACCTAGGCAGATGTGGCGAGGGTATTGGGGGAATGACAGATACATATACGATCTCTTTCTGGAATATTTAGAAAACATTCTAAAATTGATTGTGATGATTGCACAATTCCATGACTATTCTAAAAACCACCGAATTATGCAGTTTAAGTGGGTTCTTGCATGCAGTTGAATTATATTTCGATAATGCAATCAAAATATAACAAAGACTTTCTGCTCTCAAGAGCTGCTTTTTCCTGAGTGTGTCCTTTGCAAATAAATTGATCACCAAGCACATTGGCTGGATAAGATGCTTAAATGAAAATACTGTTAAATGAATATATTCCAATGTCAAGAATGAGAAGCAGAGTAAGGCAAGAGAGTGTGACAGGAGTTAATAATTTTATAAATGATACTCATTGAGGACTCTTTCATAAAGGCAACATTCCTATTCCACTAAACAAATAACTTTACCTATCATGTAAAATTTTTAAAAATTTTATTTAAAACTCACATAACACTCACTAATGTGCATATGGGCTCAAACAGCATCTTTGACTCTTAATGACTAAATGGAACTTAAGTCTAAGGGTTTTTTTTTCCCCCTTAGAAGGTGTGCAAAAATGCAAGACATTTGGGGAATTATCTCCCAACATCTCCATGCCCTATTTTTTTAACACATTGAACAGAAAGAAAAGGGAAGTAATGTAATCATACAGTTTTTCTCCAAGTATTGTTTTGTGTTTTATATGTATGATCTCATTTTAATCCTCTCAAAATATCTAGAAAAGCAGCTCTTACTATTCTCATTTAACAGAGGCAGGAGGTGAGGCTTAAAGTCAGATTTCAGATCTAAATATTGCCAATTTCATGATTCCATGTTCTTTTCTCTGAATTATTCAGATGCCATAATAATAATTAAAGGTCAGCAGTGGGACTTGAAATATCATTCTGCAGCTTCTACACTGAAGTCTTTTTTTGTATGTCTATAATCAATTAATTCACAGGAGTAAAAACCTACAATTAATGTCTACTCATTTGATATAAATTATAGACTTTTGCTTCTTGGATACATACTATGAAAGAAAACATAGGTCAGCTAACTGGGAGAAGTAGACAAGATTTCTGGTTAGAAGTTCTAGGCTTCAAGTCATTACTATTCCCTTATCTTAGAACGTACAAATTTCAGACTCATCCTTTTTAGTGAATGTACTTGACCATATGACAGCAAACTGATATCATAAACTAATGCAAGTTAATCAAGTAAAATATTTAGCTGAATTTACCTGAAATCAGCTGAAGTTAGCTGGATAGTTAAAATATTTCCTTTTAAATGAGGTCTTTTTAAAAAAAATTCAAAAGAAGATTTAAGACAGTAGAATTTCAGCGTTGGGAATTATATTGGCCTGGATGAACTATGAAGTAACTCATAGATTTGGAATTTAATGGTTTTTGAAATACTGTCAGTTGCTGAAGACATATTTAATTTATGTTCCCTAAGGAAAAGCCATTCCATTTGCAGCTTGATAGTCTGCAATGATGTAGGAAGAAACATCCACACCCACACAATCTCACAATTCAGTGCAATAAGACTTTTATTGTTTTTAAGATTTATTTATTATTGGGCGCCTGGGTGGCTCAGTTGGTTAAGCAACTGCCTTCAGCTCGGGTCATGATCCTGGAGTCTCGGGATCGAGTCCCATATCAGGCACCCTGCTCAGCGGGGAGTCTGCTTCTCCCTCTGACCCGAATTATAAATTGTCAGTTTCATAATCTTGAATACCAAGACAGAGGCTTTGTCAGACCTAAAACACTTTCATTTCAGCAGTGAATGTCGATTGTATAATGCTCCTCAATCAATATTTTGCCTGAACACCAGCAGTATTTATACCCCCTGGAGTCAAGAGAGGCAGATTCTTGAATATTGGGTCCTGCGTAGGCATTGACTTTGCCACTTGACTGCATTCAGAGTAGTGGTACAAAGCCTTTGTATCATAGTATTAGGTCAAACTAAGAGTTCTATTGACCTCTCCTAGTTTTTTGAAATCACAGTATAGGGATTCTGAAAGATACCAGAACATGTTGCCCAGAATCATAGCGTCTTAAAAGGAATCACTAAGGCTCTTTGAAAAGTGATTACCCATGCCAGCCATATTCTAGCCAATCCTAGAGCCTGAAAGCAGTTTTCTGCCATTTTATCTTTTATATTTATATATTGAAGCTTGACTTCATACACTGTTCTCATTGTTTTTTAAGTCTAATTAGCTTTCTCTTTTTATTTGTATTATATATATGGTTAGTTTTTTAATGCCTAATTTTAGGCCTTAAACAATAAATACCTAGATTTTTGTTTTTGTACTCTTCTCGCTGTTGTTGCTATTGTTAATTTAGTTATATTATTTTCACCAAATAATGTTTTTGAAACAGGAAGTTAGGGTGAACAGATTAGATAAGGCTGTCCCATATATTAAATAGGCCCCATAAATAAGATTTCCGTGTGCAAGCTGGACATTTCCATGAAAAACTTTGAGACCACCAGAATAATAAAAATATGTATAATATTAATAATAATTATAATAATAAAATTCACTGGGTATTTAAGTTCCAAGTCTTATGCAGATTAATTTTATAATTTTATCTAATTTCATAAAAAATCCATTGAACTATGTATTGCCATTACTTTCCTTTTCTTTAAATTATTTTTTTTCTTTATTATTATTATTATTATTTTTTGACAGAGAGAGAGATCACAAGTAGGCAGAGAGGCAGGCAGAGAGAAGGGGGGGAAGCAGGCTCTCCGCTGAGCAGAGAGCCCGATATGGGGCTGGATCCAAGGACCCTGAGATCATGACCTGAGCCAAAGGCAGAGGCTTTAACCCACTGAGCCACCCAGGTGCCCCCATTACTTTCATTGTTACAGTACTGACCAATTGGGCTTAACATTTTCCTCAGATTGATTAAGACTTAAGTAGTCTTCTTCCTGACTCTAGGCCTCTGACCTTTTTCTTGGAGTGTTTACTTTAGAAAGCTTAAAATTAAAAATTCTCTCTCTGCTCCTTTAAGCCATAAATCTTTTTAAAAACAGCCTCTTGACAGTCCTGCAAGAGACAGGAATGTCTCTTGCAAAGACTTGGGACTTAGCCCTTTGAAATGTGACCACCAGGGAAGATAATGCCCAGATCTCCCAGTCTCTGAAGTAGAGTAGGAAACTATGGGCACTAAGGAAACAGATAGCCTTACCACAGAGAAAAACATTTAAATTTAGGAATAGCTCAATCCCACTGATATCCCTGCTTAGGTCCTCCAGCACTTTCCACTAGCCATCCCAACACTCCAGTCCTTTGTTTCAGCAGATTTGAGTTCATGCTGAATTCTATTCTCTCTGCTCCATTGCAGTGACCTTCAATAAAGTCTTCATTGCCTGTTTAATGTTGTCCATCATGATTTTTAGTACAAAAGAAGTAGAATAATACTGAGAAAAATCAACTAACTTGTACAAAGCAACACAAGCAGAAAGTGGAGGAGTCCAGATTCAAACATAGTCTTTTTGAGTACTGAAAATTCTGCCATTTCAGCTTTTTTTTAAATAGAAGTTGCATATACATTCTTAGAAGTTTGTGTCTTTTCCATTAGTAATAATAACAGCAATGATAATGATTAATTAATAGCAAGAATAATGCTGCTAAAAATACAACTCTCAACATTTTTGGAGTATTCTTCTGGATGACCACTTGATTAGTGATATCTATGGTCCTACAGCTTTGCCTTTATTATTATTATTATTATTATTATTATCAAGTTGTGGGAATAAGCAGGAAAGAGGCAGAATTAACATGTGCTTAACATGTAAACAATACATTGACATCAAAAGAACATGAAAGGATACCCTAGTGTGTAGTGTGATGGGCAGTTTTTCAGTAGTCTATAGAAGAAAACAGTGGAAGAAGCAGATCATCACACAGCACAAACTTAGGGCTTGTCAAACTTAAGGGAAAAAAAGCAATCTAAGTGATATTAACACACTGGAGGAAGAAAATTAATGTTACTAATGTGAAACTATCAGTTCCATAGTACCATTTGAGTATAATTAAAATGGGGATATATGTAAATAAGAGGTAAAATAATAAAGAACTTAAATTTGTATTTGTGTGTATCTAAACAAGATTTGATTGAAATAAAATCTGGGTCAAACTGGCCATTTTCAGTTTTAATGAAATAGTGCATTTACTCAAGCCCCATAATGAAAAATATTATACTAAAGAACACAGGAAAAAGCAAGCCCTATCTTAGAACAATATCAAACATAGGAGGATTAGCATGTTGGCAATCTCAGCTTCACAGATCTGTTAAAAAAATATTGCAAGGTTTATAAAATATTTCTAAAGATCAATTTGATGGAAAGAAAGAAAGAAATTAAAGAAGGAAAGAATGAAGGAATGAACAGATGAATCAAGGAAGGATATGATGGTAGGAGATTCCATTAGTCCTGACATAATGACTTATTCCCTTACCAAATTTCTAATTTTTCACTTGCATACTTCAACCATTTTATGAAGAACTAATTCAGACTGCTGTTGATGAATGAGATATGAAGAAACATAAGATTTATTCTATCCACTGAAATAAATATGGAAATGAAGGGAAGGAAACATAATAGGAACAATTCTAATACAGATGCACCAAAACCAAAAAAACAAAAAAACTAATTTCTATTTTCCCCTTCATATAGTAGTACACCAGACTTTCATCCAGTCCCCCAACACACAGTTTATGCTGGATGATTACTTGGTCTGAGCATTTACATGTGAATAATTGTCACACTATATAAATTTTTTGATTCATTGGTTGTCTTCCAAATATAAAGATTATTAGATCAAATGTAATTTTTAGCAGTTTATGTACAGGCTATAAAGTACCATCAGGGCGCACGCATACACACACACACATACACACACACACACACACAGAGCTATATATATGACTATATATAGTCTAAACGCACCCCCCTCCATTGAATTTATTAGCAGTACAGCTGGTTTTATATCTTATAATTGCACCAGAAGTCATTATTTAGAGCATAGAGTCATTATTTACAAACATTAGCAAAGACTAGGAGCAGTCTATCTCCAATGACTACTCCCAAGACAAGCTCCAAAGTCCAAGAGATAAAGTACAGCAAAACCACAGAGTGAAAAAGGGGTATTTTCAACAGAGCACTATACTCTCACCAAAAATTGCACTCGGTGGAGAATAAAAGTACATAAAATATCATTTTTTCATATCCATGGTAGGGTATTAATGATCTAACAATTCCTGTTTTAATATTGATCTGATTTGTTTCTTAAAACATTTAAACATTTTTTAGTATATTATGTTAAAAATTAAAATCCATGTAAACAGAACACTACCACTTTGTTTTTATGCCCAAATGACTGTCACAGTTGCTTGTGCTTCCTTTCAGTCTCAGTAACAGCCACATGCATATAAATATGTACATTCACACATTTTGACTAGGTTTGTTTTTATTTTGTACATTAGCAGTATTATGACTATAATCACTGGTCTGTGGCATTATACTCGTGAAATTTTCCTCAGCACATTCTCTTTTAATGGCTTCAAATTTTAAAATATAGTTCTATAACATCCTCTTTTATTTTATTCTATTGTGGCTATATTTGTAGTAGCATAGCTTTTAAAATATGAGCATTGTTTTTTTTAATTAACTTTGAGCATTTCTTTCTAAACTAAAGCTGAAGTTTTCTTTTTTTTAATTTTATTTTTTCAGTTTTATTTTTAAGTACAGTTGACCCCTGAAAAATATGAGGGTGGGGAGCACCAATATCCACAAAATCAAAAATCCATGCACCACTTTTGATTCCTCAAAAAATTAATGAATAGCCTACTGTTAATCGGAAGCCTTACAGATACCACAAACCACTGATTAACACATATTTTGTGTGTTATATGTGTTAGATACTGTATCCTTACAACAAAGTAAGCTAGAGGAATGAAACTGTTGTTAAGAAAATCATAAGGGGTGCACCTGGCTCGCTCAGGTTAAATATCCCACTCTTGATCTCCTCTCAGGTCATGATCTCAGGGTCGTGGAATTGAGCCCTGTGTCGGGCTCTGTGCTCAGCGCAGAGTCTGCTTGGGATCCTCTCTTCCCCTCTCTCTGCTCCTCCCCCCTGCTTGCATTCTTGCTCTCTCTCTCTCTCTAAGTAAATAAATCAAACCTTTAAAGAAAAAAAAGAAAATTATAAGAGGAAATACATGTACATTACTGTACTATACAGGAACCCATGTATAAGTGGACCCAAGCAGTTCAAACCCATGCTCTTCAGGGTCCATTGTACTATAGAGTAGCTGTGGCACAGTTTTAATGTTGTAGTCTTTTTTGTTATTATTAATTTTAAATATTGTTAAGTCTATTAATACTTAGAACATTGATAGTACAATAATTTATGAATGACTGTGAAAAACACATTCCATAAGATTTTCACCCTTCCCATAAACTTCACTTTGCCTTGTTATTCCTCAAAAATAATACAAAACTTTTCTTAACAATACTTTATTCAAAACATTTTCGATGATGTTCATTTTTTTAGCTTTATAGGTTGTTTTCAATGCCATTACTTATTCTTGAGAGTATTTAGAAGTTTATCATCTTTTATAATGCTTCAATAAAGGTAAAAGTAACTTTTTTCCTTAAATAATTAAAGAATACAACCATAATAATATCCTGATCTGAGTTGGGCACACTTTTTGCTGTCACATTTTGATAACTTTCTCATCTGATACCCCTATTGGTCCTCCAGGTATTTGCTCTTTAAGCTCTTCATAGCAATCGATGCTATAATAGAGAATTATAAGCCTGGCTTTAGTCTTCTCTGCATCACCCTCTAATAACCAAAGGTTTTTTTCCTATCTTTCACAGTGCTAAGGGAACAATGTGTTGACTTAGAATATTATGGCTTATAGTTGTTTTTTTTTTTTATTCACGTAGAGAGGAAAAAGACTAAGAGTTTGAATATGGGAATGGTGAGGATTCTTACTTATAATATCCATGAGGCATCCTGGGGGAAAATAAAACAAAGCAAACTTGATGTTGAAATTCTAATGTTGATGGCTGAAAAATGGATAGAGAAGCCAAATAAAACGGACTTGAGATAAGCATTGAATTCAAATCCAAATGTAATTAACAAATTTGAGTGAATGGAACGTTTGAGAAGAAATGTAAATTTGTTAATTTCCTTATTTTTCTAGTGATTCTTAAGTCTATTTTATATTGGTAATTAAGATTTCAAATCTATTAATCTAAGTTACGAAGGGAGAAATTAATAAAAAAGATATAAATGAACTGATTGTTAGAAAAATGAAGGAGTAGTGATAAGAAAAGTAATTGTTTTTCTTTCTCAGAATGCACTGAAGGGACAGGGACACATCTTTGCTTCTCCTTGTTGCCATATTCAGGTGAGGAAACTGAGTTAATACCCGCGCAAATAGCAAGTGCAGTTTTACTATTAAAACTCAAATCTTCCCTAATTTCCTGTTCACGTCCTCAAGCCGTATAATGCTCTGTTGTAGGAGTTTCCACATTAAATAATTTATCCAATAAATCAATGTTTCCCATTCTCTACAGCACATTTATGAGATTCTAATCACTGATGCATAATTATAAGCAAGGTAAATTAAGTCAAACTAACTTGAATCATATGGTGTTTAATATGCTGGGAAAATTAAAATAACGACAGTGAAGCAATAACAATACAACAACATAGAAAATATCTGACTACATTTCTACTTACTGAAATGTTCAAAGAAAATGGATTGAGCAGTACATTATCATTACTTGAGGTGAAAAGTTTTGAATTTATGTGGTGTATTTTCCATGTTTTCAAACAACTTTCATACTTTCATTTCAATCTCCGAGTCAAATAGCAATCGTAGCAGGAAAAAACCTAGATTCTTTAGCTTCCTCTCTCTGGTTTTAGACTCTTAACATTTTTTTTTTTCCAAAATGCTGATGATCACCCTCTTGTTGAAGAGTCTGATTTAGGCTGTGTTGACAAAGACTTATTAGTTGTTATTGACAAAGGGACCCTTCCTCGGGAGTCTAAATTATCTCCCACTGTGACAGGAAAAAAAAAGCAAACATAATAATCCATTCATCTATTCCAAAAATCGGTCAAACATTTTACATCATATAGACAGAGGCAACCTCATCCTGATGTTAGGAACATTCTAACTTTATATGTATACTGACATCCTTTATATTATTCTTCTCTGAGTCTTGCTAATCTGATCTAGATATATTAACGTTCGTGGTGACTCTTCTGCTGCTAGTATTTTAAACTATTTTAAACTGAAAAGCAAAAGTTAAAATACTTTTTTAAAAACCATTTAAAGGAGGAATTAAACTCATTTTCTCCAAAATATTATCTAATATGTCAAAAGAATTCTTTTTTTTTTTTTTAGATTTTATTTATTTATTTGACAGAGAGAGAGATTACAAGTAGGCAGAGAGGCAGGCAGAGAGAGAGAGAGGAGGGAGGAAGCAGGCTCCCTGACAAGCAGAGAGCCTGATGCGGGCCTCGATCCCAGGACCCTGGGATCATGACCTGAGCCGAAGGCAGAGGCTTTAACCCACTGAGCCACCCAGGCGCCCTGTCAAAAGAATTCTAATGCAAAAAATGTTTTAAAGTAAATCAGAAAACTACATAGATATGAGATGAGGTTTGTTAAAACTACATACTATTAGCCTATACCCCAAATAAATAAGTGAAAAGGATTTAAGAATATTTGTTTCTTCTCATCCAGGTATAGCCCATCTCTCCACACATGTCAGATTCAAGTCACTCAGTTCAGAAATGAAATAGAACACTATTCTCAGCTCCTTCATATTTGTTTTTGCCCATTTCTCAGATTCTCCACGGCTTTTTACAAAGAATGTCTCCCTAGATCTTGAAACTAGAATTATAGAATGGCATGTCAATCCTGGTCCATCTTCTCAGCAAAGTGGTAGGGTTGATTCTCCCTTTCCCTCTGCTCTTTTCAACTCCTTGCACCTTAAGCACAGGTTAAAACAAGTGGGATAAGAGCCACGAGCTCCCCAATTTCCATTGAAAACAGCAATGTAAACATCTGAAAGGGATTTGGGCAGTAAGAGAGAACAGCTGCTTCAGACACTGACAATGTGGTGGCACCTGGATGACCGGCCCCTTACATGGATGAGCAGTTTATGGGAGGCTGGCATCCAGGGAGAAGAAAATAAAAGTCGTTTTTTATTATCAGGAGAAGAGGGCATTCTGAAAGGTTAATAATTACTAGTGGCCAGCGCCAGGCAAGGAATTTGTGTAGTCAGGTGCAAAATAAAAATGCCAGGACCCTTTTTCTAAATGGAAGAAAAAAGTACTTTCTTTCTTGACCTTTCCTGATGTTTTGTATTTGTTATTTAATTCTTGCACACCCTCAGGCACAGGAATATTTGTGCCAAATGCAGACCCTCACAGGCACCCCGGGTCCCACCCTCTGGATAAGTGGGTGCTCAGAATGTGCACTGACCCTACCCGCACTGTGTTGAAGAAACCACTTATGCAGGGAGATGGCTCCTGGTGTCGGGTAGAGCCAGGAAGCAGGCAGGGTTGAATCGACTGTCCCATTGGACTTCATTAAATTAAAAGATGAAATTATTAATAATTTCAAACCAACAGTCACAAAGCATCAAACCTGGAGCATGGCCCTTCCTCTGTGATGCTGGTCTTATTTCATGAAACCAATCCTGCTGATGATATTTATTAGCAAATATGTAATTCCAAACATTGTACATTTTCTAGTATCATAACCTAATTTATACTTGTTTGTACTTATTGTAGCATTTTATACTTGTTTGATATATTTGTTCTCATGAAATGGCCCATGTATCCATCCCTGAGCATGGTTTATCCGACACTTAATTTGTCACAATTAAGTTCTGGAAATACTCTGGACATAATCTGCTTACAAACTCTATAGTTGAGTATATATAGATATAATATATATGCAGATAATGTTATTTAAATATTCTTATACAAACATGCATGAATACACATTTATGTCATATATTTTAATGTGCATGTATCAATTGCATATATCCCTATAAAATGTAGAAACACACACACAGATCCACATACTATGTAATTTTATCACTTGTGTTTTGTATGTTTATTTCTACTATGATACTCCCTTTAAATGTTTCGTTATACTTTTAAATACTATCTCTTTCTATATGCCACCTTTAAGGAAATAATGTTTCACAGTGAAAATACTGCCTCAGAAACTTTTCTATATAAATCAACCACCTTTCTTCCATGTTTTCCTTAGTATCTTATTTAAATGCCAACTATCCCCCGACCCTCAATTATACCTCCCCTTCTTCCTCTTTTATGGTGAAGTTAAGATCTTCCTTTGCACTATATGCCTCTTCCAACACCCAAATCATGAATGAATCTTAATAATTAAAGGTTTCTTGCCCACTCTGAGTGGGTTTCGAAGGCATGGTATAATAATTCCCCTCTATATCCAAACAGTAGTAAAACAGGCTTAGCACCTGAGGTCGAGCTCAAGAAAAACTTGTAAAAGTGAATAAATCATTTCAGTATTCACAGTGCTTAACCGGACATCCTATTCCCTTTCCTTCTTTTCATTTCTTGGAGTTAGTTCATTAAATAGACCTATAAAATATATTGATCTAATTCTTGCAAGATACTTATATTAGTCAATCAATTCAGAATGGACAGTCATTTATTAATTGATTCATTCACTTAGTGTTTTATTCTCTATTTATCTCTACCATATGTCACTGGAATATTTTATGGAAGTACATACTTTTCTTCATATTATTTTATTCTTCTCCCATTTTGAAGACACACTGAGACATCTGCTCCAAACCCTCTTTTAGCCAAAATTTCTATCTCATTCCTGCCTTGATTTCCTTATCTCCTCCCAGCAACTTGGTTCTTGTTGCAAAGCTGCCAGACAGGTTTTTAGCTTCCTATTTGTTCATTTTAAATATGGAAAATTAATTGAAAATATCATTCTTATTACACTAATTGCCAACTAATTTAAGTTAATTTAACCCATGTGTAAAATGGTAATAACATTTAAATGTGCAACCTGGCAGTTAAACAAGTCTTGCAGAGATTAATTGTATATAATCCTTCTTAACTGGCTTAGGATACCACTTTATTTATTTTTTTCATGGAACTTGGACTTAGCCACAACTTCTTATTTTAAGAGTATTCTGTTTCTGCTTATAAAATTTCTTAAATCTATAATAAGTCAAATGTATAAGATCTCCCTTGTTATACCAATAATTTCTCTCCCCTGCCATGTCCCATATTACTTTCAGTTCCTTAGCACGGAATTTTAAAACATTTTATGTTCTTGTCTCCCTTATTCATAACAGGACAACACGTACTAGCTTATTCCTCCAACCTTGTTCTGAGCTGTCACCAGATCCAGTCTCAATTACAAACAAAATGAGTTTCAGATTTGCCCCTTCAAAGTTTCAGATTTGCCCCTTCATAGTATTCCCACTGTACTCAGAGTAGGTCAGACCCTCTTTATTTACCAGTTAGAATATTTTCCTAGACTTCTAACCTATGTTTGGCTTCCCCCTTTGCCTTTTGTAGGGCAATAGTTATTCGGGGCTGGGCAATCACCTCTTCTAAGTCACTGACCCTGAGGAATTTAAAGGCTACTCTTAACCATTGCCTTTCAGAGTCTCCACAGTGATCACACAAACACTCTATCATTCCTGTCCCCCTACCCCCACTGTATTTTCCATGATTTTTGTTTGTTTGTTTGTTTGTTTATTCCTTGACAATCTTGATTGTTTGCCAGTGGATGGTCTCCTGTACTTAGGTAATGCTGCCCCTTAAGGAATTTGCTGATTACTGTTTTACTAACCCTAGCAAGCACCAGGTACCACCAGCTGTTTTATATCAAACATCTCTTCTTTGAAGTAACTCTGTTCAGTGTTAGTTTTCTCGTTTTCTTAATGATCAACTGACACATAATGAAGATGGGGTGTGTACTCCGTATTTTGGACTCAAAAGTATGCTTTTAAAGTTAATGGTTGCATTTGGATATATCAGGGAAAACATCTTTCTACCCTTTAAAGGCATTTACGTGGCTTTCATTTTAGGTATATTTACTTTCAAATTTGTTCATCATTGGCTTATTTGTTGGTTCTTGGTGATGCTGATGTGGTCCTTATACATAGACTTCTCCTTCCAAACTTTTGGAGGACTTTCTGGATGATATTTGTCCTGGAGCCTGTATCCTGTTTTTAACCGTCAGTTTCACCTAGAACATAATCTTCACTTAAGCACCTGTAATTCTTCACATAACAATCAGTGGCATTTCTTTTTTTTTTTTTTCAGCATTCCAAGATTCATTGTTTCTGCACCACACCCAGTGCTCCATGCAATACATGCCCTCCTTAATACCCACCACCAGGCTCGCCCACCCCCCACCCCCTTCACCTCCAAAACCTTCAGTTTGTTTCTCAGAGTCCCAATCAGTTGCATTTCTATGAACATCAATATGTTGTCTATATCCCTGAAGATTTTCAGGTTTTTTTCTAGAAACATATTCTCCAACACTGTCACATTCTACCATGATGACTTTGCCTTCACTAGAGAACTGTAGTGATCAGATGATAAGCATACAAGGCATTAGGTCTTCCAGCATACAATGGTGGGTGAGGGTGAGGGAAGAGGATAGTCCATCCCATCAGAGGAGAATTTTATCACTAATGCTACCAGTATTTGATGATAATTAAACAACAAACAAACAAAAACAAAACAAACGAAACAAAAACAACAAAAACAAGCCCGTTTTTAGTTTTATTATTGTTTCTAAATTCTTTGACAAGGTATCTCTTCCTTGACTCTTACCAAAGGTGAAACTTCACCCCCTATCTTCCTCAGTAAGGCACAGATTGACTATAAGACTTGTTAAAAGTATTTTAATCATTTTCTTTTCGCCCTGGCAGTAAGGGAAGGGCAGCTTAATATATGGCAACGGACACTGGAAAAATTAAATTGACAATCATTTATTCATCATATTCACAGCCTGGGGGAGAAGGACACTGAAGGCTACAGAGGGACACATCAGGCTGTGGGAGGTGCCCCCCATTTCCCATGGGAGGATGTAACTGGCTAGTTTGGATAATTCCACAGGCTCACAGGAAACTGAAACCTGCTACTTGGGAGTAATGAAGAACTATACCAGGTCTCTTTGATAAAGAGCTTATTTGGCTGGAGACCTTATCCATGAAAGCAGAGTAGAGACAGAAAATTCTGGTTAGAACATTCAAAGCCCTCTTGATTTTACCAGCTGTAAATTGAGCTTTAATTTTAGTACTTACATCACAATAAGGTATCAAATGTTTTCTGAAGTTTAAATCCTGGGTAATTTGTGTTCCAGTTAAGCAATATTTGTGTAACAAGTAAAAGTTTTATCTTCTATTAATATTATTGTAATTGGAATTTTTTTTAATTTATGGGAATTAACCAATTTTTATCAGAACAACGAATATTACAATCATGGTTTCATTTAATTGTTACCTAAAAAAATAAGTATCATCTACTTGTAAATTTAAAAATTTTTAAATCTTAACAGGAAAGAAACTGATCACTGTGAGTTACACTGATGAACAGAGTGGTAATCACTGCTGCATAAAACAAGATTCCATTTCCCCTATGTGTTTACAAACAACTAGAGAATGAGTAGATGTCCATCGGCAGATGAATAGATAAAAAAGTGGTATATACATATATACAATGGAATACTACACAGCCACCAAAAAACCGAAATCTTGCCATTTGCAACGACGTGGATGGAACTAGAGGGTATTATGCTAACCGAAATAAGTCAATCAGAGAAAGACAATTATCATATGATATCTCTGATATGAGGAATTTGAGAGGCAGGGAAGGAAAAAATGAAACAAGATGGGACCAGGGAGGGAGACAAACCATAAGAAACTCTTAATCCCAGAAAACAAACAGTATTGCTGGGGTTGGGGGGGGAGGGGAGGGTGGCTGGGTTATGGACTTTGGGGAGGGTATGTTATATGGTGAGTGCTGCAAATTGTGTAAGACTGATGATTCACAGACCTGTACCCCTGAAGCAAATAATACATTATATGTTAATTTAAAAAAACCAAAATACTTTAAACCAAGTATGAAGGCTATATAAGAGCTTTGAAAAAATTACTATGGGATGCTGAAGAAATGGTTAATTCTGCCTCATATGAGAACACAAATCCTTCGAACTATTTAGGTTTACCTCCCCCAAATATTGGGTAATATTGGAAACCTTATATTTACTTTCTTTGCTTTTGTGATTAAAGGCCAGTGAAGACTAAGTGTCTTCTTTTGCATGTATCACTTTTATCATATTGCCTTATGTCTCCTCTGATGCTGACATTTTCTGAATGCAAGGAGGGCATGTTTCACATTCGAACTCCCAATTCCTAACACAATGACTGCCATTCCCTCCATAAGCTTTACAAGTTATGTTTATAAATGATGAATAAATATTTATTAAAAAAGTAAATAGATGAATGAATGGTCAACTCCAATTATCGTGCTATCCTATTATTTTTTAAAGGTGTATCTTAGAAATGTCACCTTCATTTCAATATTCAGCAAACCATATTTTATCATAACACAATGTAAAGTATATAACACTCCAATAACACAATAACACGTGGAGAAAAGACAGTTGAAGTCTGAAGACTGTCTATAAATCTCACTGCTTTTCTAACTCAGTCCATAGACTCTCAAGAAAAAATGCCAGAGTGGATTGTCTCAGTTATAATCTGAATATATTATTTTCAATAGGGACATATATTTGTATCAAGACATAATGTCTCGTCTTTGTGAAATACTCTATATCAGAGGGTATTTGGGGAGCTCTCATGAAGTGGGTACCAAAGCAATTAAAACACTAGAAGTGTTTTCCTCCTGTCTTCTCATTCTTCTTTCTTGAAAACTTGCTTCTTACACTCTGGTCTCATAAACTTAATACATCTCAACTACTGTTATTAAATAGTATGCATAACTAAATACAAGTTATGATTTGATTTTCTATACATTTGGGTTTGTTTTTGGCTGTCACTGAATTTATGTAATTTTCCAATTTTATTTTGTTTTCAACCTATGTAATACAAAAGCAATTCAACCACATACAAATAAAAATCAAAATACGGTAAATTGTATAAAACCAACATACCTCTTGACCTGATTCTCTTTTACCATCCCCATTAACAACTACTGGTAATCGCTTCCCATTTTCTTATTATAAAATTCCCAAATGTGAGAGAATAAATTTCCATTGTTTCAAGCCATCCAGATTTTGGTACGTTGCTACAGCTGCTAAAACTAATACAGATTTTGGTACTGGAAAATAACGTGTTTTTGCAACAAATGCATCGAATAGTATAAACGGTTTGGAAATTGAGTAATCAAAAGAGACAGAGATATTTGAAGTACATGGCATAAAGAATCTAAATTAAAATTGAAGAGACTGTTGATAGAAATAGGGACATTAAATGGGATATTAGTGAGGGAAGTGATGAAAATTAGGAGCCTACTGTTGGAAACTGGAGGAACCCTTGTCATGACATGGCAACGAACTTGGCTGAATTATGTTCTGTTATGTAGAAAGTAGAACTTGTAAGCAATGGGCAAGAAACTACAGGACAGGATCACCTAGAGTTTGCAAAATTCAGGAAATGATAGTAGATGAAGAATATACCTAGAAGTGTAGAACCCATTCTCCTTGTTGCAGTAATTCTATCTAGGGTGATCGCTCAGGAAATGGAGACATTTTCTCCCCCTCTAGTTGAGTTTGCCCAACAAAGAAAATTAGGGGAAACTAAATTAAACATCCAGGAGACAGCATGCGAGTAAAATAATCTGTTTCTGTGGAGGCAGAAAAGAAAGGGTTAGATATTTTTATCTTCTTTCTCTGTCATATGAACCCAGAGAGAACATCAATAGCAATGAGACAGACATTGTATTGGAAAGAAATATTTGACAATGAATGATAAAAAAAAGAGAAGACGTCCAGTAACACATACATAAAAGTAAAAGATGGCTAAAGGAGGAAATTAAAAAAGTACTACTTCACAGGAAAGAAAATTCACAATAATATTATTGCATGGAGCAAAATAAAAATTGTTGCCAAATATTTGAGCATGAATTATAAACAAAAGTGCAGGTAAAAATAATGCACTATATAAAATATTTTAGTTCCCAAGAGAAAAAACAAAATAATGGAAGAGGACTAACAGTTAAAGATATTGGTACTTCAAGTCTCAGCTAAGTTTTGTCTCCTAAAGGATGGCATTCATGATTCCCTCACTCCCAGGTTTTTAAAGATGCTTTCTCATCATTTGCTACACATTTTCTTAATCAAACATGAAATTGTTTAATTGTTCAATTGTCAATTTCACTTGTGAAATTGTTTAATTACCTATATGTCTCTCTCATTAAGCTGCAAAATTATTCTGGGTAGGGGACTGGTTTTATTCCTTTTTTAAAAATTATGTTATTACTATTGTTTTTGCTCTCACTTTTGCATTCCTAGTGTCCAGGCACATGTAAGAATTTGGTAAAACATCTGCTAAATAAATAATAGATTGGACATATGAATTAATTAAACTAAAACCTCAGAATAGTAATAAGCTAGCTTAATATACTAGAGTAATTATGAACATCTGAAATAATGTGTGTAAAAGGAAATAATAAAAGTGCTACAGAGTAGAAAATTAATATTCCTCTCCAATTCTGAGGTTCAGTTATCTCCATAAATGTAAGTATTACCCTGCTATGTTGATAGCTTAGAAAATAACATTCTGGCAGTATTTGTATAAAAATCCTAAAATTGTATCTAAGCAGCAGTAACCAGCATACTTGTTTACTGAAGCTGATGGAACTTAGAAAGCTTCTGGGCCAGATCAGCAGCTTGGCAAACCATTAGCCTTGGCTTGTTTGGAAGATATGTTTTCTAAATTCACCAAAAAGTAAACAAGCCACGCAACACTCATCAATTTTGTGTTTAAAAAAAAAATCATGAAACAGCTTGCAAACCAGTAATTTGTGCAGTTATTAAAGATTCTTTAGATTTTATTTTAACAAGTGATGTTATGCTATTTGCTCATTGAGTTTGAGTTAACTCAAAAGTAATTAGAAAAAAAATAAACAATTAGATAAACATGAAAAATCTAGAAGTGTATTTTCAAAATGAGGTAGCCGAAGTATCTGAGGGGATCTTAAAATCAATATTAAAGGTCACTTGGAACTCCTAACAAACAATCAGAGCTTATCATAAATGTCACTACTAACACTTAACTTTCTAATTTCCACCTAGAACTGAGTTACAGTGGAAGAGAGGTATTATCCCGTCTTAAAATATATCTGCATCTGCAATATTCCTGAAATAACTAAGCCATATAATTTAACCATGCCTTTCTGTTACTTTCTGAAAGCAATCATTTATATGTTTTAAAATAACAGCCAGCATAGCCGGCCACCTGGGGGGCTCAGTCGCTTTAACAACTGACTCTTGGTTTCGGCTCAGGTCAGGATCACCGGGTTGTGGGATCCAGCCCCATGTGGGACTCTATGCTCAGCATGGACCCTATTGAGTCTATTTGGGATTCTTTCTCTCCCTCTCCTCCTACCCCTCCCCGACACTCTCTCACACACTCACACACTCACACACACAAACACACACACACACTCTCTCTCTCTCCCTCTCTCTCTTTCTTTTTTCTCTCTTACTGTCTCTCTCTCTCTCTCAAATAAATAAATAAATAAAATC
Source organism: Ailurus styani (assembly GCA_002007465.1). Taxonomy (NCBI): domain Eukaryota; kingdom Metazoa; phylum Chordata; class Mammalia; order Carnivora; family Ailuridae; genus Ailurus; species Ailurus styani. Next base: position 3,730,399 of record LNAC01000180.1, read on the forward strand.
TAAAATAACAGGCAGCATGGTTGGGATTCTCATGCTTGAAACATTTTCAATACCCTCTCATATAATGGGAGATTTTTCCAGAACATTGGACAAATGAGTCATCAGCACACAAACATGTGGCAAGATGCAAAGTATTTTTTACCTTAGTAAAAGAGAAAACCGAATCCATTTTTCAATGGCATGTACCACTACTGAAAGGTAGGTGAATACAGAATGCCAACTTCATTTTATATGTGCTCACCATGAGTCAGCTGTCCCTGAATAAGAAAGTCGATTTAACCATTTGAAGTGAATTACCTAGTTATCTAAAAAGTCAATAATCAGGTCTAAATCACCTAGAAATCCATTACTAATTGGCTCAAAAATCCATTAATATGGCCAAATTATTCAAAACTGAGAAAGAAAGAGAATGAGAGAGAAACAGAATGTGTGTGTGTGTGTGTGTGTGTGTATTGAGAGGAGGGTGTGGGTTGCCAAAATTTTGGCAGTACTTTCCCAGTACTCATTTCCTAGTCAGAAAGTACTATTGAACAATATTTTTATTTCTAGATAAAACCAATTAAACTTAATTTTGTTTTGAACATCTTTTTTTATCTTAATTATGTGAGCTCCTCTGAGATAACCACTCTATAAATTTTGATTTATATATTCAGATTACAATATCTCTTCATCTACCACTTATTCATTTTATCTCCATAGATTAGATGCTCCTAAATTTAAGCTCTTAGGTCTTACTAATATTCCGGTATTCATTTCTTAAAAATACATATATAGGGCTGCCTGAGTGGCTCAGTCGGTTAAGCGCCCAACTCTTGGTTTTGGCTCACATCATGATCTGTGGGTGATGAGACTGAGCCCCATGCTGGGCTCCATGGTCAACACGGAGTCTGCTTGAGAGTCTCTCCCTCTGCTCCTTCCCCCATTCATGCGTGCTCTCTCTCTCAAATAAATAAATAGATATTTTAAAAAGTACAAATAAAGATAGGTAGGCAGGTAGATAGGTAGGTAGAGAAATTAATTGGATTTGTCCCAAAATGTTATTCTTACCATTTCAGTTCATATTTGGTCATTTCATTTTATCTCCATATGAATATATCTCTTAATCTAATTAATTGTTCTAGCTATTTTGTCTTTTCTAAATTAATTTGGTTTATTAACCCTCTGCTATTTGCTAAATATGCAAATAGAAACTAATGAAAACTACAAGCATTTTCTCTGCAGTAAAAGAATTCACTGTGGAGTAGAGGAAGCAATCACAAGTCCAGGTATATAGTGTTTTTCATCTTTCTTTGCTTCGAAATGTTATTCTTGTTTTCTTAGCCATAATCTCTCCTGTCTACCCTTCATTGCCCACCTCCACATTAGTGTATTTTCTTCCTACCCCAAACCTTTATTCCACTGATAATCTGTACCACTGAATGGCAAATCATATGCTGCTGTTTGCTGACTCTTTTACATTAACATAACTGAGCTATTTCACCTTCTCATCTTCATTATCCCAGTCAGTCATGTGGCACCAAGTTAATATTTAGAGTTTCCTTCTCCAACTTGATTATAAGAGCAGAGGTCATGCCTTATTATATCTCCTTATAATTTCTAACAGATGACAGAACATGAAACATATGATAAGTGTTCAGAAATGACCTTCCACAGAATGCAACAATTTTAACCTAGCAAGTAAATAAAGGAGTGGGCAAACCACAAATGACTACTACAGAGCTCTGCTACTCAAAAAGGGGTCCATGGACTTTACCCGGGTCCTAGTTCAGACTTACTGACTTCCAATCTACATTTGAACAAAATCCTTTGGTGATCTGTCTGTATATCACAGTTTGAGAAATACTTTAAGAAGAATGCTTTCTGTGATGAATGGACTCATTTAATCCACTGACAACAAGTTATACAGGTGTTCCAGATAAGTAATGATTTCCTTAAGATGGGATACAGTTGGTTAGAGAGGAGGAAGTAGAGGAGGGGGAGAGGAGAGGGAAAAGAAGAAGGAAGTTCAGCTGTCCCAAGGGTTCCTCTCTTTATTAAGCTGAGTTGGGTTCATTGCCAGATAAGTCAGACAAGGAGAATCAATCAGGCAGTTTTTCAGTCTACTCAGTCTTAGATTGACCATTGCTTGTGTCCTTGATCTCTTAATCATTGAAACGAAACATGGAGAAATGTCATGTGGGTTTTTTTTTCAGTTTTTCTTTCCAGATTACAAATACTTTATTTTATTTTATTTTGGATGTAATGGTGTTTATTTAATTCTTTTTTTTTTGATGTAGTGTTCCATGATTCGTTGTTTGTGTATAACACCCAGTGCTCCATGCAATCCATGCCCTCCGTAATCCTCTTCACCAGGCTCAACCATCCCCCACCCACCCCCCTTCTAAAACTCTCCACTTGTTTCCCAGAGTCCATAGTCTCTCATGGTTCATCTCCCACTCCAATCTCTCCTCCTTCATTTTTCCCTTCTCCTAATGTCCTCCATGCTATTCCTTATGTTCCACAAATAAGTGAAACCATATGATAATTGACTTTCTCTGTTTGACTTATTTCACTTAGCATAATCTCCTTTAGCCCCATCCAATTTGATGAAAAAGTTGGGTATTCATCCTTTCTGATGGCTGAGTAATATTCCATTGTGTATGTGGACCACATCTTCTTTACCCACTTGTCTGCTGAAGGGTATCTTGGCTCTTTCCACAGTTTGGCTATTGTGGGCCTTGCTGCTATGAACAATGGGGTGCATATGGCCCTTCTTTTCATTATATCTGTATCTTTGGGGTGAATACCCACTAGTGCAATTGCTGGGTCATAGAGTAGCTCTACTTTTAATTTTTTGAGGAAACTCCACAATATTTTCCAAAGTGGCTGAACCAGTTTGCATTCCCACCAACAGTGTAAGAGGGTTCCCCTTTCTCCACAATTTCTCCAACATTTGTTGTTTCTTGCCTTGTCAATTTTTGCCATTCTAACTGGTATAAGGTGGTATCTCAATGTGGTTTTGATTTTAATTTTCCTGATGGGTGATGGTGATGGACACTCCATATGTCTGGAGAATCAACAACAAATTAAACCTAACTCATGCATGAGAAGGGAAATAATTAAGATTAGAGCAGAGATCAGTGAATTAGAAACCAGAAATACAGTAGAACACATTAATAAAACTAGAAGTTGGTTCTCTGAAAGAATTAATAAGATTGATAAAACACTGGACAGATTTACCCAAAAGAAAAGAGAAAGGACCCATATGAATAAAATTATGAATGAAAGGGGGAGATCATGACTAACACCAAGGAAATAGAAACAATCATCAGAAATTATTATCAACAGCTATATGCCAATAAGTTAAGCAATCTAGCAGAAATGGATGCATTCCCAGAAACCTATAGACTTCTAAGACTGAAACAGGAAGAAATTGACAACCTGGATAGACCAATAACTAGTAATGAGATTGAAGCCATGATCAAAAACCTCCCCCAAAACAAGAGTCCAGGGCCTGATGAATTCCCTGGGGGAATGTTACCAGTCATGTGTTTTTCTACTTGATTTGTCTGACATAGGGTATATGTCAATCATTTAAAATAAGGAATGCATATTGCAACCATCCATAGAGCCTTTAAAAAATAGTCATGACTTAGGCTTCACCCTAAGTATCTGACTCTAAAGATCTGGCATGAGACTAAAGCTTGTATATTTTAAAGCATGAAGTAGTTTGCATTGAGAACCAGTGGCCTATTGAATCAACTGCATTAATTTGATTTACTGGTATTTCAGTAAAGTTACCAAATCGGCAATAAGTTACTTGCTGTTTAATGTTCTATAGCTCTCACTTTCTCTTAACAGAATGTTTTTTGTATTAAACTTTCTAAACTGAAATAGTTGTTGATCGATAAGATAATATTGTTTCTCAGATCTTAGTCTGCTGCTCTGAAAATGTTTTCTTAATACTACAGAGTGAAGAAGGAGGAGGAGAAGAAGGAGAGGAAGGAGGGGAAAGAGGGAGGGAAGCAGGAGGGAGGAAGACTGGAAGCAAGAGAAAGAGAAGGAATACAAATATAAACAAAAGGAAAAAAAGAGAAACCACATGAAGAAAAAATTGGACCAGAAGAAGAAAAAGTGAAAGAGAAGAAAAAAAAATCCAGAAGAGAAGAAAGAGAAAGATAAATGAGAGGAATGAGGAAGAAAGGAGGAAAAGGAAGGAAAGAAGAAAATGACAAGTTCAATGTGGGGGTTTGTTGATTACTCTCTTACACCATGGTGAACACCCCAGGGAAACTCTTCCAGGCCAACCACCTGAGATCTGTATCTATTACTCTGCCAGGTAGAAATGATAAATTCTTTCCCTTTGCCTTTAAAAAAAAAGATTTATTTTTATTTATATTAGAGAAAGAGAAAGAAAGAGCAGGGGGAGGGGCAGAGGGAGAGGAAGAGAGAGAATCCCAAGCAGACTCCCTGCTGAGCGTGGAGCCTGACTCAGGGCTGGATCCCCTCACCCTGACATCGAGATCTGAGCTAAAACCAAAAGTTGGCTGTCCAAAGGACTGTACCACCCAGACACCTCCCCCACCTTAGCCTTTTTTGTATTATTATTATTTTCAGAGTTCAGCGATGTTGGAAATATGACATTTTTTGTGAATTGACAGTCCAAAGTGGAAAGTCAGAATATTTAGCTGGTGAAATCATATATGTCCCAGCTGAAATGTTCTGAAGGAGAGCCTTTCACAAGAATGACGTTTTTAGGCACACAAAGTGAGCCCTGGAGATTTTACTTTAAGTCAGTTCTTGGCACTGTGGGGTCATTCTGTTCCAGCTCTCAGCTTTATGGCATCTTTGAATTTATGTTAGCTTCTTACAGCCTGATGATGACCAAAAATAACAGAAATAGAGGAAAATAATGATTACTCATGGCAACAAATGCAGACTCATCAAATTACAAATAATCTTAAATATTTAAGAACTGATGATACCACACATACATGCACACAGTAGCACATACACACATATCTTCCAATATACAGAGTAAATAACTGTCCTATATCCACTGCCAACATCGGAGAATTAAAAACAATATCTATATAGCTATTCTAGAGTCATCATAAGATTTTCATCCAGTAAAGAATGAGTGTCAAGCTTCATGATTTCAATTTGCTTAGTTACAGCAATTATCTAAAACTTCTAAAAAGTGATTTTATTCATTTATATATTTTTTAAAAATAACTAAATGATGTGGTTTATGAAGTCAACCCTATGAGTAAGCTGAGAAGGCAGTTTCTTGCATTTCAGGATATAACTGATCCTGGAGATAGCCTTGTTTATCCCCGAACAGGCAATGTCAACAATCAATATGAACAAAAACAACAACATTCTGGCAATTTGTAAAGCTCATAAATTCTTAAACTCAGTCATTGAATTTCTTTCTTCTTATACCATAATAACTTCTTCTTCTTTACATTGTAGTAGCTATGAACTTGAGACAAATTATTATATAAAAAATTATAAGTCAGAAATGCCATCCCATTATTTTCTTTTTAAATAAATGCATGTAAGTAATATAAAATTGTATAATATATAATTTATACATATATAAATGGCTTTACAAATTTTTGGAAGTATATTTCTATATTAAGTAGCATTTCATATTAGCAAGTATACATTGCTAAATTATTTTGAATCGGTAAGTATTAATTGTATACCTAGTATATGTTAGGCATTGTACTAGGCACTAGGGTGTGATAAAGATAAAACTTCTGCACTTAGATTCACACAGTTGAGAAAGAAATCAACAATGAAGAGGAAGTGCCCTGAAAGTGCATTAAATGCTATGAAAATGAAAGCACAGAGGTTATGGTATCAAAAAGTGAGACATTGGACGCATGTTGGAAGATACAGGGAAGGCTCCTCGGGTGAAAAGAATGCCTAGGTTGGATCTCACTGGTATCTAAGAGAAGAAAAGCAGGAAGAACATTTCAGGATATTTCCAGCAGAAGAAAGAGTATGTGAAGAAGTCTTGGACTTACAAGGAAATATGATAAGAAGTCTTGGACTTACATGGACTTTCAAAGCACATATTCCTGGAAGATCAATGTTTTGGACAGGGTTGTGTCAGACACAGACTCCAAGACATGTGTTAATGTGCAAGGAATTTAAGGAAGAGCTCATTGAACTAGGTAAATGTTTAGTCCAGGAAGCAGGAAAGGGAAACTTGCTAAGAAGAGTTCATTTCCTGACAAAGATCCTGGAAAGGTGGCTTCAGCCTTATTAGAACATAAGTTGCGGCCCAGAGTATGTCCCCAGTGGAGGGAAGGAAGCTGTTTCCATCCTCAGCTACCAGTCAGTAATTGGCTAAGGTCTGCCCTGGGAACTGTAGAATCCTCTGGCTCTCTGAGCTCTCCACCAGATGAACAGAGCAGGTCCAGTTGCCCAGGGTAGTCGTCCAGAGAAAGTCTCAGATATAAGCTGTTAAGGCAAAGACCCAGAGAAGCTGTGAAGAGGCACACAGAAACAAATAAAAAGACCTAAGAGAATCACAAACAATACTGATATGTTCCTTACCAGGTGGACACAAATTAAGCTTTTCTGAAGTGGGATTACATCATGACTAACGGGAAAGCCAGACAACACTGCTCATTTAGGGGGAAAAAAATCTTTATTGAGGTATAATTCAATACTATAAAACTCATACATTTTGAATGTATAATTCAATGTCTTCTAGCAAATTTACTGAATTGTGTGACTTTCCCCGTCATCCTGGTTTAGAACATTACCGCTGTTCCAGGAAAATCCTCATTCTATTTTACAGTTAATCTCCTGTCCCACTTTCAGCCCTGGGCAACCATTAATCTACTTTCTCTATAGATTTGCCTTTTCCAGACATTTCTTATAAATAGAATTATAAAATATGTGGTCTTCGGGGCATGGCTTTTTTCTGTATTACACTTAACATAATGTGTTCAGCTAGTTTTATTGAGCACCCACTTTATGCCAGGTGCTAAAAACTAGGCTACTGGGGGCCAAAAAGAGGCATGGATCTTAAAGTCTGGTAAGGAAAATGGAGAGTAACAAAGTATTCATACAAAAATGTAAAGTTACAAGAAAGTTTCATGATGGTCTGGAAACATGAATGGGAGTCAAGGGAAGTCTTCCCTGAGGAAGTGACACTTGACCAGGACTGAAGAATAGGAGTTAATTAGACATAGAACAAAGCAGTCCAGATAGAAACAGGACATGTCCACCCCCAAGAGGAAAGACATTGATTAAAAGTGACTGAGAGAATGTTATCTGCTTGGAGTTTTGAGAGGGAAGAAAAGATGGTGAGAGATAAGCCTGAATTTGGACTGAAATTTATTAAAGCACGTTAAAGAGTCTCCTCTACTTTAAGACCAATAGAAAGAAATTGAATTGAAATTGAAGTGTTCTCGGTTGGGTTGTGAGGGAAGAGAGCTGATACTACAGGTTTTTGGTTTTGTTTTGTTTTTTCGAGAGACTCACTCTAGATGAAAGGAGCATTCTTTTTTTTTAATGTTCTCAAAATACATTCTTGAAACATCTTATTTTACCTGCCTCAGACTTCTACTTCATGATAAATGAAGGCTTTTCTATATGTTAGTGCATTTATCAATTACATGATAAAACATCCACTCGTGGATATTTCTGGATGGGCTATAGTTCACTCTAGCATTTTCATTCTGATTCCCTAATGGAAGAGGGACATATCCTGTGCATCTGGGCATTGTACAACAACCATCTATTCTGCTTAAATGGTGAGTCTTGGCCTCATTTCTGAGTTAGTTCATTATGTTGTATGAACTATGTAGAGAACTCATAGACCTCTCTATATATTCATGATTTTCTGGGTTTTTTAAAGCACTATAAGTGGGAACTCAAAAAGATTTTATTTCTCTAAGTCACACAAAATCTATTTACATGGAAAAAATAGCTAAGGTAATTATCCAGATCATTTGAGCAAAAAGCTCCCTTTGTTGGCCTGAATGATTGTACTGTATTATTTACATGGATCCAATTTACCAGATAATGGCTTGCCAACACCTTACAATACTCCTGAGTAGATAGATACTGGATGATTTACCTAAGACATGTCGTAAGATGGGGGAAAAAATGTTACACTAAAAATGGAAAACTCATGGTCAATAAAAAAGAGAGTGTGTCTGGTGGATATCAAAGGGATCATTGTGCTGTCTGGTTTCCAATAATCTTTATAATGGATATGAGAAAAAATAGCACAAATGAAGTAGTAATATTGGAACTTAAACAGAGATGTTAGAACGTCAGGGTTTTAAAAACACGCACATGCTAAGACACACACATATGTATGCATGCCAAGTTCTAAAAGCACTACATGAATGACCATTTGGAAGATGTGGAATTGATTATCTTTCTAGAAACATGCTAAACATATTTAATTCATTGGGACCCTTCTAATAGGGCAGCCAGAATCAACAATAACTGTGTGTCCTTTGCTTACATAGTGTTTACTTGGGATAACAAGATACAAAAAAAAAAACCAACCCACATATTTTCAATACATAAAAAAATAACTCCTTTTGTCCTCAGACCCCTACAATGCAGGTACTTTATTACCACTATTTTATAGAAAGAATGAGAGTAAGGCATTTGCCTAAATTCATATAATCATTAAAGATCTAAAAAATTAAGTCCCAGTTCTGTATGATTCTAGAGTTCCCATAACTTGTTTCTTCTTTCTGTAAAATATTTACAGTTTATAGTTCTGTTATAATTTTACTTTGAGTTTGTTTTTCTGCTTAATGATCATATTAACTTATACACTGGACAAATGCTTCTATTTTATAACATAAAAACTGATGTGAACAATTGAAGATTCAGTTATTTAGAGGAGTGTTTTTCTTTAATTTCTTAAAGTAATACAAACTTGTGGAAATTGTGATTTAGACAGATTTGGGCATCAAATAAAACATTTCAGTTGTAATAACTGGAAACCTGTAAGTATAAAGGGATTGGCACATTTTACCATGTTCCTAATTAGGAGTTAGCTTGGGGATAACTCAGGTATCTGGACACATGGCCTATTTATATTATGTCATTCTTCACTGGGGAGGATTGAGACTCTGCGTTACCAACTACTAAGGTTATATCCCAAGCCTGCGTCTACAGAATAACCAATACTTGGACAACTCATTCAAATGACAACTTGCTCTGTAAAACAGGAAACAAAATCAGTCAGATTAATAGAATGGCTGAAATCAGCCCAGAAAGATGCTGGGGGGGGGCTCTTTATTACATTATACCAGAGGCTCAATCAATTTTCCATATTCTCTTGCAGCTGACTAGATGTGATTCTGAAACAAAATGAAGTGAATTTCTAGGAGATTAACAATGGTCTATATAATCAGTATATTATGTGAATATGCATTAAATTCTAGACAATAATTCTCATTGTGAGGGTAAAAGGGCTTTTGGGGGGAGGCAGGAGAAGAAGTAAGGGAGGCTTCTCTGCAGGAATATCAAGATTTCTCTAGATATTTTCGAAGTACATGACCCCTCTCCCCTCGTCCACACCGCTCTACCCCTGCCCTTGACAGACACACATGCACACACATCTAGTTACTGTTACCATTAATATTAATGACAGAGCAGATTACATGCCTTCCAGATTTTGACAGTGTGAGGAGGGATGAGAATCAATGATGTAGCGACAATGGCAGGGTGACAGTGGGGTGGAGGAAGATTACCAGAGCACTGGGATCTCTGCCTCTATCTATATGAACTAGAGCAAGTTAATTGCGCATCTTGCCTTCATTTTTTTTACCTAAAGAATGATGAATTTGAACTCAGTGAACTGGGTTTTTGTTCTGTTTCTTTGCAATTTTTTTGGCATCACTAAATTTATAGACAAACAATTACAGGTGATTTTAACACTTCTTTCTCAGTAATTGATAGAACAAATGTAAAAATTGGTAATAAGCTAGATTTTGAACAACCAATTTAACTGAATCAAAATTTATATAACACTATACCCAACAACTATAGAATATATATTTTCTTCCTCTTTTTAAAGTTTTTATTTAAATTCTAGTTAGTTAACATATAGTGTAATACTGGTTACAAGAGTAGAATTTAGTGATTCATCACTTACATGTAATACCCAGTGCTCATCACAAGTGTCCTCCTTAATACCCATCACCCATTTAGCCCACCCCCCACCCACCTCTCCTCCAGCAAGCCTCAGTTTGTTCTCTATAGTTGAGAATCTCTTATTGTTTGCTTTCATCTCTTTTTCCCCCCTTCCCCTATGATTATTTTTTTCCTTTTTCCCTTAAATTCCACATATAGGAACTCACTGAATTGTAAGGGCAACTATTTTATTATTGTGTCCTTTATAATTAATCCAAGACTTGGAGATCTGCAATTTTAGTTCAGTTCAACAAGGTCAGGTTAGACATACATAGACATATTCAAACTAGACTTTTGTTTTGTATATGAACATTTTGGAAGAGATTACATTTGTTTTGCCACTTTCTTAATTCTACCTTATCTTGTTCTCTACCCTAAACCCTCTACTTAGAAAATATTTTACTTTAAATATCATGGTTTATATTTCATTCTTCCTTATCGTATCAGTCATATTCTAGGGGTCATTGTCAGGTGCTTTTATTTTTAAGTGCATGCTTTTGAAGGTTTCAGTCCAAATATTTACTTGGCTGCCCAGAATTATTACTTATTAATTAACCCTCCCCTCCCCAGAATCCAGAAGTTACTGCCTTTTTTTTTTTTTGGTCTACTTATATTAAGTGATCAATTTTTTTCCCCCTTAAGCAACATTCATTCTTAAACACTACAGTGCTAGAGACAGTTTATATGTATTCTGGGCAGAGATCCAACCTCGGAGAAAATAATAGAATATTTCCAACTAGTTCAACCAATGTTAGGAAGCACACATTTTATGGTACAAGCAGTGGTCAGCCCCCATTGAGAGAAATGTTTTATTCTGAAAGTGTCAAAACTTTCATAACCTTGAGGATAGTTTTATTTGATTCAAATTAATGCTCCATTCACTTATCCAAAGTAATGAGTGATAAATTTAAAATCATGCTCAAATAAAATTCCTTCCTTAAGATTCATTGTCATAAGGTAGAAATGCTGCAAAAACCTCTGGATTAAGATTTCAAATGGATGTGTCAGCGAGGCTTATTGTCCAATAAACTACAACGTGCAAGCAGTGCACCATGTAAATGGACTGCGAGTCTTGTCAGTGGCTGCAGCTTTAAAAGAAAGGAACAATTTGCCGGGAAGTAAGCACATGCTGAGCAAAAGAGCCTGCATACAGACAGTGAACGAGGCTCAAAAACATAGCTGGGAATTGAGCACAGAAAAAAAGTTTAAACTGATTTTGGTCATTTTACATTCAGGGCATGTCCGACCTTCAGACTTTCCCTGAAACATACTGTGTTTCAAACCCTGTGGATTCCACTCACGTCTCCTTCTGCTATTCTCCCAGCTCCTAGAGCCGCTGGAGGAGCCAAGGTCCCGGCCTTGTAATGGTGGCTTGCCCTTAATATGCTTTGGGAGCGGTGAACTAATAAAATCATGGAATCTTAGTTTGCAGAAGCCTCAGAGAATCTCTATAATATTTGTCCACCCAAAGGAGGAATCCATACTCAAATATCTATAACAAATGACCATGCAGGCTTAACTTGATACTTTGTCACAGAGAAATAACTTCGATTTTTGGAAATCTCTTCATGTTAATCAGTTCTTCCTGGTTTTACCCCAAATATATCTGCCATGTCAACCTGTTGGTTGTGTTTCTACTGCCTCAGCAAACTACGATCTTTCTATGACTATATTTAAAAAGTTGTAGAAAACAGACTTAATCCTATTTTCTTGCTTATGTTCTATGTTTAAAAGCCAATTTTCTTTCTACTGTTTCTCATAAAACCTAATATTCAGATCCCTTGATAGGATAATTAATTTACATGTGGTGTTGTGAGAAGCTAACTCTCAGCTAGATATCGAGTCTATAATACTCAAAAGAGAAGAGAACAAAATCCTCACTGATGTCTGTAACATTGTAACTACAGGTAGTCTGTTATATGGTTATTACTTTAACTACACACTGCCATCTTTTCAGCTTATCTTTCCCATTGCAAGGACAGACTGCTGATTACACTGCTTTCATTGACATTCAAATGTTGTTTTAGGTGCCTTCCAGCGTATACCATGAGAACTATAAAATAAATACATGCATCCATATGACCAAATAGAAGTAATTTGGGAAGCTTACCTTCAAGTTTATCCTAATTTAAAATATATTTTAAGGTAATGCTTATGTAAGATTAATGAATATATGTGATAATTTTGAAACAACTGAAATTCCTATGCCACTTCTCTTTTATGAAGGAAATTCTGATTTCCATAGATGCAAAAAACTCTAAAGAATTAAATTGATGTATTTTATTCTTATCAAAAGTAATTGATGTATTTTATTCCTGACAAAATCTTATTGCAATAATAGAATATATTTTAAGAACAAAATATAACATCCAAGCAGACCCAGGTTCATGTACAAATACTACGACTTTCTAATTATATAACCTTGGAAACTTTATTGTCCCCTTTCCAGTCTCAGTTTTCTCATGTGTAAAATGGCTGTGATAACTATATGTACCTCATTGTGTTTTTGTGAGGTTCTAGTAGAATGCACTTAGCTGTGCATGGTAAATAGTAAGGTTAGCTTGATATATTCTAAATATGTTGGAGCATTGATAATGTGAACATAATGATGATGATTAATCTGAAAGTGGTAACTGTGATATTGGTATGTCTAATTAACACAAGATCGGGAATAGTAGAACTAAAGAAAAAAATAATCTGGAATCAGATAACATTCTTTAGTCTGGGGGTAATGTGGGAGAAAGAGAGAGGGAGAAAGAAAGGAAGGAAGGAGAGAGAGAGAGGGAGAGAGATCATCAGTAGAATGACTAACTGCGTGGATTATATTTCTTTTCTATGGCAGGAAGAGTGCAAGAGTACGAGATCACTGACTTAGGTTGACAAATGTGTAAAGTCGGGGTGAAGCTTGACAATGACAACTTAAACACAGTGAAATAACCACCTGCATTCACCCTACTATGACATCAGAGGAAATAAAATGGAACAAAATAACCCTCCTCTTACAAAACAAACATGAAACCCAAACAAACAAAAACAAGATATAGCCAAGGAAAACAGATCAAACATTTTTGTGGAAATAGAGGAATAGTAACAGCTTTTTCAAGTGGAAAACTCATTCCGGGTGCCTACAGAACTAACCGCAGACTCAGCTGGGGTCTTGGGCTTCAGGCAGCATAGAGGGTATTGCTGAAATAACAGAGCGATTGTTTAAAAGTTAATGCATAAGCATGCTAGATTCCAGTTTCCTCTGCAATCCTACAGACAACAGGTTGCTAAAAAGAAGAGAGATTTAATCTCTTGTGAAAATGAATCTTCCTGACTCCCAAATGCAATTGTGGCTTTGATACATGGCTGGGGACAGGAGGATGAAGTTAAATAATTGCGCATAATAAAATTACCGAAACTTAAAAACCACAAGGAAATAGTAAAGGTATATAGAAACCAGGCGAGTAAAGAGTAAGAATATATTAACTAGAGGTCAATCCTAGAAAGAGGAAGGCTGCTAATGAGCATAGGTTGGATTTTTAACACTGAATCTGCTCATGGATCCTCTTCTGCCTGATTGTTAGATAAAAGGTTAACTATTCCAGGTCTGGATCTCTTTCCTCCCCGCTGGATTTATGTGATCCTAGAGGCACAGATGTTGTCTCCCAAACATATCATGCTGGGGCAAGTAACTAAATGATTTTGCATTGTTATTCATGCTGCTATTTGGATTGTTGTTATTATCTTTTTTTAATGTTCACTGGAGTTATTTATTCTCCCTCAATAAAGTGATGGTTTCAAGAAAAAAAAATATCTCAATTTCTTTTAAGAACTAATGCTAAGGGGCGCCTGGGTGACTCAGTCATTAAGTGTCTGCCTTCGACTCAGGTCATGATCCCAGGGATTGAGCCCCACATTAGGCTCCCTGCTCAGCAGGAAGCCTGCTTCTCCCTCACCCACTACCCCTGCTTGTGTTCCCTCTCTCACTGTGTGTCTCTCTGTCAAATAAATAAAAAAGAACTAATGCTAAGCTTATGTTGGGAAACACTAGTATAATATTTTTTATTCATCCCCAGTCATCTTGTAGTTTTGTTAATAGTGATGGGGATTGTACACCTAGTTTATTTATTAATATGTGAGCCATTTTGTACACTTTTCTAATGGCATTTCATTGAAATTCCAAAATTCTGGTTTTCTTTCATAATTCATGGTTCTTACAGAAAATATGGAAGCAGGAAGGGCCACTGGTTATTTGATAGTGAATATTAAATCTATTAGTTTAAGTTTTGTTTACTTATGGACCAATTTAGGAAATTTCCCTTACTTTTATTGAGCATTCTTCACAAAATTTGTCGACAGGTTTAATAAAATGTCTTCTTGTTATTATATATTGTAGGTGATCATACTTGCCATTATAATTATTGATTAGGCTAAAAATTAACATTTTCTAAAAACAAACATTCTTTATCCACTGAATTTTGTATATGTATGCATGTGTGTGCATGTATGTGTGTGTACGTATATTCATATATATCTCCTTATTATAATTGTTAAAATTTTATTTGCAATTTCTGAAAATATAATCCTAAACAAACAAATGAAAGAAGTAATGCTAAGCAATTTCTGAGTTAATACATGGCATTTTATAAGAATCACTAAGAGCATCTTTGTTCCTTGGAACATCATTTGGTTTTCAAAATAAAAAAGAATGTGCAAGAGCCAAAATTCAGTTTCTCCTTGTGGCTCCTTGACGGGGATTAAACTCTCAGTAACTTTAGTGATTCCTTTTAAATCGGACAAATTATTTGGGTTCAGTTATCTTGAACTGAAGTGTTAAAAAAAAGTAAACAAAAACTTAGCAAAGTTTTTAAAAAAATCTTCTTTCATTATTGTCTCTACTTGTCAACAAACTCTACTAGGTATATGGATTTCCATGATCAGATAGCATGTTACTAAATTCCATGAAGCAAACAGACACACATCCATATTCCTGATACATAACTGGCTACATAGTTTGTAGGGTTCAGTGAAAACAGGAAACTGTGAGTCTCTTGGTTCAAAAAGATAACCGCAAGTCTTTAAGCAAGCAGAAGGCCCTCCCCGCCTCCCTGTCCCCCTGCCGCGCCCCATCCCCCTAGCACCAGGCTCTGAGGAACTACAGAAGTCACCGGTCCATGAAGTCAGCCTGTATGATGCAACTTTTTCTCTTGTTCTCCACAGATCCCATCCTTCCTTTCATTTTCCTAGTTATTTCAACTGGAAAATATTTTTAATTTTTCTCCTAAAGGCAAATTTCTTCTGGTCAGCAAGTAGACTGGTAAGAACCTTGGGAGATGGGGCAATTGCATTTTTCAAAGCCATCCTAAAGGCCTAAAATTACTAATCTCTCAAAGAGAATTCTTATTGCCACGGGCAGTTTGCAGGCAAAGCTTTGGTTACAGCTCCACAAAAGTAAAAATGGAATATCTCATCTACTAAATAAAAACTAGAATGCTAAAGATGTGTCAGATATATAAATGTAAACCTTCCTTATATGTCCATAGGAAAATTGAGAGCAAAGGAGAAAAAGAGAGGAAGAGAGCTTTCTGAACAGTCTATTTGTCCTATTTGGATGATTTTGATTTCTCCAGATTTCCAAAAATAAGTTAAATTATTGTAGATGCTATAATTATTTTAGTTTTAATGTACTATTCAAAGTAATTATATGTCAAATAAACATGAAGTTCATATATTAAAATTATTTTTGATATGGGAAGGCTTTATTTTTTATATTAAAAACACATTGATCATTAGAGTAAATGTTATTATGAAATAATTTTTCAAGAAATCTTAAGTTTTTGTAATACCAAAAATCATTTGATAGTCAACAAGTTGCTTATTACTGGATTTACTTACCTTTCGTATTTTTGTCAATAACCAATTTGTGTTTAGATGGGGTAATCCTATTTCGTCTAAATTTGTCATGCATTTTACGTAATATTGTAAAATACACTGTTGATTTAGGGCTCTAGAATGAAACTGACATAGATTTATGCCACAATGTATTTATAGAGAGAAGAAAATAGTTACATCAGTACAAAGGGTATTGTAATAGAACTAATTACAATAAAATACCCACTAAGTAGCACAATAAATATAATACCACAGTTTGTTTCTTCTCAGATAAATTAAGTAAAGCAGTAAAGCATTTAGGTTTCAGATAGCAGCTCTGTACCACAAACCTGTTGAAGAACAAAATTCTTGCCAGCTCACTGTTCTACTACCTCCAGATTGGATAATGATCAAGAAAAAAGTAGATTTACAAGATCCTTCCATTTCCATTTAATGGGTCAGAAGGTATTCACAAGGCTGCAACAAACTCAAGGGAGTCTTAGAAATGGTGTCTTTGTCTTGGCGGGGGGGGGGGGCAGGCACTAGCTAACATATCCTATCATTAGGAAAGAAAGGTTGGATGGATATTGAAAACAATTTGAATTTTTTGTCATCACAGAAACATTATGGGAGGTCAACTGTTTTCTAAATACAGGGATATCTTAGAGGGATTCTAAGTTGTAGACTATGATAATTAAGAGGACAATCTGGCAGAGATTTAAGCAAAAGGTTTTTGGAGGAATCCAAAGGTTGAAAGAATTCCTACTGGACAAAACTGTGTGCTTTTAAGAGGATGGACTCAAAGTTTATACCAATAATAACTTTGAGTACAGGTATTAGTAAAAGCTTGGCACAGAGCACTCTATCTCCCTGAAGAATCCACTCAGTTTCAAAAACAGTTATCCAGTTATCCCCCAGTAACACATTTGGTTTCGGTGGGGTGCTAAAAGCTTCACATTATTTTCAACATGAACCCAGGAAGTGGACTGGATTTAGGACGGGATACCACAGATGGTGGAGGATGGTTGAGCTAAGCAAAGAAACTAAGACTAAAACATGGTTATCAGCCTGATATTGTAGGATACATGGAAGAATATCCTCCTTAGAATTGAAGAATATCATTCAAGACCTGAACACACATGCATCCTAGAGTTCCTAGCAGTTTATTACTAATTTTTGTGATTGAATGAATAAACGATTGAATGAATAAGCTAAATACAAATAAACACACATATATATACACACATATACATACATTTTGAGCTGAAGACAGAACAAACACTGGTAGAAGACCAGTTTATTTTTTCTTCAGCAGCCACTGAAAAAATAAATTAATACAAAACTTGTAATCTGTTGTTGACTGCTTTATTTACAAAGAAGCTGGTTTGTAAAAATAGATCTCTTGGCATTATCTTAGAAGGTTCTGCTTTGTCCCATGATGCAAGCAACAAGTTATTCTACTAAATGTTCAAAGAAGGGTAAATGTTGATATAAACAGAATGTAGTAAGGGATGTTCAGTCCTCAACTTACTTGACCTCCCTTCAATATCTCAGATGAATAAACTCTATGAAACTATGAAACTAACTCCTCCATCCTGAAACCCTTTTCACTCTTAGTTCCTAGAATGACATCAACATTTTCTGTGTTACCCATTCCTTACACATAAAAATAAACTTATATTTTATTCAAATCTGTATTTTTTCCTATTTATCAAGTATATCTATCCAGAAACCTGGGGCTTATCCTTAGCTTATTTTTCTCCACCATGTTTCATATTTAATTAGACTCCAATTCATGTCAATTCTACCACTTTAGTGTGTCTTGGTTAGTCTATTCTTTCCCATTTCACGATCCCAATATAGCATTGTATTGATTCTTCATTTGCATTAGTACATAAACTGGTATCTTTGCCTTTTTTTAAAAAACCTACCCCTCCCCACACCTAACTGATCCTTTTCATGGTTCCAGGAGAGTTTTGTAAAATGTGTACTTGTTTTGCCCCTTCCTTTCAGATCCTTCACTACTCTTCATTTCCCGTAGGATTAATTCCCCCAAGACTTTGCCTAAACTACCAAAAGTCTCAATGATTAGATCTTCTTACAGTATCAGCCTTATGTTTATCATTCATCATCATCAAAAACAGGGAACAAAAGCAAAAATAAACTTCTGGGAATACACCAAAATAGAGTTTTTGCACAACAGAGGAAACCATTAACGAAAAGGCAGTGCTCTCTTTGGCAGCACATATACTAAAAACAAAAAGGCAACCTGCTGAATGGGAAGAAGATGTTTGCAAATGATGTATCTGATAAAGGGCTAATATCCAAAAAATATATAAAGAACTTATATAACCCAATACCAAAACACCTTGAAATAATCCAAATAAAAAGTGGTCCAGAAATAATCCCAATAAAAATGAATAAACATTTTTCCAAAGACTATATGTATATATGTAAATATATATGATGAAATATTAGTGATAACAAAGAATGAGATCTTGCCATGGTGACAACAAGGATGGACCTAGAGGGTATTATGCTAAGTGAAATAAGTCAGACAGAGAAAGACAAATACCATATGATTTCACTTGAATGTGGAATCTACAAAACAAAATGAACAAACAAAAGCAGAAACTGACCCATTAATACAGACAACAAACTAATAATTGCCATAAGGGAGGGGGATATGGAGATGAAAGCAAAATGGGTGATGGGAAATGAGAGGTATAGGCTTCCCATCGTGGAATTAATAAGTCACGGGGATGAAAGGCGCAGCACAGGGAATATAGCCAATGGTATTTTAATAGCATTTTATGGTGACTGACGGTAGCTACACTTGTGGTGAGCATAGTATAATATATAGACTTATCAAATCACTACTTTATACTCCTGAAATTGATGTAACATTGTCAACTATACTTTCATTTAAAAAAAGAATGAAAGAAAAGAAAGCCAGGTCTAATCATAGAGAATTTGGGTAGCTAAAGTTAAGAGGATCAAAGACAGCTATTGCTTGAAATTTCAGGGATGAGATTAATCCAAGTATTAGTCATTAAACATGGTGGTAACAGAAACAGAACTGGGCCAAAATGTAGTAAGAATCATGGATCAGAACATTTCCTGGTGTTCTCTCTTGCTTTTGTATGCCTGTTGGGACTTGTTCTGTGGTAGAATCCACAAGACTCCATGTGCCAGAAACAAGTGGATTAGGCAGTATGGGGTGAGAATTATTTAGAAAGGCAATGCACAACTGGTGGTTCTGGCATCTTGCTGTAAACTAGTTCTATTAAATCTTAAAAAGGAGGTTCTCTTGCAAGTTAATCAGTCTGAATTTCCAGCATAATAGGAAAAAATCAAGATTACTTAAATTCAGAAAAAAAGTTAGAAGAGGAGGCCAGAGAGACAATGAGATCATTTGTGAAACTTGAGGTTCTAAATAGATAAAAATTAAGAAAATTAGTGTCAGAAGGTGTAAAAAGTAAAAGTAAGTTTTATTTATCATAAGACTATTTAAATACAGTAACCTCAAATATTAACTTTAAGCTCTGGCTCCCTTCTTATGTCCAATCTCTCATCTTCTGTCGCAGCTGAGTCTCTTCTTGATAGAGTCAAAATATCCCAACATATCTAAATAACTTTCCCTGATTAATTCAATCAGAAAGCCAGAGACAAGATTCACATCCATATCTCCCTCACTTCAAATTCATTTCTCTGCTTTTTCAATCATATCATGCTCTCTCATAACTTGCAGAAAGTTAGAAAATTGAGAATCAACTATTCCAATACTCTGCATTATATAAAATACCACACTGCAATTTTTTAAGTGAAAAAAGTGAGATGATGAGTGCTAGAGACTTGTCCAAAGCATTCACCTAATATCTAGTAGTTACAGAATTACTGGAAGCAACAGCATGAAGGACTTTATATATATATTTTCCCTCCCTCTTTCTTTTCTGCTTTTATCTTCTATTATTTCTTTATACAAAGCTTTGTGCCCAAACTGATATGAACAGCACATGCAGTCATGCCTCGCACATTCTCTTTAAGTCCAGTTATTCCATTCCCAGATGCTTCAAACTTTTGTGCATCTTGCTGACTTTGCAGATCTTCCTTCCCACCAGCAACTTTTACATCTATAAACCTTCATCTGCTCTCATTAGACTTTGCTTACCCCACCACACTAGCTAACTCATCACGGCTTAACCTCTTCTGAGCTCTGAGGGTGTATAAGTGGCTAGACTTTAACTGATAAAAATAATACGATCCCATGTGTTAGATGCTAATCATTATGTTTTATGAATGATGGATGTGTATATCAGTCAGGCCCACTAAGATACTGCCATTAAAACACAAGATATCAAAGGAGAGAAAGAGTACTTTCCATGTCATTTCATGATAGGAAATACTTTACAGAAGACAAATATTCTCCTATTCCAAAAATAAATAAAAATATTAAAAATTAACACAGTAAGTAAACTTTGAAGCAAAGAAGGGTTTTGCCAGGGTTTCCTTTCTCTCCTTTCTCCCCCCATCCATTTCCCCCTTGTTTAATTCCGTACTTGTCCTACTTCATTCTCCCCAGCTCCATTTTTTTCTGAATCATTGCCTCTGACTCTTGTTATTTATTCATTTATTTATTTATTCAAGCATTGACAATTCTGAGACATTCCCAGCTCAGCAATCTACAGATCATTCATCAGCATGTGAATGTCTTCCCAACAGTGACCTTGGCACTCCCAGAACAACATACTCTTTCTCCTGGTCCATTAGGTCAGTGTTCTTGTTACAGAGCAATTCTAAATCTAGGGAGAAAGTTGATCACTTTAAAGGTTACATGATCTCTTTTAAAGATTACATAAGTGGGTTCCATTTATGTAATTATTGTTGAATTATTAGGAAAAATGAAAATAAACATTGAGCAAAAGTTTAAGAAATCAGCAGGTGGTAGTAAGACATTCTTTATTCTTTTTTTGGCAAGACAAGGTCTACTGCTCAATTTAGACCAATATTTTTTCCCTGAAATACATTGCTTGTAGTGGAGCAGTCAGCAACAGGAAAAGTTTGAGCCTTATTCGGGCACTTGGGTTGTGATATATAATATACGCCCCTTTGCTCATACTATTTTCTCAGATTGGAAGGTCTTTTTGTTGTTGTTATTGTTCCTCTGAATTCCTTAGCTAAACACCAAAACTACATGCTCGGAGAAGCCTTCCCTAATCTCTTAAACACTGGGAAGAAAGGACATTGTCTATGGGCACAGAACCCCTAGTTTTGAACCCCACCCTACCAACATTAGCTTCATGAACTTGACAGTTGTATTTATCTGACGCAAATTTTCATAAACTGTCTAATGTAGTTTTTCTCTTTCAGGGTCATTAAAAAAAAACTGCAAACCCTAGATTTAAAGTATTCTACACATAAGACATACTTGATAAATGGTAATCTTCTTACTACTCTTTAGTTTTCCCACTTAGTAATAGTTTTCTTCCTATTTTTATAATAATTATTTAGCCCCTCATTAGATCCTTTTGTTCCCATGTTTGTGTATTAACCCAAGATCACTACAAATTGAGTAGGAGAGAAGGGTTATTGTAGGAATAATGCTTGGGAGGTATAAGCCCAGAAAGACAAAAGTGGGGTGAAGGGGGAAGTGGAGCAACAGAAGACATGATGCAGGGGAAGGTAATTCCTTATTGTCCTGGCACCATTTCAAACTGAGCAGGGATGAGCTACAGAAGTTATATCACCCCACAGAACTTAGGATGTGTTGAGAGGAATAGCACATGAAATAGTCCTCCATGGTAAGGGAGATTTGTGTGCCTGAATCCTTCCTGCCTCCTTTCTCATTGGTCTAAGTTCACCACAAGGGGAGATAACACCTCCCCTTTCTGAGTTAAATTCTTTGACTCTTCAGTGGACATTGTGGAAGGGGGTCTTACATCCCCATGGTGTGTTGTTTAATGCAAATCTGAAAGAGAAGGGTCAACTTGGAGAAAGTAGGTACCAACAGAGTAAGAAAACAGGATATGGTTGGAATCCAGGAAGGCACACTAGGTATATATACCAATGCACTTATTCTCTCATTATATGAGGTAATACTTGAGGACAAATACTTTGCAATATTTTTTTTCTATATTTTGTAGTTGGTGTAGTGGCTGGTACTGAGTGTCTGCTTGTAAGTAAATGAAAGAATCAAGGAATCAACACATAAGCAATATCATGGTACCAAAATAGTCTATTACTTCATTCTATTATTATACTTCATTCTATTACTCACTGAATGATATATACAACATTAGCTGATTGAATTAGAGTGCCAATTCAAATTATTGTTTTTTAACCAATTAATTGTGATGAATGAGCCACTTATTTGCTATAAAGATTACCAAAATCATAGAGAAGACAGAATCAAAACAAGGTAATCTGGGTTATTTATATATCTGTTGCTTTTTTACTTCTGCAAAAAAGGATTGATTCTCTTCCCTTTCCATGTCTTTCTCCATTTGTGACTCCCTAAACTGTTCTTAGAGCTTTTTGCTCCTTTCTTTTACATTTACTGCCATAGTGTTTCCATCATAAAAACCTGAAAAAAAACCAAAAACCAAAAACAAAATACTATATAAAACACACATCCCTGAGCTCTGGATATATTCCTTTCACTGTTTACATGTTTATATAATGCTTTGTTTTTCTGTCTTGTTGTGCATGTTTATATGTGCAGATGCCAGAAATAAATTTTTTAAAAAATAACAGTAACTTTAAAAACAAAACAACCAGTATATCACACTGATTCATTTTTTAAGGAAAATTACTTGTTGTTCTACAGGATAGCATAGAAAACACCTAAGTTAAAGTTGGGGAGAGCCCTTGGGAATAATATTTCAAACATTTTCCAGCACTGACTAGCACAGAGAAGTGAAGACTATATATTGCATAACATACAGATGGACAACTTAATTAAAATGAAATATCTACTTCTGGAAGAATGTATCAGATCCCTTGAGTCATGCATATGGATGGCTAGCAGGAGCCTTTGAAAGATCTTTGTCAGGCTGGCAATTATGTAGCACATGAGCCAACACTTGCTGTCTACCACCCCAGCCCTATGTGGTAGCAACAACTAATCACTGATCTATGTTCTATATTGAACCTGGAAGTAACAGTCTTAATGACATTCTTTGATTCCGGTAGGTTAGTTTCCCCTTTGCTCCCTCTCGACAAAGGGCTTGTATCCAGATTAATGTTTTATTTGCTACTGGTTTTATAGATTTGAGTAAGTATTTAAATAGCTCAATGCAACTTTTTCAGGCTCTCACTTTACTTAACATGTTGCATACGAGAAATACCATCTTTGAAAATAGAAAAAAAATGCACAAACTCAAAGTCATCTGCTACATAGCTACATTTTCCAGAAGCAAAAGTATAGATCAGCATTTACCCAACTGCAAACACATATTATACCAAGCAATTTTATTAGGACTTCCCTTTAGAAAATGGTATTTTTTTAATGGTAAAATGAATTTTCATCACCTGCATACTCTCTTTCCCACTTTTCTTTCCTACCACCACACAAACATTCATAGTACTTATGTGTCAATTAAAGCCTCAGACAAAACCTGCTGCAAAGATACCAGTTTTGTGTTATTTCAGTGCTATGGAAATGTCTGGGTTCAAAGAAACTGCGAATCAGAGAACATTTCTAAATAGAAACTGGGAGAGTAGTGTTTCACAAAACTCACTTAAGAGACACTACTAGGCTAGATGAAGTTATATGGAGGAGCAGGAACTGGTTTTCAATTCTTCAGGTCTTTTCTCAAAGACACTGTACAGAAGAAGCCATCTTCATGTGGTTCTATATCTGTAAAATTTTGAACTTCTGTTAAACTACCCTCATAGTATGCCTTGCCTGTAGTTATACTTTTATAACACTTAATATTTAGTGTCAGTTATTCCACACAGGATTTAATTTACTTTTCATAACAATCCTTCAAGGTGGCTATTAATATCCTATTTACAGATGATGGCACTACAGTTTAAGTAGTTGAAAAAAGTCTCTATGTCTGTCGTTTGCAACAACATGGGTGGATCTAAAGGTATAAAGCTAAGTGAAGAGACTAAGTAATGCTAAGTGAGAGACAGACAAATACCATATGATTTAACTCACGTGTAGAATTTAAGAAATAAAACAAAGAAAAAAAGAGACAAGCAAAAAACAGATTCTTAACTATAGAGAACAAATGGATGGTTACCAGAGGGGAGATGGGTAGGAAGATGGGTAAAATAGATTAAGGAGATTAAGAGCACACTTATCATGATGAGCACTGAGTAACGTATAGAATTGGTGAATCACTATATTGTACACGTAAAACTAATATAACAATGTATGTTAATTATATTGTATTTAAAATTTTTAAAAAGGGAACTGCCAAAAGAAAAGAGTCATTCATATGTTATGGTCAGACATTTTGAATTATGTTATTGATTCTAATTTCTTACTTTTTACTCTTTTCCTGTCTAAGTTTTTGATCCTAATAGTAGGTCATAATTTAACCTCAACGATGTCTAAAATAAAAACAATCAACAATGTTTGATATAATGTATTGTTATACCATGCATCTGGGTAACCAAATTTCCATACTTTACACAAATAGTCTCTGTAAACACCTAAGTCACTTATCTAAAGACACATATACAATTTTATCAATTTAATTTCCCAGATCTGGTGAACAGAGTCAAGTAGCTTAAATAGCAGTGGGTATGTCCTCATCCTCCTCTGGTCTCCCATTACTTCTCAGACTGCCTGATCTCTTCACAGTCACACAATGTGCTATTTGGAACAAAATATTTTCTCTGAAGCTGTATTAAAAACATCCATTAAGGTATTTAACCCAAGCTTCCCTCATAGAGGCTTTTGAATTGTAATGGAGGACTCAAAGGGTTTAATGACATTACTCACAAAATTTTAATAGCAAAATTTAGGTAGCATAATAGGAAGAGAAGAAAATACTTCAAAAGGATATTCATTCTGGGAATCCTTTAGAAGCTGGCCCATGAACTTACACTGCCTTCCCTGTTATTTTCTGGAGAAAGTGTCCATGGGGTGCACTAGAGCTCAGATATGAGTCTTTCATCTAGGGCTGTGCTTTGGTAGATAAATGAAATATTGGTCAAATGAGAACTTGAAGCCTAAACCAAGATACATATGCTGGTCAGCAGAATTGGAAGAGGAGATTCTGACAAGAGGAATTTTTTGGGAGGAAAAAATTAGTTATTACAGCTGGGGAGGGAGAGAAATAAAAATTGAGATATCAAGGTTAATTTCCCTCACCTAATACAAGTTTTTAACATTTTTGGTAAAACTGTCACCACATTTAGTTGCAAAAGCATGCCTAGAGAGCATGTCTTGAAGTGGATTATTATGAAGTGAAATCCTAACTGTGAATGTACTGTATCCAGAATGGTTGGTTGAGAGCAGAGATAGTAACATAAAGGGCTTTATTAGCAGAGTTGAATCAATAGAGTTATGAAATGGGAAATAGTAATGTAGAATTATGAAAAGATATTGTCTAGAACATCTATGTGACTGAGTTTTTTAATGTTTCATTTGTGTCTTAACTATTTAGAAAAGTGACAGCATTTCCCTGCCATACATCAGTTTCAAAAGCTGGTGCTATACATATAAAACAACTTCCCTTGAAGGATTTCCTCAGATACACTGTCAACATTAGTGTAAGCTCTGAAAATAAGCCATTGAGTGGAAATCACTTGCTGCCTAAATTATTTCTTGCTGCTGAAATTGAAATCTCACTAATGCCTAAGTAAAAATATAGCTCTTATAAATAACTGGACCCAAGAAAAGACTACTTCTACACAGAGACATTATTGAACCAATTGTTCTAAATATCCAGATAATTTGGTCTTATGGTACCCTTATAAAAATTATCTTAGAAAGAAAGAAAGAAAGAAAGGAAGGAAGGAAGGAAGGAAGGAAGGAAGGAAGGAAGGAAGGAAGGAAGGAAAGGAGGAAGGAAGGAAGGAAGAAAGGAAAAGAAAAATAAAAAAGAATGAGGTACATTTTTCGAAAAGTATTATATGTGCATTTTCCAAAAAGTATTGTATCTTCCAAGTCTTTATTGTCATATCTACCAAAAAGAACTTAGCAGTATGTGAAAAGCAGTTATTAGGAGGGCTCATGCTATCAATACTTCATATTTGTGATGCTAGCTTATTTGCCCATTATTTTAAAATCTGTAACTTACATTAGACACATCATAAATCCTTAAACTAAGAACAAAATGCAGTGAGGGAGAGAATTATGTTTATTTCAGCTTTTTTTAAGCGACTCACCTCAGCAATGGATCACAGGTGGCAAAGGATGGTGAAATCAGATGGGTCTAGAGAAGGAGTGGGCTATTTCTAACAAGAGAGCATATTAAGATTGAATTCACTGAGTGGTCTAGCAATATATAACCATCAAAGTACCAGAAGTCTAAATAGGGTATCTTTGAAACAGGATAGCTGAATAAGCTAATAAAATATCAAAACCTAGGAATGTCCCTTCATATTATGGGAAGAGTTGTCTCACAGATGTAGGCAGATAAGGTTTAGTAAATGAAGGAATCACTTCCCAGGGAGAGGAAGAAATTAACAGGTAGCAGTGGATGTGGTTGACATCTCAGTCCAATGGAAAACTTTCATAATTCTAATATGAAACATGGGAACATTTAAACCAAGAGATGTGAGTAAATAAGCCTAGGAACACTTATCCTAACACTTACCTGTTATTAAAAAACAAAACAAGAATTTTTGCTAAGTATTCTATTCTCTTTAAACTGACTTGTAGGGCTCCAGACAAGCTGTCTCAAATTATGTCAGAATCATGCCAAATGATTCCAGGAGGGTCTAGTTACATTTATTCCAGGAGGTTCTAGCTACATTTAATTTCTAATTATTTCTCATATGTCATACTCTCAAGGTTTTCCAACATTAACTAGGTTTTTCCATTTGGCTAAAACTATCTTATTCATTCTCTTTGGCACAATCTTATATCATCTGTACAGTCTTCAGAAGAAAGAAACTTAAAATTTTTCTCTTCTGTGATGCCTGCATTGATTATTCCTCTTTCTATCATCTCAAAAATCTTTGTCTATACCTTTTTAGGCTACTTACCAAATTTTGCTTTAAAAAACCTGCTTTGCATCTGTGCATCTTCTAATTAAACATGTTATAACTTCTAGACTACGGATCATATTTTTGTGTGTTTTTGCTTTGTAATCTTCATAAATCAGAGCTCAGAATTGAGCCTAATATGTATTTAATAAATGTACATTGAATAAATGCAAGAACACATTAATCCCACTTCCAGTCCTAATTTTGTATGACTATTTGAGGAATTTTTTCTCACTTCCAATATTCTTCAGGAATATGAACTTCAGGAATATGAAAGGTCATATGGCATAGTAGAAAGTAAAATTTAAGAATATCCAATGGAAAAAAGACAGTCTCTCCAACAAATGGTGTTGGGAAAATTGGACAGTCACATGCAGAAGAATGAAACTGGACCATTTTCTTAACCGTATACATAAATAGGCTCAAAATGGATGAAGGACCTAAATGTGAGACTGGAACCCATCAAAATCCTACAGAAGAACACAGGCATCAACCTCTTTGACCTTGGCTGCTGTGCTTCTTGTTAGACACGTCTCCAAAGGCAAGGGAAACAAAAGCAAAAATGAACTACTGGGACTTCATCAAGATCAAAAGCTTTTGCACAAGAAAGGAAACAGTCAGCAAAACCAAAAGACAACCTACAGAATTGGGGAAGATATATGCAAATGTCTTATCACATAAAGGGCTAGTATCCAAAATCTATAAAGAATTTATCAAACTCGACACCCAAAGAGCAAATAGTACAACCAAGAAATGGGCAGCAGACATGAACAGACATTTTTCTAAAAAAAGACATACAAATGGCCAACAGATACATGAAAAAATGCTCCACATCACTTCGCATCAGGGAAATACAAATCAAAACCACAGTGAGATACCACCTCACAACAGTCAGAACAGCTAAAATCAAAAAGTCAGGAAACGACAGATGTTGGCGAGGATGCAGAAAAAAAGGAACCCTCTACACTGTTGGTGTTGGAATGCAAGCTGGTGCAGCCACTATGGAAAACAGTATAGAGGTTCCTCAAAAAGTTGAAAATAGAGCTACCCTACAACCCAGGAATCCCACTACTGGGAATTTACCCTAAAGATACAAATGTAGTGATCTGAAGGGGCACATGCACCCCAATGTTTATAGCAGCAATGTCCATGATAGCCCAACTATGGAAAGAGCCCAGATGTCCATCAACAGATGAATGGATAAAGAAGATGTGGTACACACACACACACACACACACACACACACTGGAATATTACTCAGCCATCGAAAAAATGAAATCTTGCCAATTTCCATCCAATGTGGATGGAACTAGAGGGTATTATGCTAAGCGAAATAAGTCAATCAGAGAAAAACAATTATCATATGATTTCACTCATATGTGGAATTTAAAAAATTAAACAGAGGAACATAAGGGAAGGAGGGAAAAATAAAACAAGATGAAATCAGAGAGGGATGCAAATTGTACAAGACTTTTAATTGTAGGAAACAAACTGAGGGTTGCTGGAGGGGAGGAGAGGGGTAGGGTAACAGGGTGATGGACATGATGGCACGTAATGTAATGAATACTGGGTGTTATACGTGACTGAAGAATCACTGAATTCTACGTCTGAAACTTATAACCCACTATAT
The DNA here is from genome assembly GCA_002007465.1 of Ailurus styani. NCBI lineage: Eukaryota > Metazoa > Chordata > Mammalia > Carnivora > Ailuridae > Ailurus > Ailurus styani. The sequence goes on from LNAC01000180.1 coordinate 3,759,221, forward strand.
GTTAATTAATTGAATTTAAATTTAACTTAAATTCTAAAAATAATAAAAAAGAAAGTAAAATGTATAGGCAGATAAGGTGTATGAGTTCTGATTGAGAGTCATTAGATGCTATGCAATCCCAAGAGAATTACCAACTTTCTAGTCTCAGAGGGAGTTGGACCTTCTAGAACCTCTCCAACTCTGTTCTTTTGAACATGTGATCCATGTTGGGCCACTGATTTTTAAGCTCACAAATAATAAGCCTGTCAGTATATTAATGAATACATATTTTGAATATTTTTTAGATAAACTCACAATGTATAAATTACATAACAAAATGCCATGCAAAGTACTCTGTATCATAGTCGTGGAAATAAAGAGATGTCATTAGGTAAGAGAATTGTTAGCTTTTATTTGTTAGTAATAAAATTTAAGTTCCTGACACAGACCAGAATGAGACTTTAAACTGCTGATATCAATGAGAATGTCAAGCTATATTTAAAAAAAAAAAAGAAAAGGAGAAAAAAACTGCTCTATGCATACTGAAGAACACACATCTACACATACACACACACATCAAACAATGAGCTCATGTGTAATGAAAGACAAGAATGCTCATTAACTGGAGACAGAAGTCCTGAGTAATCTTACATCAAGAAGTTAATTATACCCTGACTTAGCAATAATTTTCTCTTGGGGCCACTTTTTCATAAACAGAATGAGAGTGGTAGCCAAAATTATCTTTTCAACCAATATATATCTTTCAACTCCCTTCCAACTTACACATTTGATTGATTGTTCCATGTTTTCTGAAATCAAAAACAAAGAGAAAAACAAAGAACAAACAACAGCAACAACAAAAGATATGTGAATTCTTGGTTGTGTCACTAATGTGTACCTTCCCAGTAGATGGGAAGTATGGAGACATTCCTTAGCAGATAAGGAACTCGGAGCTTTTCCACCACTCTCAGAGCATGCTTACTTTGCTAGTCCAGTTCTTCTTCCTAGCACTAGTACATGATGAAGCAAATGTCATTACTGTATATTATTTGCCCTTGGAGAAATAAGTTTTCAGGTTTATCTGTAAAAAGTCATGATTATACTCTTGATAAATGATCGATGTGGACTCTCCAAACTACAGAATTCAGTTACAAATAATCCTAACATTTCCCACTCTTCTAAACGTACTCCATTATTTACAGCCATCTATCCCGCCATGCCTGTGTAACAGAAAAACGTCTGACACTATGGTAAGTAACTGTTTTGATAATGTCCAAATCCAGATATTCACCAATATGAGAGTGCTGAGCATACTGCATAATCAATTTGAATAACGAGGTATTATATGCAATTGCCTCTTTGCAAATAACTTTTAAAGAATTGAGTAGTTTTTCAAAGAGTTTCTGAATTGGCCAAAGGGTCTGAACAACTGCAGAACACTATTTCATCTACCTGAGTATTTTTGTAGCCCTGTTTTGTCTGTGGATTCTGTGCAATCTATTTACAATGTGGAGTTTAAACTGGGATCGCTCCAAAGATTTGCTACACTTTGTCATTATTTGAATTTTGTTCTAACAAATGTCTAAAATCTACTTTTAGCCAAAGTGTAAATCCTCCCTGAAATAAAGAATGGATATTTCAGCCAACTAGTTTGATAGCTGCCTAAATGTGAACAGTATTAACTATAATCCTGTCTAACGACAGAATCAGCTTGTATAAAACTACTCACTGTCCTATCTAGGAGATTCTGAAATATATGAAACCACAGAAAAGGGAAGAAATCTCCCAGGACCTTCTCTTTTATGATTACCTCAATTAATAATATTTAATATTATCATAAAAGAAAATTGAGGAAGTATTAAAAATCAGATAAAATGTAAATAATTTATATTCTCATTATCTCACAGTGTATTTCCTTTTAGACTTTCTTTCTATGCAGAGGTTTACTTTTTTATTTCCATAATTATTATCGTATAATATATATTATTTTATAACCAGCATTTTCATTTAACATATGGATTAATACCACTCTTTGGAACCATAAGAATGAATTTAATCAAGTTTAGCTGGACTACTAATATCTGACATTTTGATACTTTGATTACAATGATGCTTATTTTAAAATATGTTATAGAATATTATCACTATTATTGTTTTTTACAGTTAATAACAATCATATTAGTAACTTATTGAATTTACTCAGTTAAATAATTCATATAAATATCTCATTTAAACCTCTCCTTACATCTAGGGTGAAAATAGGATTACTAATCTCTATTGCTGATGAGGAAAATGAGATTAAGAGATGTTAAAAGTTTTTCTCAAGATCATAGGGTAAAGGATGAAGTAGGAACCTGACATGTATTGGTATGTGTTCTTAGCCACTATTTTACTGAAGTTTAAACAAAGTTGAAATAGGAAGATATAGAGAGATTAAGACATGGGTCTATTCCAGCAGAAAATAAACCAACCTAGAAAGAAACACAAGATACTGAAGAGCAACCCACTTTTCCTTTTGCTTTATCAGATGGGGTTCTGTGCTTCTCGGTCTCTTCTATCTTGGCTCTTCAAATGTGATAAATCACATTAAACTCTCCTTAATTGCAAAGTTTGTGCTTCGTGTTTCCTGATCTCTAAAATTTGAGGAACTAAGTCCCAAACAGAACTTAGTCTAGAACCCAGTTTACATCCCAGCTTCTGTCCATATATCAATGCATGGCACAGAGCAAAGTTAGGGAGTGGTGCTCACGTCCCAGATTATAAAGCTGCTAGCTTCTCTTCTGGAAAAAAGGAGAAGCTGGGTACGGAGATGCAAAGTCAGCATCTAACTGTGCATAATCATACCACTGTGCATAGGAAGCTAAATAGAAAAACAACAATTTCAGATCAATGAAAAAGTAGTTGTTACATTAGAGGACATTTCAAACTTACAGGGCTCAGAAGTAATTCTGAAAACACTTCCTTCATAAAACAGAAGCAAATTTCTTAAAAATACCTATTTAAAAATATTCTATTAAAAATATTTTGAATAAAAAAATCAGTGAAGTAAAATCCCTACTAGTAAAATAAAAGCTTAATTTAAAAATTGAAAGATCTTATAATAGAAACCTTTATCAGCAATATAGACCATTACTTTGAAAATATTTTGAGACTATAGGAACATATTTTTTTTACAGGGAATGAGAGGGAAAACATGATGAAAAATAAGTTTCAAGTGTTTAAAACATGAACTAGATCTATCCAAGAATGAAGAAGATATGGTCCTAAGACAATAATTGATGAAATTTTCCTAGATATAAAATTAAAGATCTCATATTATGAAGATTCAAACAATTCCAAACAAAGATAACGATCAAAAATAAATGCCAAGATGGTGTGAGTAAAGCGTTATTTTAACTATTAAGAACATTTCTTTAAAAGTTCTAAGGAGGCCAAATTGTCTGCAAAAGCATTAAATTCAATTTAAATCTATAAATTTCCATTTTGAACCAATACAATCAATCGCTAGGACAATATACAGAAAATCACTGGGGGGAAATACATGGACTCCAGATTTTATATTTCTACTAACCTGTAATTTATATGAAAAGACAATGGAAAGATAATTCTCCAAAATGAGAAGATAGAAAACATAACATGCAATTACCTTTGCTGAAAAATTACTTAAAAATATTCACAACAGTACCAAGCAATAATCAACAATAATTACTGAAAGGAGAAATTGCACTTGGAAATAGCTATAGGCATTTTTCTTCAAGTAGTAATGTATTTATACTTTTCTTTCAGTCTATTTTTTGACTCTTCCTACAGATCATACATGTTCATTATTAAGGGGATTTAGTCATGGGTCCTTTCCCATATTCCTTTTTCATCTCTCCTTTCCTCTTTTCTTCTTCTCTCTGCTCAAAAGCATCTCAGGCTTAAGACTTAACTCTGGAAATTCCTTACCTCACAGAATCTCTGCCTGTGATTCTACATTGAGGCTGAGAGTACCTGCAAAGCTACAGTTATTTAAGCCAGAGTTTGAAATCAACTTGACATTTCCCTCTTCCATATCTCTAATCCCTCAGAAAGGACCAATGGTTCTACATCCAAACTCTAACCCAAGCCTACCACGCTTCTATTTGTCTGATGCCACACTTTAGTCCGAGCCTCCATAGTCCTTGCTTCAAAGATTACAACACATTCTTAATTAAATAGTTCTCAAACCTTTCTGTCCCTTCCACTCTCCTAATACACACTGACCCACACTGAAATAATGGCCAGCATAATTTTTCCAAGTCACGTTATTACATCTACTTAGCACTCTCTTTACTCTCTTTGCCTACTGCCATGGTTTAGGTCTTAGATTAAATTTCTTTCCTCAGAGTCATTCCCCGACTCTCAAATCAATGCTAACTATTCTTCAAAATTTCTGTCATGTTACCATGTAGTTTCTTTCAGAGTGCTTATCACAACTTTTGTCATGTCCTCCTTTCACAGCATTTATCACATGCTTGATAGCATGCACCTGTTTGTTTCCTGACTTGCTTCTCTGCTATATTGTGAGGTCCTTGACAAAGGGGTCCCTCTGTGTTTTAGGTGATCAGTATATATCTTTGCCCGGAGAAGGTGTACACTACTATAGGATTAACTAATGATTGGCGACTATTTTATTCTATATTGCCACTAAAGAATGTTTCAAATGACATGAAATAAGTATATAAAATATACTGTGATAATTTAGGGGAAAGATATTTAATATTTTGAAAGTTAACCACTTGCCGTAGATTGATTGTAAACCACTGCTGGGGTTGATTTCAGGAAGCTAAGATCCTGAGGACTGCATTCCCCACCATGCGGGACTCTTTTGCAAGGGTATTCAGGTGCTCCTATTTATGAAAAAAGAAGGAATGTACACTCTCTCAACAATCACATTCAGAAAGGTATTAGACAGAAGAGTGGACTGGGGAGAGGGGTGCTGAGACTGATGTATTTGGACTTATCTTCTCCCTCAGAAAATCTTGGATGTGGGGCACCTGGGCAGTTCAGTCAGTTAAGCATCTGACTCTTAATTTCAGCTCAGGTCTTGATGTCAGGGTCATGAGTTCAAGTCTGGATTGAGCTCTATGCTGTGCATGGAGTCTATTTTAAAAAAAAAGTCTTGAATGGTAAAAACTTAGAGCTTGTGTATGCACCTTATTTTAAAATGTTAAGATGTATTAAATTAATATCAGGTAAATTTTTACTCGAAAGAAGTACATGGGCACTGGAAGTGAAGGACCTTGTACATTGTCACCTGAAATATCTTCAGCAGCAAGAAAAGCTTAAGGGCATTGAGCACACGACAGAGAGCTGTCACCACTATTTAAGAAAGAACCAGGGAATTAAAACCCAGCTTTCCACCTTTTACAAGAGAGAAATCGTGATTAGAAGAGAGTAATCTTGCTTCTACTCACCAATTTTTATAGGCAACAAGTTATGAGGGAAATAAAACACTTCTAACCACATTTTGTGTGATGGAAGTTGAAAAGCCAGAATCTTTCATCTTCTGCTTTGCCTCTTGGGCACATTTGGAGAAATAATTTACCTAGCAGGGTAATTGTGACCTTCCATTATTGGCTAGGTAAGTAGAAATCTCCACAGGATTAATAAACTACTTGCTCCAATGGCACCAGCATCATCATTATATCCCTCTACCAAGTACCCAAACATATTGCAAATGACAGAATTTTTAACTTTATTCATGTTCAATACAGTTTATGGTATTTTAGTCTTTGAATACATTAAACTGTATGTTCTTTTGAGGTTAAACACCCATCACAAAACAGCTGCGGTATTTTTAAAACAGCGAATGGTAGGACACATTACCCTAGTTTTCAGTAACACCAGAAGTTCCCCCAACTCTTGGCTTTGTTACTAGTATTTATTGGAAGAAAAGGTTTTCCTGCATTTCTCAAAAGCAAAAAGGAAAGGTCTATTTTTTAGTATTTTGTATACTCGAGGAAAATATTGGAACCCCTGTACCAGCCCCGAAATTTGAGTATCATTTCTCGGTTATCGATCCCTTTAGCCAGGACACTGAGTGGAAGGGTGAGATACCATTCTTACAGGCAGCCAAACATTTGGGCTTTAAAGAAATTTATAATTTATAACAAAAGAGGCATAAATTGGAATTGATTTCATTAGAGGAACTTAACACCCGCAAAATAATGATACTACTTTTTCTTTAGGGAGACTATTGCATTACAGTTTTGCTTCACTGAATTAAAAATGCTATCAAGTTGGTAGTAAATTCCAAAGTTTGCTACTGAGCAAACTCTAAAGGCTATTTAGAGGCCAGGAGCTAATATATATCAATGGAAACAAATTAGACACAAAGTTTAAAATTCAGCTTTCATTACAGGAAACTTTAAAAGTACATCAACATTTTATCATTTTTTTGTTGTTGTTAATGCTCGATTTTAATCATTCAGCAGATGATTTCACTGATGTTTAGCTGCTGAAGGAGGTACGCTGAATAAATGCCAAGTATTTGAGAGTTCGAGACTGTTTGGACTTTGGACTGCTCTACAATGATTAGAATGATTCCAAATGAATTATTCTATGCCTGTTTTCTAAATGAGCACTTAAAATGGCCTGGTAAATAATCCCAATGGAATGCTTTTAAGAACTTCAAGTGACCAGCCACTTTTTATTTACTGGGAAGTTCAGTGTTAGTGCTCCAGAAGTGGAAAGCTTGTAAATGGGGCAGGGATGAGGGCAAATATTAGACTGAAATGAATGACTGAATTGTCTTTGGAAGAAAGGTTTTGTCTTGCCTGTATTTTTTAAACTAGCATTGATCAATCAAAATGTCACAAACATTAAGGGTTACCAGAACATGGATTGAATAATGCAGAAGGATTATAAGGGAATAAAAAATATCAGGTTGTGAGAAGAGTCCCTGTCCCAGAAGTAACCCCCTGCAAGCCAAACACCACAAGGAAATGTGGATGCCTGAGGATAGTCAAGCACAAAATAAAAGCAAAAGTGTAGGAACCATTCTGATGAAAAAGGATAATATGGAATTGTAAGTCTAGACCATGGTTTATTAGTAAACATGGGCCTTGAGCTAAATCTAAAGCATCTTTCCCATTTTGTATATGTGGAATAATGAAAAATAAATTTGCTACTCCCTTACCTAAAAAAATCTCTGGTTTTTCAATTTTTCTGCAGTCCTTTTGACTTTAAATGCATTTTTACTTGCGGTTGAATGTACTTTTTTATTAAAAAAATCCATTCTATGGGATTATTTAATCCTCTCATAATTTTATACGTGTCCCAATTTCAGCAAGCTGTGAAATTACATGTCTGTCAATAAATTAAATTGCAGTAGCTGCAGAACTCCCTGCTGCTTTAAACAGGAAGTGAAGTTTTATTCTTTTTCCTAGAATTTTTGAGACATTTTTGTAGAGCCTCATCAGTGCACTTAAACATCTGACTAAATGCTTTTTTTTTTTTTTTTAAGATTTACTTATTTATTTTTTGGAGTGGGAGCTTGCAAGGGGAGGGGCAGAATGAGAGGGGCAGAGAATCTCAAGCAGACTCCACACCCAGTGGAGCCCGAGATGGGGCTCAATTTCATGACCCTAAGATCATGACCTCAGCGGAAACCAAAAGTCAGTGGCTTAACCAACTGCACCACCTAAGCACCCCTAAATGCATCTTATTTCTGCTTGACTCTCCTTTTCTAAATGAAGTCAGAGTTCTCTCCTTTAAATCACTACCATGATCACAGAGAACATACTGCTACTTTTAACAAGCATGGAAGTACAACACAGAAAGTAAGTAGGTAGCCATTCTATTTCTCAAAAGTCTAGGTTTAACTTAATTTGGGGCTCTTTATTCCGCTATTGTGCTTCCACATGTTGCAGAGATCCCTTACCTCATCAAACAAACAAACAAAGCAAAGAACCACAATGTTTTGCACCTGCATCTCAGATTACATTTAGAGAATGAAGTCCCAGAGGCAAGTTTCACCCTGTCTTTAATTTAAGCCCTATCTCAACAGTCTTCATTACTTGCTCATCACCCCTTCCAGAATGCTAGTAATTATGACCCAAGAAAAGCAAATCCCTGCAGGAAAATCCCACTACCACTTTACGGAATGTATTCATGCCCAGTAGCCCCAGTAGCACATGGGCTTCTGGACAATAGAGCAAACCAAGGCCACTCTAATTACACCTTGTCAGATAACTCCAGTGTCTGATTCCTTTATGTGTTGGCATCGGTTAATTGCTTTTTCTCATTCAAGTCATGATCTTCCCGGATTTTTATGTAAACAGTTATTTTCTCTTGTATATGGATTTTGTTTTCTATTGTTAAGGAATTCTGGGTCTTAAATCTTTAATTATAACTTTAACACACAGGTTCTGGCCTACCTTGGTGGGCCACGGTTCCAACAATTTAATTTTCAGAGCCATTGCAGTGCTATGTTTTTGTGCTTGAGTTACCTGGTGGTGCTAGGGCTCCCACTGGTCCCTGATCTTCCTGCCTGAGGGAGCAAATGGCGTTTTTCCAGGAGGGGCCACCTGGTGCCCCAAGAAACAGGAAAATAATCTCCAGCCTACAGGAAAAAGAGGCCACCTAGGCCTGGTCAGTGTTTGTGGCAGGATCTCACTCGTTGTCACCTGTGTTGATATTGGAGAGGGGGATTTGGGGCTCGAAGGGAAAAGGAGGTTTCCTAGCCTGCCACATGTTATGGTAATACATGTAATACACCCTGCCTTTGGGGAAAGGAGAGCACCTCCTGGGCTGGCTGTCATTGTGTAATCCCACTGCTGATGATGCGTGGCTGCCTAACGTTTCTATGTAAGGAAGGGGAGTCTCAGACCCAGGTAGAGGGGAAGGGGAAAGGAGAGAGCTACCCTCACTACGTAGTGTTAACGGGGCTTGATAGAGTAGTTGGGATATCTCTGAACAGGTGGGCCCTAAATTCTAGTCCAATGATTTTAGGGAGAGTGCTGGGCAGAAATCATCTTCAATATGACTCGTTTTCAATAGGAGTCTTAAACCATGTTCTCCAGTACAGGTAAAACACTGAAGACAATACTGTCTTTGGCACCCTTACAGTCTCTACTACCATTTCTCAGTTGGTTAGAAATTGGTAGAAAGTTTTTATGTTATTATTATTATCCTAAGATCCCAACAAAATTTGCTCTAAAATTAAACATAGGGGTGGATAGGGTGGATATTTGGGATTGAAGCAGCAGGTGGAAAGGTTAAGGCTGTTTGTTATATGGTGGTTGCAGCATATTAAATAGGGTTTATACTGAAAAGGAAAAAAAAAGTTTTCATTTCCCTTTAGGATTTCCATTAAGATTACTGAACAGAGATGGGCGAGGATTTATTTTTTAAGGGTGGAGGAGATGGAGGAAGCGGCAGAGAACAGAGGGACAGAGAGAATCCTAAGCAGCCTACACACCCAGCATGGAGCTTGATGCAGGGCTCAATCCCATGACCCGGAGATCATGACCTGAGCCAAAATCAGGAGTTAGACACCTAACCAACTGAGCCACTCAGGTGCCTCAAGGGTGAGGATTTTTTTAAAGGTAGGTTTATGTGCCATAAGAGTTGGATTAATAGTGCAGGTATTTTTCATCTTTTAATATTTGGTGCCATATAATGATAAATGTTATTTCGTCATTAAAACATAATATGAAAATCAATTCTCTTTCATCTTTTTAAACATTGTTAGGGACAAATCATCCCAGTAATTGTGTCTAAGGGTTGATTTCTGCACATCTAACTTAAATTCTAACTGCTATCACCATAGTATATTCATGGTCCTACATATTGATAACTTGGATTATGGTGAATTTTATAAATTACTGAGTAAGATGTACAACAAGCACTTTTAATAAGAATTTCAGCATGCAGGCTGACCAAGGTAAAGGAAAATTTGAACGACATTTTCACAATCCAATGAGCAATATGTTAGTAAAGCAAAGCCTATACTCAGTAGAGAAGGCCTGTACTTGAAATGCCTTGGTAATGGAATTCAGGTTGGCATGGGAACAGTACAGAATGTTAAGCAACAAACAGAAGAAACTGAAACATGTTTCAAATGAACATAAGAAATAAATGGCTCAGGAGATGGTGTTAGCATTGGAAGGAACAAAGAATGAATCTGGTGAGTTATTTAAAAAGATAGGGATATACTCAAGAGAAGTTTATTAGAGTCCAACTAAACATACATGAAAAGAGTCACAGGAGTAATACCAAAAGATAACTTATGTTAAATATATAATTATATATTTTTAGAGATTGATGAAAAGCAAGATATCTTATGCACTATAAACAATTATAGGACCCAGAAAAATGAATGAGGTTCAGAGAGGTCTCAAAAATTAAGGGACTAATTTTGTTGTTGTTGTTTATTTTGTTTTTTATTTTTTTAATTTTTTAAAAGTTTTATTTATTTATTTTAGAGAGAGAGCATGAGTGGGAGGGGCAGAGTGAAAGGAAGAGACAATCTCAAGCAGACTCTACTCTAAGCACAAAGTCTAGTGTGAGTCTTGATCCCAGAACTCCAAGTTCATGACCTGAGCTGAAACCAAGAGTCAGAAGCTTAACTGATTATGCCACCCAGGTGCCCCTTGTTTTGGTTTTTTAAACAAGTGGAGTGATTTTTATGGAGAAAGCCTGACCCAGAAAATTCTTGAGAGTTTACAGATAGAGAAGTAATCATAAAAAAGATAGTAGGAAAGTTTCCCTGAATGAATGGAATAGCTGCAAAAGATTTAATCAGATATAAAGAAAGGAAGATTTTTTAAATGAATTTTGAAGTGACAATTATTGTTATTAATAATGTTAATAATAAAAATTATTATNGATTTAATCAGATATAAAGAAAGGAAGATTTTTTAAATGAATTTTGAAGTGACAATTATTGTTATTAATAATGTTAATAATAAAAATTATTATATGAGAAACAATTATTAAATATATTATGAAAGAGCAGGTGCCAGAAATGTATGGAATTAGAGATCTAAGAAGAAAACCAATGAACCTACCGACAACTGAAGGGTGGCTAAGCAGGATCACAGGAGTTAGATGGTGAGCTGATACCATGATAACTTCTGAGTAGAATTCCTCTCTTCAAAAGACTGATTTTGAATGCATTTTTTGACTACATAGATGTTTTGAATGGACCCAGACTGACCCATTTATTGACGTCTCACCAGGCCGATTGTGAGGAATAGTCCAAAAATATAAAATGAGGATGGCTGAGATCAATGTTCAAGGTTTTGGTTACAAATGCAGATGACAGGATTACCAAAAGAGAAAAGTAACATTTGAATAATGGCAGAGAATAAATAGAACAACAAATGGAATTGTAAGAATTCTATGATCAAGATATGTCACATTCAACCCCACCCAACTTCTACTCAACAATTTAGGATGAATATATTAGAAACAAACAAACAAACAAAATTGTAACTTAAGATGAAGATCCAAAAATAAATGGTAATTTTCAAATAAAAAAGTAAATTAAATGGGGCACCTGGTAGCTCAGTCACTTGGGCTTCCAACTCTTGATATGGACTCAGGTGGTGATATCAAGGTCCTGAGATCAAGCACCATGCTGGGCTCTGTGCTCAGTGGGGAGTTCGCTTGAGAGTCTCTCTTTCCCTCTCCCTCTGCACCTCCACCCCCATCCCCTGCTCTCTCTCTCTCTTGAAATAAATAAATCAATCTTTAAAAAAATAAATTAAATGACCTAGAGAACATATCAAGACTCTTAAAATTTCTCTCTTAGGATTTCCACTAGTTTCTATTAGAACAGACAGAGGTAATATTTAATAAAATAGTAGCCAACATAAATGCTTAGATTATAGACCCAGCCTATGTTCGAGATTTTTTTTTTAAGGCAAAGCCAGTCAAAACAATAGTAGTAGCAAAAAAATAAGACAAAAAAATACTCTTTATTAGAAGCAGAATCAGGAACAGAAAACAGCCCTTGGATCAATTCTCCATTCCATTTTATGGCATTCTTCATTCAATTCAACACAAATATATTAAGCAGTTTTAAAGTGCTCAATACCATATTAATTACTATAAAAAGTGATATAAAAGAAGATTGGATTTAAATCATCTAGAAAAAGAAAGAATTAAAATACAGTTTAAGTGAAAAAATATGAGTATAAACAATGTTTTCTATGGGTAATCAAAGAGGATTTTACTTCTCATACATGGTTTGCATTTAATGATTTGAAGGAATAACTTCTGCAACTCGCACCTCTCCTAACTCATTTATTCCATCTAACAGTCAATAAGTACATTTCAAAATCATATGTCAACAAAAATGAGAAGAAAAGGCTAATTTCACTGTGAACCATGTTTGGTTGGAAAGGTAGGACATGGAAGGCTATATAAAAATATTTTCTAATATATATACTATTAGTCAACAAATTTTGCCTTAATATAAATCTATATAATTCATTCTTAAACACAAAACTACATTCTGCATTAAAATATTTAATTCTAAAATACAACAATTCAGGGGTGCCTGGCTGGCTCAGCCGGGCATGGGACTCTTGATTTAGAGATTGTGAGTTTGATCCCCACTTTGGGTGTAGAGATTACTTAAAAAAATAAAAAATAGAACAATTCAATGACTGTAAGCTTTTCTCCAATGCAAACACAATTAACTGATATATATTGAAAGAAACTATTATATGTATATGACTCTAGGAGGTAAAGAATTAATGAGTGTCATTTTGTACTCTGAAAAAATACATATTAGAGACTTTCAAACATTCAGGTTAAGTAACCAATTTAAAGTTGAGTTCAAGGTTTTCCTGGGCTCATAAATAAATCCCTTAGAGGTGTTTATGCAAATATGGGGAACTTAGTCTTCTGAAGTTTCTATGGGAGCCTACTTTTTCTTATTTGATTTTGCTAGATACGAGGAATATGTGAATTATGTACCCTAGAAGGAGGCATTTTAGTTACCAATATCAGTAACTTTACAATTATAAACTTTCAATACAGGAAGGGGCTTAATGTTTAGGGGAGGTAGCATCCTTGCCTTTATTGATCTGATTGTATAATATCTACCAGTTTAATAGGGTATGGACTAATCTTTATGTATCAAACTCGAAATTTCAAAGGGTTTGAGGTAGGAAGTAAAACTGACTCAAGGCTCAACTCATAGCTGGAAGAATAGAGGAATTTATATTTGCAGCTGTACTGTGTTATCAATATCTGCTGGGAAAACACTCTGACATTTTCCCTGAAATGATTAGCCCATCATCTTCCTAGAAGTGGACTGGAGGCCCCCAAATAGCACATTTACTCTGCTTGCCTAAGGATCTACAGTTCGAGCTGGAGCATTAAAAAGGTTGTTGTGTAGCACAAAGCCTCTAACCATACTCTAATTTTCCACTTCAAAGGTATGGAGTAAAAGGTGTCACTGTTAATTGCATCTTAAGTTTGTGTTTAAAATGTAGGATGAGATATTTAAAAAGAAAGAGAAAAATATTTCATTTTCAATACAAATAGCATGATTTGCAATCATATATTAAATGATGACAAATAATAAATGATGCATTTTCTTACCTTTATTTGTAAATTAGCAGTATATGAAAATATATACCATTATTTAGGAAGAGTTAGATGTTGTTAATTTAAAAAAAGAACAGAAAAAGCACCTTGCAGTAATTTCTAAAGGTAGATTTATCTAGCTATATACTTACTTTTCTTTTTTTTCCATAAAATTTCCTCCTGTTTTCTTTGTGTTTTTGTGTGATAAAAACACTATAAGATTGATAGATTGAACTATCTAGTTATCTATTTAATCTCATTTTTAAAATCAAAACTCTTACTTTTTGACTGAGTGAGAATGTGTCCTTCTCTTTAAATTCATGTAAATACAACCACTCAACTACTTCACTTTCTTGTTTAATTCAGAACATTTTTAATTCTTTTTTCTTGGTGAATGGCCTATTATCAGCCAATATTACATTATACTGCTTTAAAAATCAAATTAATCATTTAATTTTAGATAGCATGTAGGTCATGATGAGATGACGAGTTGTATAGTCTATTTTTCTAATTTGTATTAGAAACTTGTATTACTTAAAATAGATAAAAATCATTTTTAAATAATCAATATCAACAGTGCTACCAGTGTAGTACATTCCCTTTTTCATGTAAATTATTTTACCAGTTAGGATGTTTGGCTGCAGGTAATAAAGTATCATATTAAAAGTGGATTGCAATAAAATATACAATAAGTTCGCTTAACAATATGTTTTGAGGTAGGTATTTCTGGGTTATTTTCAACTTCCCATCCTCAGCATCAGTAATACCTCCCTTTGTTCACATAATGGCTGCAGAAATACCTAGCATCAAACCCCCACAAGACACTGTCCAAAGCATACAGGGAACAAAGATAATTCTTTTTTTCTTTTCTTTTTTTTTTCTCCCTCTGGTTTATCATGAACCATCTTTTCCATAAGCCTTCTACCACACAGTCCTCTCAAGATAACTGGCCATGATTGAGTCCAATAGCCAAACTACAGGTACAAGGAAGCCTAATAAAGTGAGTTTGTAATATATTTGACCTCCATTGTGGGGAATAGGCTGTGTTAGCTATAAGGGAGTAAAAAGTTGTTATTGGGTAGACAATCAACACTGTCTGCCATAATCTTCATAAAACAATAAGTAAACTGAGGCTGAGAGAGATTAAGACCAATCATATAAAAAATTTTTAAAATCAGGTTTGTCTATACCCCAATTTTTGTCTTCCCACATCACCGTTTTACCCTCCACTGTGTTAATCATAACATCAAACCTGGGCAAAAACAAATGTGTGTGCTTACCTTGTACAAAGCAAAATTAAATATCTTCTATCTACCTTTAAAGCTTTCATACAACAAAGAAAACAGATTTTTTTCATTGTTACTATAATCATTAGAAGATGAACCAATGAATAAAAGTTATAGATCTACAGAATCAGATTTTAAGTCATCCTATAGATACACAGAATTTTCTGTCAGTGAAACAAACTGCTTTAGTTGCCACCAACTTCGACATAACTGTATTTTTCAAAGAACCCCCCAAAAATCTAGTGCTAATTCAACAATCTCCCTCTATAGTGTCTTTACTTCTTCTACTTCAATGACAATAGCTTCTATATCCATAGCTACAACATGAATCTTATCATAATTTTCCATGGCTAAAAGAAAAATCTCTGATATCCTTCCCTCTTATTTTTACAGTTCACTTGGTTCCTATTCCTTTTAGGCCTCCTGTACCTTGACCCACAATTTACTTCAAAACTATCACTGTTCCCTTGTATGCATTTCCTTTCCTATGCAGTCTGTATAGTATGACCCAACAATCCAATGACTCTGTTGCTAGCCCTTCCCAGTGCATTTCTTCTTGTTTTTCTGCTTTATATACCCAGCAGAACCTGAATCCCTCCATCACAGAAGTCATCTACCCTACATAATATAAGAATCAGTTCCTGAACACCACTGGCAAAAAAGCATTTGACTATATAGAATGATTCAATTCCAGTCATTAAAAAATGTCTGGCAATAGTTCTACAGCTCTAATAATTGTTTCATTCTCTAAAACAGTTACTGAGAGAGAAGAGAATGGAATCTTCATTCAGAACCTGTATAGTATCCCTGGAAAGAAGTAATTAAATAAATATTTTTCCCCAGGGGAAAAAATAAATGAATAAATCAGTTAATCAATTTTAAGAAAGATATTGTTTTTATTAAGTGGGAAGTGTTATTAGAGTTACTCAGATTTCTTACAGAAATCTGACAAATGTGTTAAATGAGAAATGGGAACACAGTAAAAAGTAATAATAATAAAAAAACTGTGGGAACTGAAATAAACTGGAGGACTCAGACCCTTTCCAACAGGCATATCTACTGAGCAACAAATGATTATTGTGTTCCCTCTCTCGCTGTATCTCTCTCTGTCAAATAAATAGATAAAATCTTAAAAAAAAAAGGATTATGCAAGTAGGAGTCACAATGATTATTTTACAAAACTCAGGGCATCTATTCCCTGGTTTGTATTAACCATGCAGTTGCTCTGGATGGCATATAAGCCTCAATTGCCTGTCTTTGGGGCTCTCATACATATGAAATTTGTTTTTTTCCTATTAACCTGTCTTACATCAATTTCATTATTAAACCAGCTAAAATACTTAGAAGGGAACAGTTTTTGACCCTACACCAACTTAAAATCATTTATAAAGGCCCAACCTAAGTCATAATTCTGCCATGAGACTTTTCCAGTGATAATGCATCTCCTCCCTTCTTGATCTTCACAGCATCTTTCTTGGAGAGTCCACTTATACCAAGAGTTTGAGTTGTTTTTGAGGCTATTTCTCATTAGCTTGTGCTGGAAAGCAGAGGTTATGCTTGTATCCATATTCATTGCCCTGATAATACTTAATGTAATGCTTACTGTACAGAACATGCTCAATCAAAACAAGTTGGATTTAGCTAATTTGAGGTTCATGGTTTAAGTTCTCCAAATGATTACTTGACTTACCATTACACCTACCCTCTATAGTTTTATGTTCAGTACCCTCTTTTTCAAAAATCTGAAACGTTACACATTATTGTGTTGTCAAGTCATGTTCATCTGAATCAGAGATCTTGCCAGTAATTTCCCAGCATTTCAAAAGATAGAGGTAATACTGAGGCACCGATGAATCAGGGAGAAGTCCAGTAATACTAATGCAGCTCCCCATGTCCTTTTTCTTGGTATCAGGAAGTGCAGTTTAACATATGAGGTCTTTAATGTGGCTACATGACTTATGCAAAAGAGAGCCGGTTTTAATCACAGAATATATTCATATTCAGATTGTTACAGAGCCTAATGTTTTCCGGGGGATATGCCCATTAATCACAGATCCCNGAGAGCCCGATGCGGGCCTCGATCCCAGGACCCTGAGATCATGACCTGAGCCGAAAGCAGAGGCTTTAACCCACTGAGCCACCCAGGCGCCCCATATGAGGTCTTTAATGTGGCTACATGACTTATGCAAAAGAGAGCCGGTTTTAATCACAGAATATATTCATATTCAGATTGTTACAGAGCCTAATGTTTTCCGGGGGATATGCCCATTAATCACAGATCCCTAGTTTGTTTATTATAAATAGTCCCAGACAGCCCAGGTAAATACCCTGCTAAAAGTGTTCCCTAGATACAAGCTTTCCTGTTAGATTAAAACATTATTAGCTTTTCTTCTAGGAAGTCTATCATTAATGTGTTTATAGTGAGATTTGATCAAGCCAGCTTATCTCCCCCCACCCACATGACATGTTCTCCTTAAAGCCTAATTAATGAAGAGAATAGATTCCAGGCCTATTAATAACTATTTCTCACCCCCAAACTCCAGATACCTACTCCCCAGTAATCATATATTTTCAGACAATTTTCCCAAATTTATGTTGAGAAGGCCAGTATGGATTTAGTGAAAACATGTAAAAAAAAAGATACCAAAATTTGTTTTAAGATCATATTTATATGATACTAGGCTTTGAGATTTAATTTCAATAAAATAGAGATTATTAGTTTGTTTTAAATGTGACAGATATCTGAGAAGCTCTAAAGACATAGAAGATTAATATTTTACTAAATATTCAATATTTTGTTATTCAGAATAATTCATTTAGATTCATACTGCGCTTTTTATTTCCTCTCTATGTTTTTCAAGAATTCAAGAAAATAGACTTTTTGTTGGGGTTAAGCATGGGTTCTGCCAAGCCATTCACCAGGATTTTTTTCTCACCTTAAAGTTACTACATACATAATATGTATACTGTACATCCTGTTATCAGATAACATCTCTGCACTCTACTCAAAATACTAATAAATATAATATTTGAGCTCAGCAAATTGACAAAAATAAAAAATATGCAGAAATAGAGTCAATAAATGTTAACTCCAGTTTATTTGAGCCTCCCTAATATTTAAAATTTTGATTATGATTGAATTCCAGTTCTCAAATTTTGTCTAGATTTCACTATATTTGATCTCTCTGATCTAGTTAATACATGAAAACTTGGTTTTCATAAAATATGAGTGGAGGAGTTAAGTATAAGTCTTCATTTTTTCTTTAATTTTGTTATTTGTTTAAGTAATTTCTATACACAATGTGAGGCTCCAACTCAGGACCCTTGAGATCAAGAGATGCATGCTTCTCAGAATGAGCCAGGGGGCACCCCTAATCTTCATTTTTTTTTTAAGTGGTTGAACAATGTGAGTTGAAGAAAATGTAATCGTCTCTAATTGAAAATCATTATTAAAGTGTGACATTAAACTATAAAGATCTAGAATAGAGGTATGCAGTAATGAGCTATGAAGCTACTTCAGTCTGTTTTTTAAAATAAATTTATCACAAAAAAATACACTGAGACCTGCCTTTTAAGGCCTGACATTAAATGAAGCTGAGAGGGACAGCTTACATGATAGATGGCTAAATAAAGATTTTAAATGAAGCTGACAATCTGTAATACCAACATGAAATGGAAAAGGAAAATTTCACGGAAATAAAATGTAAAGATCTGAATTAAAAATCAACTTTGATTATGGTAGCATTGGGTGAAAGGGCCTATGATGGCTCGGGTGAAAAACATTTGTGGGTGTTGTGACATTGGAAGCCTAATACAATGAATGAAAAGATTTGCTAATACGCAAACCCAAACAGAAACTGCATTAATAAAAGTTACATTGCTTTTATGATAGAATATAATTTTCAAATTATTTTGTCCTAGTTTTTTTGTCTTATGGTTGTCAAAAAATAACTGAAGTTCTTTTTTCTAAATTAAATAATCCCTACCTAACAAGGACAAAAAGGATGTTTGTCCAGATAAAGTTGGCTAGCATGGTAGCATGATGTAGAAATGTTTAAAAGAATCTGAGATATTCAAACATGTTTCTACCTACTTGAGGAGCTACTATGTTTTATAAGATGACAATTTTTATAGTATTTTTTCAAGAGGCAGAGTAACATTAGAAGTTGAAATCACTAGCAATCAGATTCCATTACAAGAAGGAAAAATCAAGTAATTACAGCTATCCTAGATAGAAATGCATCACTTCAAGAAGGTTATTTTGCCATCACTGTGGTTTCCTTTTTTCTTTTTTATTATTACACAATATGTATAAATTTCTTTTTTTTAAAGTTTTATTTATTTATTTGACAGAGAGATATAGAAACAGCACAAGTAGAGTAGCAGGCAGAGGGAGAGGGAGAAGCAGGCTCTCCACTGAGCTGGGAGCCTGATGCGGGGCTCAATGTGGGGCTTGATCCTAGGACCCTGGGATCATGACCTGAGCCAAAGGTAGCTGCTTAACCTACTGAGCTACCCAGGCACCTCTCAATTTCTATGATCTGTCCAAACAGACCAACATTCTTAGAGCAGATTCCTTGATTACTGATAATGGCCAAATAGGTCATTGCATTAAAGAAATAAATTATGAAACTTTATGCTGAGCATTGGGAATATATGCTCTAATGTTTTATCAGGGGAAAAGAATAGATGACTAACTTTCTCTAAAAAATAATTTGTTTATTAAAACAAATCAGCATTATACTAATCTCATTCTTACAAAGAAGTTTGATTAAACTACCCTAATATAAGTACAGTATATTACTGATGATCTTTAAAAAGAAAAAAAGATTTCATTTATTTATTTGCCAGAGAAAAAAAAAGAGAGAGAGCACAAGCAGGGGGAACAGCAGGCAGAGGGAGAAGCAGGCTTGATGTGGGACTCGGTCCCAGGACCTTGGGGATCATGATCTGAACCAAAGGCAGATGTTTAACTGACTAAGCCACCCAGGCATCCCTAGAGATGACCTCTGAACAACATGGGGGTTGGAAATGCTGACCACTGCTGCCCCTTGTAGTCAAAAATTCACACATAATTTTTGAATCCCCAAAAACTTAAGCATTAATAGCCTACTGTTGAATGGAAGCCATATTGGTTACATAAGCAGTTGATTAATGCATATTTTGTATGCTATATGTATTATATCCTGCACGCTTATAATAAAGTAAGCTAGAGAAAATAAAATGGTATTAAGAAAATCATAAGGAAAAGAAAATACATGTATAGTACTGCACTGCATTTATTGAAAAAAAAAATCCATGAATTAGTGGGCCTGCACAGTTCAAATCTACTATTCAAGGGCCAACTGTACTCCTCAGGGTGTTTGAGGTATAAAGAAAAGTTAATATGAACAACATTTTTCTTTACTTTTATGATACGAAACTATGGAATATATAACAATACAAGGGAAATTAACAAAATATTACCCTGGAAATTTTTATTGAACTTTTAAAAAATAAAAATAAATAACTTTAGTTTTAGGTTCTCTATAAGTTATAAGAGCAAATAAGAATCTTCTGGCATTTTAGCAGTTGTCTGAAATTTCAGGTATACAATCATGGCGTTTCCTGATTGCTTCGGTCCACATTTTATTTTCTGGATTCCTATTAAATATATAGGCCATCGAATCTCACATAGTTCAAAAGAAGAATTTTCAGCTCCCTATAGTAAAATATGGTATCTTATTTTTCTTGTACATTTTCCACAAACCCAGTGTTCTGAAACTAGTGGGTGTTTAATGAATATGAATCAATTAATTGATTCTTCACATCTAGGTGCAGAGGTTTTTTAAATTCCAATGAGTTGTTCTTCCTTTCCCCTTGCAAGGATCTTATCATATTGTTATGCCCAGAGGTGAATGTAGATTAAGGTAAATTACCAGGGTGCATGCAAAAACAAAAACAGCCAGGTTAAAAGCAGAAGATAAGTTGCATTGCTGTTGAATTGGATGCAATTCTAAAATGTTTTCATTGAAATTTCTCACACCTGTTAGGATCTCAATATTGTTAGGTCATGGAGGGATTTTTGTCCTGGTAAAATGCAAATGTCCCATTTGTTTTGATGTCCTATATTTGGCACGTCTGTGTGTGGGTGAGACATGAGGAGGGAGGCCAAAAGAAAATTGTCATAATGCACCTGTCCATTAGTGAGTCCTCATGCCCAACAGAAACTTTCTGGCACCATCTGGTTATAATCTTATGCTCTGAAGCATAAGAATTGATGGACCTTTTAATTTTTATCTCAGCTAGTATAATTGCAGATGCTATTCTTATTCAAAATGGGCCACATTTTGCCCACGGCCAAAAGCATACAGTTCCCATTGACTTTAATATGAGGACAGGCACAAGAAAATGACAAGAGAATTCAGCCTAATGCTTCTAATTGCTTTATGAATCTTAATAAGCCTGTTTAACTTAATAATGTTCAATTGTGAAGACTTTCACAGGTTATTTATTCATTTGCTGTAAAAAGCATTTTCTTGAACCCTTTCACAAAGGGCTGTGTTTTCATTACAAAGCAGATTCTTTGCTCTCTGTGGCCAAGAAGCAAGGCATTGAGTCGTGGATTTTTTACAAACAAAAGGCACATGAGGAAGACTGAAAATATTAGTACCAAACGTTCCAGCAGACACAGAAAGTGCATGCCCTGAAATGATGAAGGCTTAAGAGAATTTATGCAGTGCCTTTTTCATACAAAGACAAGTGCAATTTGTACAGAACATAAAGAATCATAGCTAATTACACTGGTTTTAATTGAGTTTGTGCTAAATCCAATGCTTTATAGAACCATCAGTGCCAAAGAGGAAAAAGATAGCCAAATTACGAAATATACAGAGAAGCTGACTATAGAGAACTAAGTGAGATAAATAGAGTCAAATTCCCCAATAGGAAAGAATCAGCACAAAATAAGAATGAAGCACACATTTCCAAGAGGAGATAAAGGGAAAATTAATTCTGGACATTAAATGTAGCTTAAGTCCTTTTTTCTACACTTTTAATTGTTATATATGTAGATAGATAGATAGATAGATAGATAGATATAGGTATAGATATAGATATAGATACAGATTGGGATAAAGCTATAGATATGCCTCTTCTCTGACACAAAAATAAAATGCCTCCCTCAAGTATGGGGTTCTGTTTCCTTTACATGTATGGATCACTGACCTTGAGGCCAAAAACACTGTCAGGTGATAACAATAGTAAGTCATTATGTGAGTGGATAAGGAAAGCTGACTTATCCCATCCCTACTGAGTAGCAAAAATTCAAAAAAAGGAGTTGACACTAAAACACACAGACATACACACACATGCATATACACACACAGAGACAGACTATATATCGGGGGAGCCTCCCCACCAAGCTTTAGCAGACAGACCTACCAAATTTCATGATTAAGAATAATATATAGAGGGGGACGCCTGGGAGGCTCAGTTGGTTAAGTGACTGCCTTTGGCTCAGGTCATGATCCCAGGGTCCTGGAATCAGGCCCCGCATCGGGCTCCCTGCTCAGCGGAGAGTCTGCTTCTCCCTCTCCCTCTGCCTGCTACTCCTCCTGCTTGTGCTCTCTCTCTGTCAAATAAATAAATAAAATCTTTAAAAAATAAAAAGAATAATACATAGAGGAAGGGAAGGGAAAATAAAATAAGATGAAAACAGAGAGGGAGGCACACCTAAAGAGACTTTTAATTCTAGGAAACAACCTCAGGTGAGTGGGAGGTTGAGGTAACTGGGTAATGGGCATTAAGGAGGGTACTTAATGTAATGAGCCCTGGGTGTAATATGCAACTGATGAATCACTAAATTCTACCACTGAAACTAATAATACAGTACATGTTAGCAAAATTGCATTTAAATAAAAGAATAAAAAAATAAATAAAAATTAAATTTTGTAACTGTATAATTATGGTTGTTAACTAGAATTATTGTGGTCATTTAGCAAAATATACAAATACTGAATTGCTATGTTGTATAACTGAAAGTACTATAATTCTATAGATCAAACATGCATCAAATAGAATAAATAAAATCATATGTCTCAGGTGAAGAAAAAAGGAGTAATACATTTTCCCTTTTATGATTATTCAATTTTTAACATCCTTCAGCATGCTTTTTGAGGCAAACGATTTACCAGTTTTTGGATTTATATTTCCTTAGTGAAGTACTGATGTTAAGCACAGTGTTGCTGGGAATCTGTGCTCAGATTTAACAAATCCTATTTTTATATTATTAAGGATCCATATCTCTGATTAGAAGTCTTTAAACACTTCATGTCAAAAAGGAGAGAAAGAGGGAGGTCTAGGCTCAAAAACATTGGGATGATGATATCCATTATGTCCAAATGTCACAGGGAGGAAGTCTACAGTTTTTGACACAGACAGGGATGTATATCAGTCCAAGACAACACAGATCTACATTTTCAGTTGAATGTCATATTTCAAAGTCCAAAACTACTCATCCTACTTCATATATCCTATCTGAACATACTGAAAATAGCTCAAAATTCTTTTTCAGTCATATTGGACTCTCGTAGATGTTAGGAGGAGGAATAAAATTACAGTTATTGGGGAAATATAGCCATTAAAATGCAATAAATTATTAAAGGTAAGTTTTAGAGTAACCAGAAATAAAAACAGCAAGTTTCATTACAAGAGTAATAATAAATTAAACATTTGAAATCTTTGAATTCGGGCGCCTGAGTGGCTCAGTGGGTTAAACATCTTCAGCTCTGGTAGTGATTTCGGGATCTTGGGATTGAGTTGGCTTTGGGGTCCCTGCTGGGTGTGGAGTATGCTTCTCCCTCTCCCTCCACCCCGCTTGTGCTCTCTCTCGCTCACTCTATAATAAATAAAATCTTAAAAAATAAATAAATTCTTCAAATCAATGTATTAAGCACATTATGTATATCATTCATATAATGGACACACATATAAACACACATACTATCTGATGCCAAATACTCCAATTTTACCTGAGATGAAAGTATTTCTTAAGTGATTTGTCCAGTGCCATTTATCTGTTATCTAAGATTTTTTTCTGGAGATAAAATGCTAATGCATACAGCAAATCTCTGAAACTCCAAGCAGGGCAAATTCAATTAGGAATGGCATAGGAAAAACAATGCAGGGCAACTGGGTGGCTCAGTCAGTTAACGGACTGCCTTCAGCTCAGGTCATGATCTATGGGTCCTGGGATGGAACCCCATGTGGTCATTGGGCTCTTTGCTTAGCAGGGAGTCTGCTTCTCCTCTCCCTTTGCACCCCTCTTCCTCATGCATTCTTTCTCTCTTGAATAAATAAATAAAATCTAAAAAAAAAAAGTGATTTATATACAAGTTCTGGGGTCCTAAAGCCAAGCAGATGTTTGTTGCTAAAAGAGCATTTATTAGTGCTTAATATAGACGATATCTAGAGAAGACTGGTTCATACGAATTTAGTCAAGCAACAAGCGAATTCTACTGAAATGATCAAATTAATATAAAAATCAGGTAGAATTTAAGTTGATCCTGGAAATAAAGAAATGGTACACTTTGCATGCCGGATTCTTTGAAAAAAAAATCTCCATTTAGGACAAAAATAAAAGAATGACTGTAATGACACACAAACATACAGAGAATTTTCTAAAAAATATATATATATATCATTAAAACAATTTGAAGAAACTAGAGGAGAAACCACTAAAGTAAATGGGGATTGGTAATGGAAGCATATGCAGGCTATAGAACCAAAGAATGCTGATATTGAAAATTATTATCACAGTTATATTTGAAAGTAGGATTTTAAGTATACTTATACTAAGAAAATAAAATTTAAAGTTGTAAATATAAGGCTAAGTAAGATCAATTAATACAGACATCTAAATAAGTATTATAAATCTGGTTTAAAAATAGTAGAAATGTCAAAAATTATTCTAGAAAGATAAGACAGACCATAATAAAATAATGATACAATCTGTATTTAGACAGTGTGATGCTAAGCGAAATAAGTCAGCCAGAGAAAGACAAATACCATATGATTTCACTCGTATGTGGAATTTAAGAAACAAAACAAAGGAGCAAAGGGAAAAAAAAGAGAGAGGCAAACCAAGAAACAGACTCTTACCTATAGAGAACAACATGATGGTTACCAGAGGGGAGGTGTGTGGGAGGATGGGTGAAATAGGTAATGGGGATTAAAAATAGAGGGCACTTGTGATGAGCACTGGGTATTGTATGGAAGTGTTGAAATCACTATATTGTACACCTGAAACTAATAGTATACTGAATGTTAACTAACTGGAATTTAAATAAAAACTTAAAAAAAAAAATCCAGACAACATTGCTAAAGTCGAGAGAATAACAGGCAGAAAAATGTGTTAATTAAACTTTCTCAAATAGGATAGGAAAGAAATCTACTTCATATTAGACCATATTAGACCATAAAAGTATAAATATATGTGTATATATATGTGTACATGTTTGTGTGTGTATATATATATACATATATATAAATTTTGAAATCCTGTACTTTGTTAACCAATAGTGAAATTTTATAATAAAATATATCTTATGCAAGTAGAAGGGTAAAATCATTCAACTCTTATAAAAGGGAAACTTGGGAAATATGTAAGAAAATTATTTATGTGTTTATCCTCTGATACAACCACCACATTTTTTGGAATCTACCGTAGTCCTGCAAGCTATATATGTATAATATGTATAATATAATATATATTCATTATATATAAAAAATACATATGCTATATATATTATAGGACTATATATGTCTATATTATACATTATATATGGGAATATATATTATATATTATATAAAAGTATTTTTAAAATACATAAAATATTTACAAAAATATATAAACTATATAAAACAAATATATAAAATTACATAATATATATTCTATATTATGGAAGAACTTGAACATTTTATTTTTATTTATTTATTTATCTATTTTTTAAAGATCTATTTATTTGACAGAGAGAGAGAGAGATCACAAGTAGGCAGAGAGGCAGGCAGAGAGAGAAGAGGAAGCAGGCTCCCTGTTGAGCAGAGAGCCCAATGCGGGACTTGATCCCAGGACCCTGAGATCATGACTTGAGCCGAAGCAGAGGCTTTACCCACTGAGCCACCTAGGTGCCCCAGAACTTGAACTTTTTATATATGTATGTGTATATATACATATATATGTATATATATACACACACACATATATATATACACACAATATAGAAGAATTTAAAAAATTGACTCTAAAATTTAAATGTGATTGGAAAGAACCTATGATTCCCAAAGCAACTTTGGAAAAGAAAACAGTTGGATGATTAACATTGTCTGATTTCAGGACTTGCTGTAAAGCTATACAATAATTGAGATAGTATGGCATGGCTAAATAGACAAATAGATTAATGCTTAAAGAGTCCAGAAAAAGGGCCCACATGTATAACTGACTGATTCCAACATGAGTGCCATAATGATTCAGTAGAAAAAGGGTAGTCTTTTTAATAAAGTGGATATCCATCTGTAATAAAATGAACCTCAGTCTATACCTTATACCAATACAAAAATTAACTTAAAATGGATCACAGACCTAAATGTAAAATTCAAAACTACAAAAATTACAGAAGAAATGATGAGAAAAAAAATCTTTGTGATACTGGGTTAAGCAAAGTTTTCTTAGATATAATGCCAAAAGTATTATCTTTGAAAATATATGAGTACATATTTTCAGATCCATCTTATAGAACATTTTCTCACCTATAAAGAGAAGTTTCAGGAAAGGTTCTTATAGGGAAGGTTTTCTAATCTTGGCTTTGTATTAAAAGGTGAACTGAAATGAGATTCTATCATATACTATTAGCGTCTCTGTGTGTGTGTGTGTGTGTGTGTGTGTGTGTGTGTTTGCGCGTGTGGCAGAGGAAGGACACATTCAATGCTGCTGCAATAGGGTCTGTTAAGCCAGTCATTTATTGAAACATTTTTATGACTTCTGTTTGCCTCCAGCTACTTAATAAAAAGGCAAAGCTAATCTCTTAATCTCCCAGGGTGCTCTGTTATTTGCCAACTTTACAATAAACTATGATTTATCTGATGAGGTTATGAAATTGGTGTGGGGAAGAGAAAACTACATTAGAGACTTAACTTTCATTATTAGTCATCGAAGCTGCTTCCTGTGATTACATACACTTTTATTTAAAACTATTGCTCCCTTACTGCTCTTCAATAGTCTTAGAATTAAAATTGAGGCAACTTCTTTTCATTGACTTCTAGTACAGTCATTGGCATTTCATTCCCTTTCAAATTTATTTTCCCTCTACTTCTAAAAAATTAAGGTGGCTCCCAAATTCCCCTGATATGTCTATCTTCTCTACTAGTAGATTACCAGTCTTGGAATAGGTGGGGCACTGTCTCTTGCCGCTGGATTCTCCACTTTTCCCAAGTATAAAGATAGACTTCTCACAAGGGTGCTGTTATGGCATTTCAACTCTCCTCAGATGAAGGGCATGAAATATAACATGCAAACTCTACAGCTTTTCCCAATAAAAGAAAGAGCACTTTAGACCATTCTAATCTGTCCCTTCCTATAGCTGTTTAATCAACAAAGACAAAACAGATAAAATATATACATAATAATATTCCAGTAAGATACAAATGAGAAAAGTTATATTGGCTTCCTATTAAAGCTTACAATGTGCTAATTAAATGTGCATCAATCCTTTCTTTCAATCATCCATGGAGCTGGTAAACATCCATTGAGTTTTCTTTTTGTTTTCGTTTGTGTGTTTGTTTACCACGTGTCTGGCACTCTGCTAGAGAGGAGTTGAAGATTAATAAGACATGAGTCTAGCTTTAAAGACCTCGTGGTTCACGATGTCAAAGTTTTTACTCATACTGTCACTCACTAGAGTATTCTCATGGTCTAACTTGCAAACTGACCCTTCACTCTTTCAGCCTTGATCTCTGATATGGATTCATAGTCCTCTACACATCTTTCCAAATAGTCACAGATAAGAAATTGAATTTTTAAAGGAAGTATATATCTATTTGCAATTCCACTTTTGTTTCAAATTAGGGTACTCCTTTTTCTCTGTAGTATTTTGACCATCTTTCTCTTTCAGATCTATAGAATCAGGGACATCTTCATAAAACCTTTTTAAATTTGTTAACAAAGTGACACAAACTCCATGGAATATAGTACAGTGTTCTTTGTGCAAGATTAGATTTGATTTCTTATTTTTATTTATTTTATTTTATTTTTTCAGTGATCCAAGATTCATTGTTTATGCACCATACCCAGTGCTCCATGCAATATGTGCCCTCCTTAATACCCACCACCAGGCTCACCCATCCCCCCTTCCTCCTCCCCTCCATAACCTTCAGTTTGTTTCTGAGTCCACAGTCTCTCATGGTTCATCTCCCCTTCTGATTTACCCCAAGTCACTTTTCCTTCCCTTCCCCTAGAATCTTCCATTTTATTCTTTATGTTCCACAAGTAAGTGAAACCACATGATAATTGACTTTCTCAGGCGCCTGGGTGGCTCAGTGGGTAAAGCCTCTGCTTTCGGCTCAGGTCATAATCTCAGGGTCCTGGGATCGAGGCCCGCATCGGGCTCTCTGCTCAGCAGGGAGCCTGCTTCCTCCTCTCCCTGTCTCTCTCTGCCTGCTTCTCTGCCTACTTGTAATCTCTCTCTGTGTGTCAAATAAATAAATAAATCTTAAAAAAAAAAATAATTGACTTTCTCTGCTTGACTTATTTCACTCAGCGTATCTCCTCCGGACCCGTCCATGTTGATACAAAAGTTGGGTATTCATTCTTTCTGATGGCTGAGTAATACTCCATTGTATATATCGACCACATCTTCTTTATCCATTCATCTGTTGATGGGCATCTCGGCTCTTTCCACAGTTTGGCGATTGTGGACACTGTTGCTATGAACATTGGGGTACGTATGGCCCGCCCTTCTTTTCACTACATCTGTATCTTTGGGGTAAATACCCAGTAGTGCAATTGCAGGGTCATAGGGTAGCTCTATTTTCAATTTTTTGAGGAATCTCTACTCTGTTTTCCAAAGTGGCTGCACCAACTTGCATTCCCACCAACAGTGAAAGAGGGTTCCCCTTTCTCCACATCCTCTCCAACACTTGTTGTTCCCTGTCTTGTTGATTTTGGCCATTCTAACTGGTGTAAGATGGCATCTCAATGTGGTTTTGATTTGAGTTTCCCTGATGGCTAGTGATGACGAACATTTTTTCATGTGTCTGTTGGCCATTTGTATGTCTTCCCTGGAGAAGTGTCTATTCATGTCTTCTGCTCATTTTTTGACATGATTATCTGTTTTGGGGGCGTTGAGCTTGAGAAGTTCTTTATAGATCTTGGATATCAGCCCTTTGTCTGTAGTGTCATTTGCGAATATCTTCTCCCATTCCATGGGTTGCCTCTTTGTTGACTTTTCCCTTTGCTGTGCAGAAGCTTTTTATCTTGATGAAGTAAATTAGGGATGGGATTAATTATATCTGAAGAATTTTCTACTTTGACAATATCTTTTTTTATTTCTCTTTCAACAGAGGTGGCATAAAAAATTATCTTCTTATATTTTAAATTCATTATTGGTTTTACATTGGAAAAGTTACCAGAAAATTAAAAAAAAAAAAGTAGTCTGGCAATTGATTGAGATAGAACAAAAGAGATGCATTTATTTTCCTAATGTAATTACTTATCAATTTTTCAGAGGATAAACCTGAACCTGTAATGATGATTATCTTTTTTTAGAAGGAAGATACAACTATTTGTAATAAATACAATATTTAGGAAGTGATGGTAGATAATGATTTATTGAATGTCAGGTTCTTGTTTCTAATTACTTTTTTAAATATTTGCTATTTTTCTCAATTGGCTTTTTTAGATAGTTTACTCAAACTAGGGTAAACCACATTTTCCACCAGCTCTGTATGAGGGTCTTACATTCATCACTAAGGGTCTCTGTTCTTCTCTCCTCTCTTCTCCCCTTACCTTACAGAAAAGAAAAGAAAAAAAAAGTCCTCGGGGGAAAAAAGAAAATCAGCACTAAATATACCCTTTTACATCAACCCAAAAATGCTTTGGAGGACACGTTAAGCCAAGAATAAAAACAAAAAAAGGAAAGAGAAAATGAAATGAGGGAAGGAGGTGTCTCTGAGAAACTGGGGTGTCAAATGAGCCTGTCACACAAATGTGACCTTGTATATACAGAGCTTGTGTTGGCAGTGGATGTGAAAGCTCTGAAATGTGTTTTGAGGTAGACTCAAATGAT
This sequence comes from Ailurus styani, assembly GCA_002007465.1. NCBI lineage: Eukaryota > Metazoa > Chordata > Mammalia > Carnivora > Ailuridae > Ailurus > Ailurus styani. The sequence goes on from LNAC01000180.1 coordinate 3,789,375, forward strand.
TACCTCTGGAATTTTTTAACGAGTTCAGTGACCACCAAGTATCAATGTTTATCAGGCTTATGGTAAATGGCATGAAGGCTTATGAATGAGAATCTGTATAAACAAACTGATACAGAAAGCATATGCTAGAATCAACAGAAATTTTAAAGCAACTGGGCCCCTGGGTGGCTCAGTGGGTTAAAGCCTCTGCCTTCAGCTCAGGTCATGATCTCAGGGTCCTGGGATCGAGGCCCGTATCAGGCTCCCTGCTCAGCAGGGAGCCTGCTTCCTCCTCTCTCTCTCTGCCTGCCTCTCCCCCTACTTGTGATTTCTGTCAAATAAATAAATAAAATGTTAAAAAAATAAAAATAAAGCAACTGTGCTGACCATGCATAAAGCACTAATGACAATCTGGGATTTATTGTTAGGAAACAGGAAATCATAAAAAGTGGGAAAGCTGACTTGAAAAGCACAAAACAAATCTAGAATTTGAGCATTCAATAACCAAAATTAAAAACCATACAGGTCATATTTGGAAGTGGATTGGGATAGCATATTTCACAGAGAGTGGAAAGAACTAGTGAACTAGATTACATCAAGTTATTCAGAATGCAACATGGGGGGATTGACAATATAGGAAAGAAATAAACAGCATGGGGATTATAGAAGAAGGATTCAGTGTATGTTTGAAATGAGGTCTGGAAGTGAAAATAAAGAATACAGGGCTAAGACAAATTTGAGGAGACAACAACTGAGGGCTTGCACGTATTAATGAATGATGTCAAGCTGGAATTAATACTTCAACAATACCTTTTGAGAACACTTTCATACAATCTTCCTCCAATTTTCAGATATTTGTGTTCTCACGGTACTCTATGGTTAACACAGTGCTTATGACACTTTTTCATAATAAACCTATTAACTTTTCTTTCTTCTGCTTAGATTTTGAATTCAGTGAAGGTAAGACAGTGGTTCCTACTTTTTAAATGTCTGGCTAAATTTAGGTCACCCAAGAAGTATTTAGTTAATATTTACTTTTTGAATTAATTGACTCCCTCTTGGGTCCTATATCTCTTAAATAGTGCAGTGGGAGTGCATCCACTTTAATGATTGCATTCTCTTTTCTCAGAAACTGCATCTTACTTTTGCAGAGGCACAGTCTCTGGCAGTGTTTGCTTTCTCTCTAGGTTCTTTCCTTAATTCACAAATTCATTCACTTTTTTTTTTTTAAAGATTTTATTTATTATTTATTTGACACAGAGAGAGAGAGAGATCACAAGTAGGCAGAGAGGCAGAGAGAGAGGAGGAAGCAGGCTCCCTGACGAGCAGAGAGCCCGATCCCAGGGGCCTCGATCCCAGGACCCTGAGATCATGACCTGAGCCGAAAGCAGAGGCTTTAACCCACTGAGCCACCCAGGCGCCCTCATTCACTTTTTTTTTATTGGATGCCTTATATGTAATGCATTATTCTAGCTATTGGAGCAACATTTATGATCAAAGGACCAATTTAATTCCCATGTGTAATTAAAGACTTAATGAAATGTGGCAGATAATAAAAATGTAAGTAAGTAAACAAATAAGATGATTTCAGAGAATGATGAGCTCTATGAAGGAAATAAGCAGAGTGAAGTGATATTTGAGGCATGGGTACCCTGAAAGGGAAATCCACATAGTAAGTTCAAAATATATGTTATACCAAGAGACAGAGAAGGAACAGCTAGTTTTTCTTATATTATCTCCATAGAAAATGACTATTAGAAAAGGTCATGAAAGGATACATTTCTGATATAGGCTATTCCTATAGGGAATCATTGTAGGTTAATATATGTATTTAAATTGATAATATATATAGAAAGTCTCAAAATAATTTATCAGTTCATAAAAACCTGAATCAAACATTCAATACATTAATTTCACTATGTTAACATGAGTCTTTAAATATATTTGAGAAGTTTACAGTCTAGCAAAGGAAATAATATTTTTAAAAATGAGAAATTTGTTATTATTTTAGAGTGGGGAGGATATAGACCTGGTTGGTCCTCAACTGTATGTAAGTTGACTTGTTATGCACTTTATCCTATAGTCTTTGTGACTCTACCCTTCTCAGATCTCTACTCGGGAATGAAGTTCTTCCTTTAGTCTCAGTTTTGGCATGCTTCAGAGAAAGGAAGTGAAGTCACCCCATTTGCAATAACCAGGTTTCAATTTCTGAAAAGTATAATAAGGTTAGGATGACTACTTCCTTCTAATATTTCCCTCCATAAGAGAAGATGGCCAAGGCTCAAATACTTCAGGAATTCTAGTTCAATTCTCGACCTTTAGTGCCCTTGTTTTTCTTTGCTTTCACTTTCTAGGGGTGGGGAGAAAGGAATCATTCACTTCTAACACATTTCTCCCAGTAGATGACAGGTCTGACAAATACTTTGATGAAACACAAGTTGTTCATATGAAGGAGATCTGTACATTTGTATAAATTGTGATTTTATCTTTGAAGTTTAAGCAACTAATGTTCTCCTAGTATCCTATTATAAGGTGAAATGAGGCTGATTCATTTGAATAGAATCTTGGTAAGCATGGAAAGGAAATCAGGTTGTCGTTGACATAACATTGTAGGAAATTACAATATACTGTTAAAAATATTTTTTCATGTTGGGAGAAAAATTTAGATGACATTCTAGGTACACTGCTTGCCATGATTGTGTTTAATATTAAAATGGTAGAAAGAGGGTTGTCTGTAATTCATAGATTGCTAATATACTCTAGCTCAATTCTATTTGAATAGAAGACACCTATTTGAAAAGCAAATGTAATATACTTGAAACCAAACCATTTGCATTTCTAGAGTATAAAAATTGCAGCACTATGCCAATACCTCTGACAGAACACTCGAGCAAAGTAGAGCTAGTACTAGTGATACCATTAATACAAAGAGTTTAAAGCACTTTCTGTACATTTTTATTTCATAAGAAAAAGCAGGCACCATGAATAAAAGAAAATAATAAATAATTGAAGATAGAAAATTATATTGTTAAGAATGAAAAGGCAGGGAATGAAGTAAATGCATGTAAATTCACATTTTTTTTTATTATTCTAAATTACAACAAGAGTAATAGTTAATAGAGGGTTGGGGGATTTAGAGGGTCTAGGCTCTCAAAAAATATAAATAATTCCTTTCAGAAGTGGGATAAATCAGTACATCTACTCAGTCATTATAAAATTTTGAAGAGCTTAAAATAGGACACTTCTAGGAGAAATGAGTGATTTTAAGACTGGGTAAGGGAATATGCAGGATGAGTCTGAACTTTCTTTTAGTGCTGGAGAGTAAAGAAGAACTCAAAAAACCAAATGATGAAATATGGCAGAAGGATACAGGGGAAAACAGGAGGATCTCCCCATGATCAAAGTGAAAATTAGAAAACAAAGAACCTAGGAAAAAAACCCCATAATACTGGATTACAGCCTAAGATATAACAAAAATATCCACAAGACATTACTGATATTAATAAATACATGATGGGATCAATAAATAAATAGGGGACAATAGACAAATTTCCTGTGCAGAAGAATTCCAAATAATTTATGGCGATACCCTGCAAGTATGGACTGAACATAGCGGTTTCCTTCCAAAGGGCATAGTATGAAAATGGGGGTGGGGGGTGGGGTGGGGAGCAGGGAAGAGTAACCTTGCAGTGGCAAAAACTTAAAAATGCTGCTTTGGCCAGGTAACCAAAGTCAACATCAACACTGATAAGTTATATTGATAGTACATCCTCTTGAAATGATTTGAAGAAAATGGTATTTTACCCCATGGCCTTCCTTCCAAAAACCTATAAGCCCTGTCTAACCATGAGAAAAACATTAGACAAATGCCATTAGAGGAGCAGCATACAAATCGCCTGGCCAATATTCTTCAAAACTGTCAATGTTATCAAAAACAAGGAAGTCTGAGAAAATGTTACAGCCCAGAGAAGCCTAAGGAACATGAACGACTAAATGTAATGCATTATTTTGTAGTTAGAGTCTGAAACAGAAAGAAGAAGTCATGTAAAATCTAAGTAAATCTATTAAAGTATAAACTCTAGTTAATAATAATGTGTCAATATAGGTTCATTAATTATGACAAATGTCCCATAGTGAAGTAAGATGTTAATAAGGAGATCTAGGTGTGAGGGATACAGGAACTCTCTGTACCATATTTATAATTTTATGTAAATCTAAAACCACTCTAAAATTTTTAAAGTTTATTGAAATACATATATATGTATATATACATACACACACATACATACATACATACATACATGTGTGTGTGTGCATGTACATGCACATGTGGGGGGGGTGTAAATTTGGGCCCCTAGAAATTACCACTGGTTTATTCCTAGAGAAAATAATTGTATTTTCTTTCCCACTACAGAAAACATCCCAAAATGTTCAGAATACCCTTAAACTTCTTTACAATTTGTCTTTTTTTTTTTTTTAAGATTTTATTTATTTATTTAACAGAGAGAGACACAGCAACAGAGGGAATACAGGCAGGGGGAGTGGAAGAGGAAGAAGCAGGCTTCCCGCTGAGCGGGGAGCCCTATGTGGGGCTCAATCCTAGGACCCTAAGATCATGATCTGAGCTGAATGCAGATGCTTAACGACTGAACCACCCTGGCGCCCTGTTTTTCCTTCCTTCCTTCCTCCCTCCCTCCCTCCCTCCCTCCCTTCCTTCCTTCCTTCCTTCCTCCCTCCCTCCCTCTCTGCCTCCCTCCCTCCCTTCCTTTCCTTCCCTTCCTTTGCTTGCTTTCTCTCTCTCTCTCTTTCTTTCAGTTCAGCTTTTATTGAACAGTTTACAGAAAAGGTTTGTTCAAAAGGACCAAAGCCCACGTCATCATCGGATTCCTCTGATTCTTCTTTCTTTTCCTCCCGCTTGCTTCTCCTTATTCTGCATTAGGGATAATGTCCCAAGTCAGAAGACAGATATTTTCCTTAGACTGTATGAAGAACTAAGTTTTGTTAGAAAGATATTTAGATGTCAATCGAGAATAAACAGTTACTTTCACTCTTAAAACACTTAGTACTCTTTTAAGTAGTAAAGGAGATATTTTAGCAGTGGTCTTTAATCAAAGCTTACATAATATGGATAGAGTGGTGAGACTAATAAAATTAAGGAACATGTAAGTGTCAGTGTAGAACATAAAACCCCAGTGGAGGAGTAAAAATACAATACAATTCATATGCCAGCTTAAAGATTGGCACATACCAGCAAATGTTCAGAGAAACAAGTGATGAGCAGAGTGGGATTCTCATGGGAAATATTATTATAAATCAACCTTAGTAAGATCACTGAACTTGCGCCTTTAAATCTGGGTAGATCTTAATCTAATGGAATAAGGGGGGGAAGAAATGCAAAAAACAAAGAAGTAAAGAAGCAAAAACCATAAAAAACAAAAATCCTCCTGACAAGAAGAGCAAAGGAGGCCACAAGAGGGACTGAAAAAAAGTGTGGGTGGGGAGGTGGTTTGTTCGAGTACACAGGTATGGGAGCTAGGTCTTAAATAATGTGGGTATATTCTGGAAGCTGGAGTGGAGCTAGGTCATAGAGGACCTTGAGCTCCACAAATAAAACCTATATACAAGTTGGAAAACCTGAATCATCTTGAAATTAGCCATAATCAATTTTACCCTAATATCTTTGTAGCCATTTTTCATTCTGTTCTAATGTATGACAGCAAACTAGGCACATAAATATTGTCTTATGCCATTTCACATCTGTATTTAAATGAAAATAGACCTAACACTGTAGCATGACAAGTATACACCAGAGCAAAGAGGAAACCCACTAACACATGACACTGCTGGGACTAGATTTAAAACCTCTTACTTAAACCCTTGTTTATAAATCGTTTAAGATGAGCTCAGTGTTTCCAACACTCAACACTATTGCCTGACATCAATAGACAGTACCCTTGATTCTTCCAAATCTGAACAATATATTATTTCTTTAGTATTTCTTGAGTAAATAATGTAGAACTAGAAACAGATTATCAACCAATGCATTCTTATAAAATACATTACATTAACTTAGAAAGGTATTTATCCAGCATGTTTGTCCTGAGAAATTTTCATCCTAATTGATGTATTTACTGGTATCAATAGCTTAGATTGGCTTTTCAGCTGAGAAAGAGAGACAGAGACACAAAGAGAAAGAGATTGAGAGTAGAATTTGTTGGAGATTAACATCCTGGTCTGTTGTTTTCTTTCACCCTGTGGAAATTATCTGAGTCATTCTCTACTTCCTTTGAAAAGTCTGTCAGAAACATCTGCCTCAATTGATGCTTTATTATTGAAAGAAAAGATGATTAAGGTAATCTGTTGAAAAACTTCTCTGAACTCATGCAATTATGAGAATGCTGTATAGGTATATGGATGTATTACATGTAATCCTCCAATTCACACAGAGGACTAGTACACATCCTCTTCTATGTAGAAGAGGCTTTGCTGGGCACCTGGGTGGCTCAGTGGGTTAAAGCCTCTGCCTTCAGCTCCCATCATGATCCCAGGGTCCTGGGATTAAGCCCCACACTGGGCTCCCTTCTCAGCAAGGAGCCTGCTTCCTCCTCTCTCTCTCTGCCTGCCTCTCTGCCTACTTGTGATCTCTCTCTCTCTCTCTTTCTGTGTGTGTGTGTGTGTGTGTCAAATAAATAAATAAATAAATAAATAAATAAAATCTTAAAAAAAAAAAAAGGAGGCTTTGCTAGTTTCCACATCCTCCTTGGAAATGTCCTCAGGGACTCACTCACAGTTAGGAAGGCTAAACTTTGACAGTGTTACAGAATGTATGGTACAAGAGATGTTTGGGAAGGAAGGGGGAAAGTAAAGAAGGAAACAAAGTCTGAACATAATAAGTTTGACACAATGTAGAGACATATATAGATACTTAAGTAAATTAACTTACAAGTGTAAAATAACATCAGTTATTATGATTTTTTTATTGTCACTATTATTATTTCTCATCATTTGGAGGGCTTACTGGGGTCTCTAATGTGGTTGTTGTCAGAGACTGGCCAAGACTGGAATCATCTCCTCACTCACCAGCCTGATGGTTGATACTGGTTAAAGAGGCCAAATGGAATATCAGCATATGGCTTCTCTGGGGCTTTCTCACAGCGTGGAGACTGAAGTACATGAACTAAGATCTCAAGAGAACAAGACAGAGGGTGCACATAGAATATACCATTCCCATTCATTGTAACAAAATTTTATCCTAGAGGTGTTGGTCTGGACCTTGGTCTATAACAGTAACTCTGTTGCAAGACTGACTAAGACCATCTCTATGGGCTAGGCTGGAAGATGTTTGTTTTTGTTCTTCTGAGTGTTTTCAAGTAACAATATTTAGGATAAATTAATGAATTAGCAGCAGAAGGAGGCTACCAAGGAAGTCACTTAGTAGGCAGGATAGGTGGTAGACAAAAGTCTGATTTAAGCCAGGGGCTAAATAAATGACAGAGTTGAGTAAAATTCAGTATTTGTTAGACTTAAATACTAGATTAAAGGGGAGACAGGGAGGAAGGGAAGGAGACAGAGACAGAAACAAAGACTAACTACGGTAAGAACATTTCATAAATGGAAATAGTGAATGCAGGGTGTGATTGTTTGAAGTGAGAAAATAATGAGGCAAATGCCCTTGAGTTTGAATTACCTGGTTTATTGAAGTGAGGTTAAAAATGCAGGTTTTAAGTTTAGAAAAGTTGCAGAAGTTGATGGTATCCTCTCTCTGCACTACTCATTTGTGAGCAATTTCCAGATTTGAAAACTTGTATGTATGTGAGAGTGTGTGCAGTGAGAGAGAGAGAGAGAGAGAGAGAGAGCTCTCCCTTTGGGGTAACTCTAATGTAAAATGAGAACAACAAAAGAAATTCCTCTATAACTCTATAAAGATACATGTTGATATACCTACATTTACTCCTTTGTGGGAAATTATACTTCTTTTTAAAAATTTCCTTTATGCCACATTATATCATGTTTGCTACTGAGCTCTATGAGGTCACAGAATCTATATTCAGTCTCTAAGATCAACATCTTTTATTTTGCCATCTGTTTAAAAACACTTTCTTCATTTTCTTCTTTTTGGCTGAATAAAATCAGAGGAGACAGATTGCAGCCTACTGAATTCTTAGCAAATAAATTCAATCCAGAAAAGAAATCTAAACAAGGCAGTGACCCTATTATATCAACCAGCTATGGGGTTGGAAGCCAGAGTAGAAATGTTGGGTATTTTCTTAAGCTCCTCACTGGAAAATGAATCAGGTCATTGAAGTCACTCTTATCCATCTCTATGCATAAGTGCAATTCTGTCACCTCTTGTTCAAATGCCAGGGGATTAGCCCCAGTAAGAGGCAGTCCAATCGACTAAGTCTGTAACTGCACATCTTGGGAATTCAGTTACTTTAGTGTTCCCTTTGCCTCCTGCTCCCCAGGTGTGGGGCTGAAAATAAAGGCCTATGTGGAGGAGCATGGAGAGATTTTTCATAAAGCACGTGTGGGCTGGTGAGAGAATAATCATCACTCCAGAAGATACCCTACAGAGGGAAGTCAGATAAGTTCTTAAAAATCCAGGAAGAATCTGCAGAAAGACAGTTGCTTTCCTGCCTGTCCATTACCTGCCTTATCATCTCAAGATTTTAATGATTCATACATATCTTTCAACCTTTTCATACATATCTTTCAAAATCTTTTGTTTTGGTAAAAAAAATAATAATCTGAGTAAAGAACATTAGGGAAATTGGAAGAATGCCTTTTTTTTTTTTTTAATTTCACCAAGATCCACTGGTTAAGCTTTATAAGAAATACATGGAGATGGGACAGGGGATGCCCTTATTTTTTTTTTTAAAGATTTTATTTATTTTATTTCACAGAGGGAGAGAGATCACAAGGAGGCAGAGAGGCAGGCAGAGAGAGAGAGGGGGAAGCAGGCTCCCCGCCCAAGCAGGGAGCCCGATGCGGGCCTCGATCCCAGGACCCTGAGATCATGACCTGAGCCGAAAGCAGAGGCTTTAACCCACTGAGCCACCCAGGTGTGTGTGTGGGGGGGGGATGCCCTTAAATTGGGTTTCTCATAAAATTCTCACGCCAAGTGCAGCACCTGATTTGGGGCTTGATCTCATGACTCTGAGATCATAACCTGAGCTGAAATCAAGAGTCAGAAACTTAACCAGCTGAACCACCCAAGTGTCCCTGTGCACATGGCTGGATTAAATCCCTGTCCAGCTTCCTATCAGAGAGTCAGTGAAAGTCGGCATCACTGCACCATGCTGGTAGCCCTCTGATCTTAGGAATGGTATCATTCCCACAAGTAGATATGATCAGCTCACCAAACCACCCTCCTAGGAAGACCACAGAGGCATAAACCTAATGCTCCTTGAGGCTTATGGTTTCCTACAGACATGGAATAGAGGGTTGTAGAGTGGTCTGAAATGGAGAAACAGAAACATAGCATCACATGGGTCCAGATCTAGGCTCAGATTACCTTGCCCAAATGGTACGACTGTTCTGTACGGGTTCCAGCTACCTGAGAAGGGTCTAGAAAATTTTTTTAAAAGTGCTTCTGGAGACCCGGATCTACACCTTGTTCTGCAGAAACTATCTCTACAAACCAGAGAGGTCCAGGCACCAGGTGGTACTTAGAACATTTCATAAAAGGCACTCCACAGGATGCCACCCCCTGCCCCCCCACTGAGGTATAAGACCCAGGGCAGGTGTCAGCTTACTGAGGTTTATGGCCAGTACAGTGGCCACCATAGTGGAAATGAGACCAAGTTTGTCTTATTTCCTATATATTCTTACTCATTTGATCTTTTCCATTATCCATAAGTCAATAAATATATATGTGGGCAAATACATGCACACAATTATGTAAATATGTATGTATACAAATATTTATGTGTAGGTGTGAGTAGACCTAGACATACACACTATACATGTACATGTGCATGTATCACACAAACGCACACACCTATAATTATATACTTAATTCACCTACAAGTGTAGAGAGAATTTAAAATAATTCAGTGTTAATTCTTTGACAATTCTAAAGTGAAAGAAGTGTAACATTTAGGCACATTCACCAGTACACATTTGTTATAGGAAAAAAAAGAATATCTTTGTATTGCCAAGCAGTCAATGCATCACATTTCAATTAGCAAGAATTGTTCTCTGGTATTGAGATGCTGAATTTGGTACTTAGTGAACCATTTAATTCCTTCATTGGCAATTATCACAGAGGTAGGTGGGTATGCAAAAAATGCAAAATATCCTAATTGTTGTTTTTAGTCCAATAATAATTAGCTACTCTGTTACAGAGATTAGGATACTGCACAGTTTATTTTTTGCTCCTGGTTGAATCATTTACAAATGTAATTTCTTTCTAATATGAATCTATGCTCATCTTTTTCATCTGTTTCTTGTGTACCTATGCCATTCAATTTACGTCATGTTGAAGACAGTCAAAAATGGTACACTCTCTATGCTTTTATTTAAAAATGAAATTGTATTGACAAAGATAGCATGAGATAAAATACTCATATTCCTTTCATGTAAGCCTACAAAGTGATAAATACAACCTTAGATGTTCAGACTTAGTGAAATGGAAAAATGGAAAAGGTCGTTACCTTTAGGTCTACCTTTTAAGTATCATCAAATGCTCCGCTTAGGAAGTGACATTGGGCCTGAAAACCCTCTATTTCCTCACCCATAACTGAAATTCAATCATAATCTTTAGACTCCATTTTGAGAACTAAAGACAAAGAAACAACATTGTCCTTGAACAGCCTGTTAAAAAACACAAGTTATGGGGTGCCTGGGTGGTTCAGTGGGTTAAAGCCTCTGCTTTCGGCTCAGGTCATGATCTCAGCCTCCTGGGATCGAGGCCCACATCGGGCTCTCTGCTCAGCAGGGAGCCTGCTTCCTCCTCTCCCTGTCTCTCTGCCTACTTGTAATCTCTCTCTCTCTGTGTCAAGTAAATAAATAAAATCTTTAAAAAACAAAACAAAACACAAGTTATGTCCAAAAGTAAACAGAGCCACAGTTAATCCATTTTTTCATTAATTTTACATTCTTTCTTTCTTCCCCTCTTTCTTTCTTTCTTTTTCTTTTTCTTTCTTTTTCTCTTTCTTTCTTTCTTTCTTTCTTTCTTTCTTTCTTTCCTTCTTTTTACTGTTTTTATTCTTTATTGTTTCATCTTCTGAACTGACACATTGAATCTTGTGAGACTATAAGAACATCTCACCATTCATACATAAATTTACTTAGACGAGGATTTAACTATGCACCATATTGAGCTAAAAGCTTTCTCCTTCCTCTGTAACCTCTGGCCTTCTTTTTTTGTTAACTTAGAGTCTATTAATGGGTTTTAGAAATACATTGTCAACCATAAATTAATAGAGCACAATAGTGGCTTTCATTGTGTGAAAATAATTTGGAAACTATCAACATATCCATTAACTACCATTACAAAAATATTATATATGTTAGCCTTAAGATTACCAGTTATTCTAAGATATTAAAAAGTCACACTGCTTTATTAAGGAATCTGTCAGGTTCAGTTTCCTAAAACTACATTTACTTTTAATTTTATAAAGATTCCAATGACTCCTTTACTAACTATAGGGCAAAGAGAACACCCGGACTGGAATTAAAAGCCTCTTGCAATCTTTTCTCATTTGTTCTATCTTCATCTGCTCTTGTTCCTCAATATGGATTGTTTTTCTTACCTATATGTTATAATTCTCATTTTCATGATTTTTTCCACACTTTCTCTTGTGTATGTAGCTCTAACCTCTCATTTACATTTTCCTATTTTCTTTCCCTTAGGGATTTTGTCATATCTCAAGTTTCAATTGAAGATTTCCTTCTACAATTACTGAATTTGAGGAGGTATTTTGCCTTTCTAATTTGTCCTAGTATCCATGTGCATCCATTATTTATCTGCTAAGTTTTCTTCATAAGTATGCATATTAATTTTTAATTAGTTTATCTTCTTGATTGGAGACTAAGCCTACAATATTTTATCGTATACTATGCCATACTATATCATATTTTACATAGACATGTAAAATTTCATTTGTCCATAGTGCTTAAAAAAGGCTAAGAATGCTGTAGAACCTAAATGAATATTTTGTTGACTAATTGCCCATCAGCCGAATTAAGCACTTTAACATTCTGTACATACAAAATCCATTACTCAACTTCCCTGCCATTTTCAGAATGGAAAACTTTGGTAAATAAAATAGTCAGTGGTGTCAAGAAATGTCAAGGGTCTGAAATTTTACCATACTTGTAAGTTAGCAAGTTACATGGCTAGTTTCCTAAATACTGGTAGAAAACAAAAGACTTTAATATAGCAAAACCAGAAGGATAATCATCACGATTGAATTTATTCTCCTCATCCCAAATCACACAGAGACATACAAAGAAGAGCAAGAGATACCCGTGGATGCAAAGGTTATGTTACAGAAGAGTCTTAAGTTTAGAGAAGCTATGTCTTTTATAACAGGCAGTAAGCTTGTCTGCCTCGACCCTAGTGGCAGACAGCATCTCTGCCTTCCAAGAGTATAAGCCATTCTGCCCTGTGCTTTAGAAGGAAACATTTTTTAAAAGATGTATTTATTTATTTTAGAGAGAGTGTGTGCACACAAGAAAGAGGGGAGGGGCAGAAAGAGAGGGAGAGATAGAACCCTCAAGCAGACTCCCTGCTGAGCACAGAGGCGGACTTGGGACTGGACCCAGGACCTTGAGATCATGACTTGAGCCAAAATCAAAAGTCAGATACTTAACTGACTGAGCCGCCCAGATACCCCAGAAGGAAACATTTTTTCCTATCTTGCAGTTTGCTCTGTAAACATTCTTAAAAATAGAGTCCTTAAAAAACAAAAACCAAAAACCAAAAAAGTGGTCATTGTCCCTCATTGCAAGATGTCCAGAAATATAAATGTCCTAAAATACCACTAGCCCAAAAAAAGAAAAGGAACTAGAATTCAACATAGGTTGCTGAAGGAAATAACAGTTAAAAATAAAATCACTCAGGGGTATGGCTTTCTCTCACCTTATTGCAAAAGTGAAATAGCTTCTACCTTCCCATGAGTAGACACCTAACCATCTCTCCCCACTACCAGCATCACTGCCACCACCCTTTTCCCTTTCTCAAACTCATTGGAATTAGTGATAAAGCAGTCAATTATTTTTTCTTGTATTTCTTTTCCATTATTACCTTTCCATTTATGGAAGTGAAAGGGGCTATGCCCCTGTATAGGATGAAAAACACCTCTTTACTCACCCATTACTCCTTCATCTCTCATGTATCAGCAGCTGGGTTTAGATTACTTAGATAACCAAGCCTTAGGCTAGTTCTAGACTTGAGTCATCTAGCACTGTAGTCAATAGTTATATGTGGCTATGAACACCTGAAATGAATCCATTGAAATGTGCTCTTTGAAATACACAATGAATTTCAAAAACTTAACATGGAAGAAATATAACACATTCCACACATTATAAACTTTATATTAATTTTGTTTTCAAATTCTATCATTTGGGATATATTGGGTTAAACAAAATATATTATCAAAATTAACCACATTTCTTTTTTTTTCTTTATGATTTATTTCTTTATTTGAGAGAGAGAAAGAGCATGAGTTGGGGGGTAGAGGGGGGAGAGGTGGGAGAATCTCCAACAGACTCCATGCTGAGCATGGAACCCAAGTCAGGGCCTGATCTCACAACCTGGAGATCAAGACCCAAGAGGAAACCAAGAGTCAGACACTTAACCAACTGTACCACCCAGGTACCCCTCTTTTTACTTTTTAATGCGGCTACTATAAAATTTAAAAATAAATATGTGGTTCACATGTGTAACTTATTTTATATTTCATTTATAAAGCACTGATCTAAAGCTATTACATTAAAGATGTTTCTGTGGGCATCCATGCTTAATTGGACCACAATTATGAATGCTCAACCAGCTTAGAAGAAAATAGGTGATCCATATGTCCATCTCAAGTTTATCTCCTGTACCCTCCCATATTTGGAAACAAGGCCACCTAAAATTTAACAGTTCTTAGCTTAAATTTTTGTACATCTTCTGCATACCTCTGTCACGTATCATCAGTAAAAGGAGGCTCTTATTTGAGATGAATGTTCACTGATTCCTCAATGATTGTAACACCATTATGTTGATGTTAGAGGCAGTAGAATAGAGAGCACTGCAGAGCTTTAACATTTATCTACATTACAAAGAGTAGGTGGCTGGGTGGCTCAGTCAGGTAAGGATCTGAGTCTTGAACTCAGGGACATGAGTTCAAGTCCCACGTTGGAGCCTACTTAAAAAAATTAAATAGTAAGTAAAAACAACAAAGAACCCTTGATTATTGACAAATGGCTTGGTTGATTCTGAATTCCAAATGAAATACCAGTAGAAATTGTATTCTAAGACAAGCACCTAGTCCATGAGGGAAGTAGGTATATACACACAAGAGCTTATTTTTTCCTTCTGATTCCTCTATTGCCTTTGTATTTTTGGCAGCTTAATCAAAGTTTTGGCTTTGTGTATGTGTTTTATTTTTATTTTTTAGGTTTTTGGATTATTTGAAATAGAAGAGTATACAGAAGAATTGAAGTATATGTCTTATTTAATAATAGGACAAATAATCCGAATATCCTCTAAGTTCTACTCCTTTTGGTTAAATAAAAATGATTTAAATCACTTTCTTAAATAATAAAAAGGAGCTTATTTAATATTTCAGTATTCAGAATTAAGTAGTATCATTAAGTCTGTAGTTATTAGAATTTAGTCTAATTCTGTCAACCATTCCTGAAAATATATTTACCTCCCTGGGGTGCCTGGCTGGCTCAGCTGGAAGAACATGCAACTCTTGATCTCTGGGTTGTGAGTTTGAGCCCCATGTTGGGTGTAGAGATTATTAAAAACAAAAACTTTAATTAATTAATTAATTAGAATAAAAATATATTTACCTCTTAACTTTGCTATTGCTGTATCTTATGCTTAAGTTGTGAGGAAGATGTGAAAATACTACCCCATAAACAATGAATCATGGAACACTACATCGAAAACTAATGATGTACTGTATGGTGACTAACATAACATAAAAAAATGTGCATCTTAAAAAAAGAAAAGAAAAGAAAATACTACCCTTAAGATGGGGAGATTAAGCTTTTTAAAGAAGCTCCATTTCTGTCAGGTCTTAATCATTAGGAACCAGGTACTCCCCTGGGGTCTGTGAGCATGGAACTTGGCTGTTCTGTCTAGGTGTTGCTACTGGCACTACACTTCATATAACTGCTGTGAATGCCTACATTATATACAATATACCTATATTAAAGAAACTTATATACTATTATGTATTGTTTATAGAAGCATTGACTCCAAACCATTTGGAATGAGAAATGGATACTATTGAAAAAGGACGTTAAGTAGATATGGTCATCTAAAAAATAAACTTCATGTTCCCTGTCTTACCTATCATGTAATTTTGTTGGTTCTGTTAGCACTGGTAAAATAGGAATGCAATTATACTTCTCCTAAAATACTGTGTTTCTCAATTTTTTCAACATAGAAGAATATGTATATAAACCATTAAGAAAACAAACAAAAAAGAAATGGGGAAGAGGAACATCTTACAGTAATAAAGCCGAGAAGTAAAGAAATCTTGATTGGGCGCCTGGATGGCTCATTCAGTTAAGCCGCTGCCTTCGGCTCAGGTCATGATCCCGGGGTCCTGGGATTGAGTCCGGCATCGGGCTCCCTGCTCCGTGGAGAGCCTGCTTCTCCCTCTCCCTCTGCCTACTTGTGCTCTCTACCTCTTTAAAATAAATAAATAAAATCTTTAAAAAAAAATCTTGATAAACCAAAGCTTATATTAAACACATATATTATCAAATGCCAATTAATGTGAAAAAAAGAATGCCCTAAAATCAGACTAAGGATTGAGTATAAGTTCTATTGAGCTTTAAATATTCCCCTAAACATTATTTATCTGACTTGATTAAAAAAAAAATTATAGGCAGAATTAGACTAACCATTTTAGAAGGTGGATTTTCTCATAGGTAAAACACAAAAGTAAATATTAGTAAGGGTCAAATATTGCTTCACCTAAGTCAGTAGGTTCCTATTAGAAGTAAGCATATTTTACTCTCATCTCAAGAATGAGTATTATTTTTTAATAATATTATTTTCTTGAGAACACAAATGTGTCTTTATAGCAGAAAATCTAGAAAAAACCTTCCATTTATTTAAATCATCAAGTCAGGATTGGGCTTTTGGAGTGTAACCACACCAACCAATTTAGGAGGGACAACTCCAGTTCATGCCTTTTGCTCTGGACTAATCATCCATAGTACTGTCTTTCATTCTCAAGTGTTTTGAAATGATCAGATTCAAGTGGAATGAAATTACATGGTTCTGCTGGCTGTGGGAGAGAAAATCTGTTATCTAAGCAAACTAGGCTACCGAGAAGACTGAAAATCAAGCATACATGGATTAGTCACAGGAGCATTCTGACTCTAAGAATTTAAGATAAGTTGGGAGTGGGTGTTTTACTTAAGTCAGTGGAAAAAAAAGAAAAAAAAAGAAAGAAAGACATGGGACAGAGCAGGTAAGCAGGAGGTGGCAGAGATAAATTCCAGAGGCACTGGAAAGACATCTGCTCTGGTTTTAATTGAATACTCAATGCAAATTTACACTGGCAAGCCAGGATCATTTAAAGAATAAATAGAAATGAGTAGCTCCTTTAGTTTTCTCTGTTCTTCTCAATAAATTACTTCACTTAGAAAAACTAAATTAAACTTACTTGGCAGCAGTTGAACAACATCTGGGGAATTTCATTTGGCCACAAGTTAAAGTAAACCAAAAAGAAATATGTGAACATCATAAAAGTGATGCAATATGATGCTCAGATTTTCAGAAGCAATAATTTAATTGATGTTTAAAAAAAAAGTTTTAAGCACTGAAAACCTAGTTAAATTGTAACCATGGCATTTTTAGAGTCATGCTGACAAACCAATGTGGTTTTCTGAGTTCATAAACACAATGACAATGGTGTTTAAAACTGTCACATTCAAACAAAAAAAGTATGAATTAAACTCATTTGATTGCTATGGACTGAATGTTCCTGTCTCCTTCAAATTCATATGTTGAAGCCCTAACCTCTAATTTGATGGTATTTGGAGATGGGATCAAAAGGTGGGGCTCTCATAATGGGATTAGCACCTTTCTAAAAAGAGTAAGAGCCATGCTAGCACACAGCTAGAAGGGGGCAGTCTACCAGCCAGGGAGAGTCTACCAGAAACCACAGACAGTACCCTGATCTTGAACTTCCAGTCTCTGGAATAAGTGTTTGTTGTTTAAACTATGCAGTTCATGGTACATTGTGATAGCAGCTTAAGCTAACTAAAATATGAGAATTCAAATAGTACCTTCTTATATGTAGTGGCCTGCTGTCATGTACATTTGTACTATGTGGCTACAGACAGCCAAATTTTAGGATCATTATGTGGGCATTTCAGAGCCCCAGATTTCATTTCCTTAAGAGGAATATTTTTATCAATGAAATCTGCTAATAGTGGATATCCACAGTTTACGAAACAACCATTTATTTATAAATTAAATATTTTAAATGAATAAGAAAAATAATTTACCAAAGATATAGAAGGCAATTCTATGTTGAATGGAAGACTGATTAAGCCACAAGAAGCCTGGGATAGCAATCAATTAAATTGATTGTGTGAGACTTCTGTTTTTGGCTTGGCTTAAATAAGACACTGCATTTCCATTTTAAGTGTGTGTTTATATTAATATCAAACTTACTCATCATCTCTAAGTCATGTATATGATTGAAATCAAACGTATATTCTATAATACAATAACCAAAGAGACTCAGTCACTGATATCAATATATAGTAAAGGGACTCATCATCTCTAAGTCATGTATATGATTGAAATCAAATGTATATTCTATAATACAATAACCAAAGAGACTCAGTCACTGATATCAATATATAGTAAAGGGGCACAACTATCCTTTAACTGACACATCTTCGTATAGCACTTATTTGTAATAAATAACATTTTTAGCTAACACCATAGGTTTATCATTATTTTATACTACCCGCCAATAGATACTTTCCACAATGTGAGTGGAGCTTCCCAGTCTGCGTTTTGTGTATTCTATCATATTTTACCAACTATCTGCTGGATAATAACAATCATCTTTAAAAAAAATCTCTGCTCTGAATTTTTAGTCTTCTTGGTCACTTTTTGTCAAAGTACTCTATTTGGTCTATGCATCTAGAGTCTGGGCTTTCTAAAACATGTTTCTTCACAGCTCTGAGCATTTGTGCTCTATAACTGCACCACTAAGACCTAATTCTGTATCTCTCAGGAACCTTCAAATCATGGTGAATTTTCATGGTTCCCCCTCACTTCTCTTCCCATTCAAAATCTTTGCAAATATTGTTCCCCATTCTTTGTAGAACAGAAGGATAGATAAAGAGACTGTTGATGTAGTCTATACGTAGTATCCTCTCAAAAAAGATAGGGAGCAAACAGAAAATAACTCAGTCTAAGAAGGATTTTTTCCCCCACTTGATTTTTATTTGCTTGAAATTTCGGAAAAAAAATTCCTGCCGTGAACGCATGGAATATTGCTATATACGCTTAGGAACATTATTATCAATATGGCTTCTTTGATGGCTAACTTTGATGTTGAATTGAATTCAAGGAAATAAATGCATTAATCTCCATTAAAATTTTCTTTACTTGTGAACCATATTATCCATTTCCAATAAAATAGGAGATTTCCAAATGGGAATACTATGGATATTTGACTTTGGATTTTAGTATCAATTACCAAAATTTTTCCTTTATTGTTCATTCTTTCTTAATAGTTTACCAGATGGAGCCTCAGAATCCTCAACTTAAACTCCTATTTACTCTCTCTAATGGAAGTAAATATGGGATTCTAATGGGAATCTATGTGGTCTTTTAGATAGCTCCAGGTATAGATGTGTCATTTGCATATAAGAAAAAAAAAGGTATATATATACACATCAATTAAGTAGTTAAGGTCCCCAGTAAAGAGTAGGTTCTCTGCTTCCATGTAGCCAGTACTATCTGGATTAGTATCAATAAATTTAGCAATCTCCATTGGATCCTTCAGATATGAGAGACCTGCCCTTTCCTCTCTGTTTGATAGCTAGGAAACCTGAATATTTGATGTGAAAAGGAACACATCTGGTCAGAGTCCTACAAGGGCTGGAGTCAATGTATTTTATCCTTTAATGGTTGAATAGGTTCTGCAGACTAACATTTCATATTTTCACAAGAGACCACAGTAGAATGATGCTCAATAACTCCTCAACTAGTTTTCCTACTTTCATGAATGCCTTGAGTTGTTAACTGAGTGACTTGGTTGTCAGAGTCTCCTACTCTGGTCTTCCGTTGCTGTCCATAGATTTCCCACATCTTTGGACTTTTGCTTGCCAATTTAATTTCCCATTCCCTTTGGGATCTATTAACTACTCTAAAAACAAAAATTGTCCCTGTTGGAGTATAAATGCATGTTAATTTATTCACAATGATTTATGTCTCCCTGAGGTATTTAAATTTTCATAGAGAATTCCTTGGAGGGGGACAGATATTTGAAAATCATTTAAAACAACATCTGTTTTCAAAAAGATTATATTCAAATTTGAGTAACATCTAGAATAAGGTATAACATAATTAGGCTAAATTATCTTATTTATGCTAGAAAATATTTAGACTTTTGATGAAAAATGGCAAGAGAAGAAACCATAGGGGTAGGAAAAGAACAATTATTTTGTGAAAGATTTATCTGTGAAATTAAAAGAAATACAAAAAACCACAATAGCAGGAATGCAAACAACAAGTTTATTTGACGATAAAGTGCTAACTTTCAGAGGAAGACATTTATGTTATGGAAAGTAAGAAATAATATTGATAGTATGAACTAGAATATGAAAGACCTTGAATACCACATTCCAAAATTATTCCTTTTTTTTTGCCAGGAAAGAGGGAATCATTGCAGGTTGTTTATGGAAAGAATGTGATTATAAAGTTTGACACTATACTAAAGGTAGAGATTACTGGGTTGATTCATAGCATTAAAGAAAGTGTCAGTAAAATACACATAGAATGTTGAGAATGATGTCCATGAGAGTGAAAATTTACAGAACTATTTTTATGGGCAAGTCAATAAGATTTGTTGTTTTTCTAGCCTACAGGATTTGAATAATAATACATATTTAATTTAAACTCTGAAGTTGAGAAATTGAGGACATTTTTAGAGGTACAGAATTTGGGGGGGAGTGAAAGGAACAACAAATTCATTTTAGATAAGATAGTGGGAAATAGTGATTTACACAATTCCTAGTACATTACTGCTGTTTAAATATCTGATAAATAAATCCATAAAGTTTGCAGGAAAAGGAAATATGATTTGGGAAGGTAGGGCTGGAGAGACATAGATTAGAAAATCACCCACATGATAGTAATTAGAAGTACTACTAAACCAAAGAATGATAAAACCCAGAGGAAGTCTTTGGCATAGCAGACTTGGTGGATATTTTTAATTAGTAAAATTTCCAGTGCCATCACTATATCCAGTGATATACAGAGAATAAGGAATTTCATAATTTCATATTAATCTTACAAGTAAAACTTAATTTTATACCACCTTCATAATGTGGGTGAAAAGACTTCTTAGCATTTGTAGGGACCACAGACAGGCCACCTCACAATGGGCCACTTTGTTATGAACCTTATTTTGAGTTAAAAGCAATCAAAACCCAGCAGATTCAGGAAAAGCTCTTTATGCCCTCCCCCACCCCCAACTGCCTGCTTGTAGTGGGAAGAAAGCTATTAATAGAGATTCCTCTTTACCTAAGAGACTTGTCTACATAATAGGATAAATTTTGTTTTCTAAACATCTCCTATCACCTTCCTGCTTAGGGTATTTCTCCCCTTTTTATCCTCAAACTCTTATCCTTCTCCTTAGCTCATGTAAGCATCATGTTGCCTCACTGTTTTTGGAATTTCCATGTCTCTGTAGATTCCCCTATACATAGGCTATTAAATTTGATTTTCTCTTATTAATCAGTCTCAGGTCAATTTGATTCTTAGTCCAGCTAGAAGGACCTTAAAGTGTGGAGGAAATAATTCTTCCCCAATACATTCTGTAGCTCTTTTCCTTAAAAAAAACTTTTTATTTCATAAGGGTTTAAGATTTACTGAAAAATTGAAAGAATAATAAAGAGAATTCCCGCAGTAGCATCTTCTATTAGCCTAGTACATTTGTCACAATTAATGAACTAATAATTGCAGTGTTGTTAACTAGTGCCCATATTTTATTTAGATTTCTTAATTTTTACCTAATATACATTTTCTTGCCTAGGATCCCTTTCAGGATATCACATTACCTTAAGTCATCATGTCTCTTTAGACTCCTCTTGACTGTGACAGCTTCTCATACTTTCCTAGTTTTGATAACCTTGACAGTTTTGAGGAGTTCGGGTCAAATATCTTGTAAAATGTCCATTTATTGAGATTGCTCTGATGTTTTTGTCATGGTTAGATTTGGGTTATATGTTTTGAGGAGAAAGACCACAAAAGTAAGTTTCATTTTCATCTCATCATATCAATATTATTTCATTGTTGATATTAACCTTGATCACTTGGTTGTGTTAGTGTCTGTCAGGTTTCTCTACTGTAAAGTTATTCTCATTTCCCCCTTCTCTATCTCTTTATAATTTTCTAAAGCACACAGATGTTACTTTTCCATTGTGATTTGGAAAACAATGCGTTCACAATACCCACAATTTCTTACCCATCTGCCCTCTCCCCAAACTCTAATACACAATATATAGGGACAGTTAAATTTAAAAAAAAATTTAAAATTTACACTATCTGAGTTACAGTGTTCAGGATGTTATGTGGGATCAAATGATTCAGCACACACACACGCACACAGAGACACACACACCTACTTTTTTAAAGACATATTTACCCCTGGATGAGATTTGAGATTTAAGAAATAGCATGGTGATGCTCAAATTTGCCAGCACCTTAAATCACCTAGGCATCATCAAAAACTACTGATGGCTGGGTCTTATCCCCAAAGATTATCATTTCATTGGCCTGAAGTTTTTCTTAGGTATCAGGGTATTTAAAAAACTCTGGTAATTCCAATCTTCACAAGCAAGTATGAGATCTACTAGCCTACAGCAATTAACTATGGCCAATTTGCTTTACCAGCTGTAACAACTGTTATTTACAGCAAAAAGTGAGTAATTGGGGAGGGGTATTATTTTGTTATTCTATTAACAACACTGGCTCAATCAAGTGTGGCTGTAGAATACACCTTAAAAATACACTTTAATCACATGTCAATTATATGTGATTATATCTCAATAAAAATCAGTCATTCAAACACTTTTTTTTAAAAAGATTATTTATTTATTTATTTGAGAGAGAGAGAGGGAGAGATCACAAGTAGGCAGAGAGGCAGGCAGAGGGAGAAGGGGAAGAAGGCTCCCTGCTGAGCAGAGAGCCAGATGCTGAGCTTGATCCCAGGACCCTGAAATCATGACTTGAGCTGAAGGCAGAGGCTTAACCCACTGAGCCACCCAAGTGCCCCATCAATCAAACACTTTAAAACCTAGCCTCCTTTACTACAAATATTAAAAAAGTGTAAGACCACTTCTCTGAAAAAAAATTTTTTTAATATGGAAAAATTGATAAAAAGTAATATACCTGTCATTATGAACATTTTAAGAAGTAGATTTTTGTGTACACACTAGAGAAGAAAAGTGAAAATAGTAATCAGAGAATTAGGAGGTGGCTCAATGACACCCAGAAATGGTGTGACTTAGTATATATACCCAAAGAAATATACACAAAAACAAAAATCATGTCAAATTTTGATACTTTTTTTTTAATTTTTAAAGATTTTTTTTTTTTGACAGAGAGAGATTACAAGTAGGCAGAGAGTCAGGCAGAGAGAGAGGAGGAAGCAGGCTCCCCGCTGAGCAGGGAGCCCGATGCGGGCCTCGATCCCAGGACCCTGAGATCATGACCTGAGCTGAAGGCAGAGGCTTTAACCCACTGAGCCACCCAGGCGCTGAACTTTTTGATACTCTTGATAAAAGATAATGCCATATGAATAATTTATAGGAGAACTTTATAAAAAGTTATTTTATGTACACTTAAATTATAGTTAGAGTAATATAAACAAATTTGAACACTTAGAAAAAACTGTTAGCAGTTTATAGAAGATTTTTTATTTTTAACAGAAAACTCTCTTCCTGCTCTTAATTAGATGTCAGGATCAGTGTCAGCAGCAACCTGTTGGTTGACAACAGTACTCAAACTGAACTAATTCAGCTCCATGGACAATACATGTCTTAATTGAAGCAACAAGGGTTTATCCACACATCACTTCTGAGGGACAACTGACTATCTTGGTAACTTTTGGTTCTCTATTATTTTCAGACTATAGAGTTAAGAATTATTCTTTTCTAAGACCACTACACTATTTAAAATAGCTATTAATGTAAGACCACAAAAAAGACAAAATGAAAAATTGCAATTTATTTGTTTTTGATTATTATTTTCTGATTAAAACTCTGAAATTTGAGAACTAGGTTTTCTAAAGCTATACAATTTAAAATACATAATGTTACTTTTGGTCTAAGATCAGTGACACCACACATGTACACACACAAACCTCTTTTTAAATGCATTTCTTAGGTTAATAAGAAAAGAAATGATTTATGGACTATCTGAAAATGAATTACAGTGAGAGCACTACAAAATAAAAGCAGAGAATTGGGCTAAGAAATAAGTCTGAAGATGAGGCATATCTTCAAAAAGTTACTAGAATATAAGAGAGACTGAAAATAAATTAACAAGTAAGCTTAAGCAGCAAGAAAAGAACATCATAATAAATACTAGGGGAAAATGAATTAATAAAGATAAAGGAAATGATGAACCAAGCAGATAATAATAAAGTTTATGCTGGGTTGGAGAAATATATATATATAGATCTTCAGAAAGAGTAATACAAATCACTAAAAATAACAACAATATATAAAAGATAAAAAATGAGAGAGTAGCATAACCATAGACACAGAAAACGTACAAAATTATAAATTTTGAAAGCTTGACTAATTTTTTGGGGGGAGGTATCATATACCATAAAATTATTCAAGAATAATTGAACAGAACCTGAAGTGATGATTTCATAGACTTAAAAATACTTTAAAGGCTATTGACAATCTATCTTCAAATAATGTAAATGTATTATGATGAATTCTACCAATCTTTCAAGAAAATATTTCCTATGGTATATAAACTTTCTGATATCACAGTCCTTGATGGTAAGGTAATCCTAGTACCCACAGATGGACAAGGTAAACATAAAATTAATCTATATGTCATGATACTATGAAATATCATTACTTTAAAGTAAATTATAAATTTAATTAAAACCTTAGCATATGAAGCCTAATTATAATTAAGCATTAAGTATCATGACCAAGTAGAGTTTGTCCTAGGAATATAGTAAATGGTATATCAACTAATATATTATCATAATTAATTGAATCAAATGATAACCCTATGATTTCATTACTCGATGTTGGAAAATAATTTTCAGCTATACATTAAGTTTCGATTAACAAAAAAGCACAAGTAAAAAGACCTGTAAAAAATGGGTGCCTGGGTGGCTCAGTCAGTTAAGTGTCTGCCTTCTGCTCAGGTCATAATCTCAGGGTCCTGGGATTGATTCCTGCATTGGGCTCCCTGCTCAACGGGGAGTCTGCTCCTCTCTCCCCCTCTGCCTGTTGTTCCCCCTGCTTGTGCTTTCTCTGTCAAATAAATAAAATCTTTAAAAAAATAAACAAAAACCTACAAAACCTTAAAAAAATAATTAATATAGGGAAACTATGAAAGTATTTCTTTTATGGTTAAAATTAAAACCAGAATGATGGATCAAGAGTAGATTATGCTAAGGGAAATAAGTCAGACTGAGAAAGACTAATATCATATGATTGCACTCATATGTAGAATCTAAAAAAAAATTAATAAATAAACAAACATAAATGATAATCAGACCTACAAATGCAGGGAATAAACTGATAGTTGCCAAAAGGAGAGGGTTGGGGGGAAGGGCAAAATAGGTGAAGGGAACTGGGAGATATAGGTTTCCAGTTATGGAATGAATAAATCATGGGACTAAAAGGCATAGCATAGGGAATATAGTCAGTGACATTGTAATAGTGTTGCATGGTAACAGATGGTAGCTAAACTTGTGGTGAGTGTAGATAGCATGTTATATAGTGATGTTGAACCACTATCTTGTACACCTGAAACTAATGCCACGTTGTGAGTCAACTACACTCAAATAAAAAAATATTAAAATGAAAATAAAGATAAAATATACTGAATTAGACCACACACACACACACACACACACATACACACACACACGACCAAAATGTTCATTATCATCTGTACTAAGCAAAAGTACTATAGGAGTTCTAACTGATTTAAAAAGAAAAATAATAAGATAATAGAATAAATAGTTGCAAACAACATGATTTGCTACCAAAAATATTCATAGAAGACATGCAAACACAAAAAATACTGACAGTAAAAAAAAATAATAATAATACTGACAGTAAAATATAAGGTTTCCACATAAGATTAACATATAAAAAATACATAGTGTCCTAAATGCCAGATGACTACAAATGTATAATAGCCAAAAAGGATCACTAATAATACAAATAACAATTCTAAAGACACTCTGAATAATTCAATAAGAAATGGATGAAAATCATATACAGAAACTATCAAATTTTTCAAAGGTCTTAAACTGACACCTAAATAAATATATATCTGTATCATGGTCTGGGATATCATGACTCAAACTGTCAAAGTCTTTTCTATGAATAAGCTATATCCCACTCAAATACTCAAAATAGATTTTTTAAAAATATTCCTAATATAATCTAAAAGAGTAATTGTCCAAAAATAGTAACACTAATTTAATAAAGATAAATGAGATGGGGGTGAGCATAAATTTTCCCTACCAGAAATCAAAACATCAACATACCATATAGTTAGGATAATTTAAAGAGAATTGGTTAGCAAATAAGGAAAAATCATGCCCTCTATTTTCCATTATCAACAAAGTTTATGACTTATGTTAAAAAATAAAATATACAGGGGCATCTGAGTGGCTCGGTTGTTAAGTGGCTGCCTTTGGTTCAGGTCATGATTCCAGGATCCTGGAATCAAGCCCTGCGTCAGGCTCCCCACTCTGTAGGAAGCCTGCTTCTCCCTCTCCCACTCCCCCTGCCTATGTTCTCTCTCTTGTCTCTGTCTCTGTCAAATAGATAAATAAAATCTTTATATATATATATATGTATATATATATACATAGATATGTGTATATATATATATATACATAGATATGTATATATATACATATATATATATAACAAATTAAAGTCATCTCACAAAGACCAAGAGACAGAGGCCCAGACAGAGACAAAACAAAGAGGAGACAGGGAAAGATACATCCTAAATTTTGACAATATAGGCATTCAAAATCACAGTCTCCTTTACTTTAAATTAATTCTGTGACTCCCTTTTTTCCTAATGTATATGAGAGCAAATCTCTCTTCCTAGGAACATAAAGCAAGTCCCAGAAAAGATTGAGGTGGTAAATCTTGGATTATACTCAATTATAAGAAAAGATAACATAACGCAGGAAGAATTGAGGTGTGATGGTTTCCAGTTTTTTGCTGATTGCCACTCTTTTATTTATAAGGCTAGTATACCTTCCTTTATTTAAAAAAAAAAAAAAAGGCACCTGGGTGGCTCAGTCAGTTAAGCCTCCGAGTTAGGCTCACATGTCAATCTCAATGTCCTGGGATCTAGCTTTGTAGGGTTCCACCTTCAGTGGGGAGTCTGCTTTTCCTCTCCCTCTGTTCCTCCTCCTGCTCCTGCTCACTTGCTCTTTCTCTCTCAAATAAATAAGTAAAATCTTTAAAAAAGAAAAAGTCATGGTCATCAAAATTCCAACATGATTTTTTTAACTTTTTAAATAATACAAGGAATAAATAGTATGTTGTTATAGAACAGGGCCCAGAAACAAGTATGCATAAATTGGAATATTGCCTTGCATGTGAATTCATATATGATCACTCAAAAAAAAAAGTAACTGCATTTAAAACTGCTGAGATGACTAGCTCTCTGTATGCAAAAATTCCTTAAATAATATTGCACATAACATGTATTACAAATAAAAATCTAATATCTGTTAAAATCTTAGATATATTAAAGATATAAAAATTACAAATTAAGTGCTGATGTGGGAAACAAAGGAAAAGAAAAAATAAATAAATTTCCTTACTACTGAAAGCCCATTCACAAGTCAGGCGGAGTGACATTCCTCTAGGAACTCAGCTGTCTCCATGTTAATACTTTGCTAAGGACAAAAGGCAATCTTCCTTAACTTTTTCCCAGGCCCCCAGGATCCTATAAGTCTAATTTAACATATAAAAATTCCTTCACAAGGGCGCCTGGGTGGCTCAGTGGGTTAAAGCCTCTGCTTTCAGCTCAGGTCATGATCTCAGGGTCCTGGGATCGAGGCCCACATCAGGCTCTCTGCTCAGCGGGGAGCCTGCTTCCCCCTCTCTCTCTGCCTGCCTCTCTGCCTCCTTGTGATCTCTCTCCCGCTGTGAAATAAATAAATAAAATCTTAAAAAAAAAAAAAATTCCTTCACAAACTTCCTTTATCTCTACACACACACACACACACACACACACACGCTCCCACCAAGATGTATGTTGGCAATATCCCCCATGACCCATCCCACATGACCCATCAATATACATCTGAATATCTCTTGATACGGGTCTTGTCACTTCTCATGACTGGATTTTATTAGACAGTAATAAATGACCTTTTCCCAACAATACCTAGCTCCCTCAAGGTCCTGGAAACCTTGCTTCCAAAATTCCTCATAGACTTACCTTACCTCTAATCCCCTCCCAAATTGAAAGTGTATAATCAGCTACTCCTTATGATCCCAGTATAGCTCTTTCTGCCCAAAAGTACTGCCCCTGTGCTTTAATAAAGCGACCTTTTTGCACTGAAGATGTCTCAAGAATTCTTTCTAGGCCATTGGCTCCGAACACCAACTTCAAACCACATCATGTATAAAGGTATAGAGCATATAAAACAAAATGAAAAGATCAGTAGATTTCAGCAAAAAAAGGCAAAACATTCTTTACGTCTGATATCAACATAATTTTTAAACAAAAAGTGATGTAGAAGAACTTGCAATATTTTGAAAATAAATATTCATAACATAAGTTCCATAAATTACAAAAAGACAAGAAAACTATATATATATGTATATATATGTGTGTATACACACACACACACACACACACACACACAGGATATAACTCAGCAATTCAGAGAAGAAGAAATGTAAAAGACTCATAGACTTTTTTTTTTTAAGATTTTATTTATTTATTTGACAGAGAGAGAGAGATCATAAGTAGGCAGAGAGGCAGGCAGAGAGAGAGAGGAGGAAGCAGGCTCCCTGCCAAGCAGAGAGCCCAATGCAGGACTCGATCCCAGGACCCTGAGATCATGACCTGAGCTGAAGGCAGAGGCTTTAACCCACTGAGCTACCCAGGTGCCCCAAGACCCATAAACTTTTTAAAAATATGCTTACTTTTTCTTTATAATGTTAAGGAAATGTGTATTTTTTTAAAAAATGTAAATAGAATTTTCCACTGAACTTGAGAACATTTAAACTAGCAATAATAAATTTAAAAAAATAATAAAAAAATAAACTAGCAATAATATTCTATGTTGATTGGTCACGTGGAAATAGTATTCAAATACAAGGCTGATGCAAAGGTAGGCTCATAAAGAACTATGGAAAGTAATTTGGCCATATCTATCAAATATGATATTCTTTGTCCCAATAATTCAAGTATAGATATTCACTCTAATTTAATATACTCGAAAGTATGCACAAAGATATTGTTTACATTGTGTTACATCACTGTTTTAATAGTGAAATACTGGTACTAAATAATAATAAGAGACTAGTTGAGTATACTTGGGGTTATCTATAAGTAATACTTAAAGTGGATCCATTACTATTAATTAGATCCTTTAATTATGCATGTTATAGTTCAGAGATTGTGAATATACCAGAAAAGTATATTTACTATAACAAAGAGAAGGACAGATTTTAAGATCTCTATTATCATAATTTTGTTAAGTCTTTGACCAAGTATTCCAAAATAGAATTGATAATATAGCACCAGAAATTGCTTCTACTAAGAATTCATAAATATTTTTGACAGAAAAGTGCTAAAATTTCTGTTAATCTCACTATGAGGAAGTATTTGTGAACACTATCTGTTCACTGTTTAGAACATAAAGGAACTTAATGGAAATGGGGAAATTGTTTTTTTTTTTCTTTCTCCCTTTGATACGGACTTTAATACCACTTCATTTGTGATTTTGAAAAATTAAAATCAAATATAAAAATTATTTTTAAAAATATAGAATATACATTTAATTGAGGATGATAACTTTGTGATTTAACATTATTTGTTTAGAACTCTTTTTTCTTTAATTTGACCATCTCTTAATCATCCTGGAATTATTTATTAAGTATACTTTGCAATATAAAAATATAGACACAGGTATTTTTTCCTAAGTTTTAAAACGTATAATAGTAAAGATACATTTATTTTAGGGGGAAAAACTTTATATATAAGTGATTGGAATTATAAAATATTTAATAGGGCTTTTCTGTAGTTATGAAATAAATTAATTTTTTCTCCTTCCCTTACAATTGTTTGCCTTATTATTCTGGGAAACATAACCGAACAAAATGAAAACTCTAACAGCTAGATAAAGGAAAATTGCAGCAATTAGGATCAGTTTTCACTTCCTTCTTCTCTTTGGAAAGTTTTATAAGGTGCCAGACTCTCTCAATACCACATCTTTTCCAGCCTCAAATTTGTAAGCTGTAAATGGTGTTAATTTCCTGTGATTAATCCCAGGAAGACCTTGATGGTTTGTTCTCTGTGTTGCTTATTCTTTAGTATATAAACTTGGTGTAGCTTTCTGTGTATTTTAGCATTAAATTTTTGACATGCCAGAAATATTTTTCTTCTTTGATTATGCTAGAAGAAAGCAGTCACATTAAATAAGGCTTTCCATTAGTCTTTTCCAATCAATAAAAATAGATGAAAACACTGACAAGAAGAGTGGTAAAGACCTTTGGTAGGAACATAAACATAGAACAATGACAATCACACAATAAAGCCACTGAGTAAGCTCTGCTAGACTTGATGAAAATGGTGCAAGATTAAATAACCAAATCAAAGCTCAGGCCACAAATTTGTTATATTTATGTTATAAATGAATTTAAAATGTGCAAAAGTATATATACCAAAATTACAACATTGGGTTTCTGGGTGGTAGGAATACAGAGTTAGAGATAGAAATAGAAATAGAGATATAGAATCTATAATTTCTTGCGATAAATATGTCTTTTTTATAACAAAATATAATTCTAAATCATTTGTTATTAGGGGATTGCCAATTGAAATAATATAATATCACTACATACCAATTACAATGGCTAAAATTATTATTTTTTTAAATGACAAATGCAGGCGCAGATGCACAGCAAAAGGACCTATTCAGTTAATACCGATGGGCACGCAAATGGCAATGCCACTTTGAAACTGCTTGAGAATTTCTTACAAAGGTAAACATACTTTTTGCCTTAGGATCCAGCAATCCCATCATAGGTATTTATTTCCCTAATTCAAAAATTTCGTTAACATAAACTTTGCACGTGAATGTTTATAGCAGCTGGAAGCAACCAAGATGCCCTTCAAAGGGCGATTGGATAAACAAACTGCGGTACATCTATGCAAGGTAATGTATTCAACAGTAAAAAGAAATAAGCTATCAGGCTATGAAAATGCATCATTGAAACTTAATGCATATTGCTGAGCAAAAGACATTGTTATAGCTACATACTGTATAATTCCAACTGTAGGACATTATGGAAAGGAAAATCTCTAGAGACAGTGAAGAGTTAGTGGTTCCCGTAAATTCTGGTGGAAGGAGGGGGCTAAAAAGGTGAAGCACAGAGGATGTGGAATAGATACTGCATGTGTACTGCATGTGTATGATACTGCAAGGGTAGACACAAGAAATTATGCATTTGTCAAACCCCTTAAAACTACAGTACAAAGAGTGAAACAATGTATATACTTTAAAAACAAATTATTTTTGACAGGGGTTCCCGAGATGGAATGCAGACCATCACAAAAGAATCTAACTGAATTACAAAATGTGTGAAATCACCTAAGTGAAGAGGGTGAGGGGAAGATACTGACTTAAGTAAGTTTGTGCACAAGTGGAGTTTATAAGATTGAAGAAGAAAAGAACTACACATAAGCAGTGTACTCTAGTTAATAAAGTTTCCTATTGGATACTGAAACAATTCTGCTACTAATGAACAATTTATAATGAATCACAGATGGTAAGAATGGTTGATTTTATAGATAAGCAAGAAGAAGAAGCTAGAATAATCTAGGTGGTAAAAAAAATCAGAGTTGGAGATAATGTAAACTCATGTTTACCTTAATATCGATACTGATGTTTACATATAGAAATATGTGTTTATGTATACATATGTGAGTCAGTCTACACATATATATATATATTTTCCTGCTCTGTTCACTGAAAAGGCTGGCAAGAAACAACATACCCATAACAATGAACAAGTCTACTAATGAGATCATGATTTCTAATACCATTCTCCAATAAAAGGAACCAGTGCTTCTTGGAGAAATGACTGCATATAGGACCAGGATAGAAAATAAGACAGGATGAGCCTGAAGTATCTTCAAGTGCCAGAAAGCAAGAAAGTGCTAAAAACAATAACAACAACAACAATAATAATAATGATGATGGAATTACAACAAAGTGTCACAGGAGGTGACTGAAAGAGCTCTAAATGGGCAAAGCTAGAACAATTTGAGCATCAAATTAAGTAAAACTATTAGATTATAAACTTTAGGATAAATGAATATTCTGGAATCATACTGATATAAATAACTGATTGAATAAATAAAGGAAAGAAGGAAGGAAGGAAGGAAGGAAGGAAGGAAAAGAGACAAATGTCTTATGCAGAACAATTCCAAATAATTTTTGTAGGTATTTCACCCACCACCCCCACAGGAGGTAATAGCAAAAATTCTTACTCTATACATGTGGGCTGCACATAGTATCTTATGTCCAAAGTATACTTGGAAGAAGGGGAAAGAGGAACTCTACAGCAGAGAAACCTGAAAGATACTACCACAGCCACATGATCAAAGTAAACCTCTACAGTGACAAATCATGTTGGTAGTATGTATCCTAAAAATGATGTGATAAAATGCTACTTCACCTCTGTGGTCTTCCTCCCCAAAGCATATAACCTGAACCTAATCAAAAGGTTATAACATCAGGCAAATTCCAATAGAGGGATATCTTATAAAAGACTTGAAAAATACTCCTCAAAAATGACAAGTTCCCCAAAACCAAAGAAACTTAGAGAAACTACCAAACCCAAAAGGAATCTAAGGGGACATGGCAGGATAGGATCCAGGAACAGACAAAGGTATTAGGTAAAATCTAAGGAAATCTGAGTAAACCGAGTTTTATTTCATAAACACATATCAATATTGGTCCATCAATTGTGGCAATATTAGTAAGATAATCCTTATCTTAGAATTAGATATTTAGAATATTAGATGATTAGAGATCTAGAATTAGATATTAGAATTTTCTTACTAATACAGATCTTACTATCTTACTATTAGATGGTAGTGATAGGAGAAGCTAGTGAAGGAGTGTATATGGGAATCCTCTACTATCTTCTCAATTCTTCTGTAAATATAAAACTCTTCAAAAAATATAGCATTTAAGGGGTGCCTGGGGGGCTGAGTCATCAAACATTTGCCTTCGGCTCAGGTCACGATCCCAGGGTCCTTGGATTGAGCCCTGCATCAGGCTCCCTGCTCAGTGGGGAGCCTGCTTCTCCCTTCCACTCCCCCTGCTTGTGCTTTCTCTCTCTCTCTCACTGTCTCTCTCTGTATGTCAAATAAATAAATAAAACCTTAAAAAATTAAAAAAAAACATATATAGCATTTAAAAGAATGAATAGGGCATATTTATCTATATCCACAAACAGAAAAAAAATCTGAAAGAATATTAACCAAGTTTCATGATGAGTACACGATTGATTGATTGATTGATTGATCAGAGAGAGAGGGAACAAACAGGGGGAGTGGCAGGCAGAGGGAGAGGAAATGGGAGAAGCAGGCTCCCCATGGAGCAAGGAGCCTGATGCAGGACTCGATCCCAGGACTCTGGGATCATGACCTGAGCCAAAGGCAGAGGCTTAACCGACTGAGCCACCCAGGTGTCCCGAGTACATGATTTTTGAAGCAATTTTTCATTATTCTTATTTATCAATGGTTCAATTTTTTTTCTAAACTGAATATAGATTTATTTTAGTATGTAAACCAAGAGTGATTTAAAAACTTTATTTATTTATTTATTTTTAGTAAATAGGATTTTTTTTTAATTTTATTTTTATTCTTTGCCCAAGGGGTACAGGTGTGTGAATCAACAGGCTTACATCTTTCACAGCACTCACCAAAGCACAAACCCTCCCCAATGTCCATAACCCATCCACCCTATCCCTACCCTCCCACCCCCCAGT